>JAQIUQ010000655.1:312500-732387 GCA_030378365.1 Hybognathus amarus
GAAATTTAAAAAAATGTCAAAAGCCCTTCATATGAGTATTGAGTGTACTGACCAAATGGAAAGCATCACATCTACATTAAGTATTTATCAAAATCTGTCTCTGTTCATTTACAGTGGCAATGGATGAGGTCCACCAGAACAACAGTAATGGCTCTGAGTCCCAATCTATTGCCATTCCCACAACTATAACTGCCTCTCACATATCACAGATAGCACAGGTACTGTTAATGTATGTACTTATATACACACATTCTCATGATGGATAAATATGTTGTTTGACTAAAACAATAAATATGCTTGTTTCATGTCTTGTGGAAAGATGTCTCTGGGTGGGAATCAAGTGGCTGTGGTTCAGCTTCCCAGCGGTCAGTTCCAGGTTCAAGGTGTGATTCAGTCAGCACAGTCATCAGTTATCCAGTCTCCACAGGCACATGCACAGGTAACATGCACACACTCATGCGGTGTGATCTTCAACTTCCTGATCTTTGTTTTTACTTCAGGATGGATTCGGTGACGTGTTTTCTCTCCACTTAAACACTGTTTCCTCTTAGGGTCAAGGATCTGACAGTGATGATTCTCAGGACTCAAGCGACAGTGGGGCATCTAACCAGAAGTCAAGAGAGATCTTGGCTCGCCGCCCATCCTACAGGTATACAGCCTAGGAAAATCAATAAATATGTATGGCTCTACTGGGCCTGATTATGAAAACCACCCCAAAATCACACAGATTCTCGCTATATATATATGTAGGCCTGTTGCGGTAGTCAAATCAATTAATCGCACGATTAAAAAAAATGAGCTTGATAATTTTTCCGGCCGCGATAGTTTCCATTTGCATGCTTCTTTGTTTTCCTCATCACTCTCTCTCTCAGTTCCTTAGCGTAGGAGGAGTGAACTAGAGTTTACAGCGGTTTGTGTGTTAATGCTTTAATAACAAATAGTTTATCATTGGGTAGGGTCTGGTTTTGTTTACACTTTAAATCCATTTTATTTATTGTTTTTGGTATTTATTCAAGTGCATTTTTATTAACAGAGACTGAGAGTCCATTGCATTTATTTATTTTGTTTTTTTTGTTCATTTATTGTGAGTATTTAAAATGTTCTCCATTTTAAGTGTTAAATAGTCTTTAGAAATAAAAGTTTATTGATCTTTGAAAAGGTGTTCCTGCATTATTATGAATATAAATGGTCTCAGAACGACAGTATTATCACTTATCGCAATAATTTCTTGGACAATTTATTGTCTAGCAAAATTTGTTATAATGACAGGCCTATATATATGTATCTAGGGAGCCTAGCCAGGTTGAATTTATCAGAGCCAATGGGTTGCTTCTTCTTGATCTGTTGTGAACACAGTCCACAAAAATCCATTAATTTTCATGGTAATCAGATTGTGTAACCAAGCATTTTCTCCCAAGCATGGTTCTCCTGCACTTTAATGACATAGACTTAAGACATTTTTAGTTAAAGTCTACCTATGGAAATTAAATGAAGTTAAATTAATATTAATTACATTAACGTGGGTACATTAATTAGCACACATAATAAACACTGTAATAAGGCATACAAATAAGATTGTCGTTTTTTATTTCATTGTGAATTGAAAGTAAACATTTTTCTCATTGATAGAGTGCTTTCTCCATCAAGCACAAATACTTTTTATATAACCAATCACAAACATTAGTATAGTTCTCAAAGCTCACATTAAGTGCATCTTAAATCATTTTATACAATTGTTTGTGTGGTGGTATATTTTTTCTTATCTAATCTCAGAGAAATGTATTTATTTATATTTAATCACATACTTGAAGTTGATTTTAGACTCGTGCAGAAAACAAGATGAGCAGATTTTCATTTCCTTTAGACAGAACCAAAAGCTGCTTCTGATACTATGGAATGAGGCAGGCTACAATCAGCATATTCATACTTCTTTTGTAATCAAATTTTTGTTTCTGAATCCTTTTCCACTTAATGTTAGACATGTCCTTAACACAAACATATAGGGGAGATACAAGCAAAAAATGGCCAAGCTCTAACTTCCAGAAATGTCCCTGGCACACAACAAAGAGTTTAGGCACTACATGAAAACTTTCTGTTCCTTTTTGTTTCAGGAAGATTCTAAATGATCTATCAGCTGAGGAAGTGGCGACTCAGAACGAGGGAGAAGAGGAAATCTCTACCTCCTCTACCATAACAAGTGTCTTCGCTCCCCACTCCACATCTACCAGACAAGCACTGGCCAATATAGTAAGCCATGTCAACATGCTATTTATACACAATGGGTTTGAGAGGTATTGAATGCATCATGTAGTATTATCCTATTTTGCAACAGAAATTTAGTGGTTTACGAAAATTACACAAAAGCCATGCAGTTTGGTTTTTAATGACCCATACACACTTGATTTTGATATAGTGTATACAGTATCAACTAGAGCACAATTGTAATAATAGACAATTGCATAAAATCACATTTAACCCTCTGATTATCTTCATTTGTGTCTACACTCATTATCTTTGGGCTCTCCAGGGACCCCTGACAATAACATAACATTTTTTGTAAACAGAATATATTTATATATATAATTTATTTATTTTTACAAATGTAATGTTAGTCTGTTTATTATTGTTTTTACTTAAATTGTATGCAGTTTTGGGAAGATTTTCAATATCTTCATGCATTTTGAATGTAAGATTTTTGCCCATTTTTTTTTTGAAAATGCAGTTTAAAAAAAGACATATATATTTATATAGTCCATATTTTATATTTTTATAATATTATAAAATCACAATTATAACACGCACAAAAACTTTTTGTCAAAGTTTAGCATTTTTTGTAGTGACAAAAGTTTTTCAATAATGTTACATTATGCCTAGAATCAAATCTAAGCAAGAATTCCAGATGATGATTTTATAATTTATAAAAGTCTTTAGATTTTATTATTTATTTCAGTTATCTGTTTTTAATATAATTCTACAATTTTACTAACAGTAACAGAACAAAAAAAATGAAGAAATTAACAGTTTTTTGTATATCTAGACAGTGTTAAGAGGCATAGAAGTTTTCATACCATTTGGACAAAGAGAACATTTTTTAAAAATTCACCAAAAGTCATTTACAGTTTAAAAAGACCCCGAAGATAACCAGAGGGTTAAAAAAGATGCATCTTCATGCATGATTCATTATATACTGTAAACCACAGATTTGTTTGCTCCTTTGCAGTTGCGATTTCATCCAATGGCTCTCTGCAGCTCGCCAGTGGTTCAGAGGGCATGCAAAGCCTACAGACTCTCACCATGACCAACTCGAACCCAAGCCAGCCAACTATACTGCAATATGCCCAGACTGCCGACGGACAACAGATTCTGCTGCCGAGTAACCAGGTGGTGCTCCAAGGTTGGCAATCAAAAAGAGCTTTTCATTTGGCAATCAGATCATATAGTGGTTTTAGTTACACATGGGACACACTCTGGCTGTAATGCTGTGTTGTAGGTGCGGGGGAGAAATGCAAGCTTATCAGATCCGCTCCTCTTCCTCTTCGGTGCCTCAGACCGTTGTCATGACATCACCCGTTATCAGCTCTCAGGGCAAGAGCGATGACCCGCAAATGAAACGAGAGATACGTCTGGCGAAGAACAGGTGGGTGAATTGAATTGTTCAGCTAGATGAAGTGTATTGTTAATGTATAATATGTAGGGGTGTAACGATACACAAAACCGACGGTTCGGTTTTCCCACGGTTTTGACAGCTCGGTTCGGTTCGATTCGGTTCGGTTTAGAAAGCTAAAATGGCTTTTTTTTTAAACAGTGGTTTAATGAAAAAAAAAGGTCTTTGTCTTTAAATTAATTCAGTTAAAATTAAACATTTCACAAGGATTAAAAAAAACTGCTAATGCTGTGAACTATATTGAAGGCTGCACATTACTATAACATTAAAGGTTGTAGCCTAGACTTTTAACCTAAATTCAGATGCCATTTATTTTTTAGATATAATAATCAACACACAACACATTGTATGAAAACATGTAAACTGAACATAAGGCAGTTTTTACATTAACTTGTGTTTTTACTCTAATAATTTACACAGTTGTCATTTTCATGAAAGATATTTTAAACATACATTAAATAATCAAGATATCATTAACAGGTTAAGTAAAATATAATATACAGGCTAACATAGTGCATTTATTTAGTGCAAAGGTTCATTTATAGGAAGTTGTGGACACTGAATCACTTGCCTGTTGAGGTAAATATAATGCTAGTGACAAGCTAAAGCTATGCTGTTTTATTGACGTATTTCCGCGGCTAAAACACTGATTGAGCGATTACACGAGTTATGATGCCTTTCAGTAAGTATACTGTATCTTTCAACATACCTTCAGGTGTCTTTTCTGTAACTGAGGAAGAGATGATCGCGTTTACTCGCGCGCCGCGCTGCCGCTTGAAATGAGGAGCCTAGTAAGCGATCTGTCACGTCACATCAAAGAGCGCCAAAACGCCATTTATTGTTTGAATTCCGTGATTAAATAGACAGAATTGGAAAGATTACACCTTGCTTATTATCGAAAGTAACAAAACACAGAGCTTGTTATTTGGTGTTAATGGTGGTTAGGCTACAAAACTGCATTCATTGTGTACTGTTTACATAAGACATGAGGTCCATTGAGCCGGGCTGGGCGGGGCCGGGGTAGCAGGGGGCGGGGCGGGGCGTGTTCGGTTCGCAATGACAGTATCGCGATTCGAATCGTGAGTTCAGTATCGCGGTTTTTCGGTTCGGTTCGAAAATCGTTACACCCCTAATAATATGCTATGGTTTTTGTCATGTAGGTACCGGTACTTTCTTTTTTTTTCTTTGTTAGCTTAACCGTGCTTTTTGTCTTATCCGAATCTCTTCATGCAGGGAGGCAGCCAGAGAGTGTCGCAGAAAGAAAAAGGAGTATGTGAAGTGTTTGGAGAACCGCGTGGCTGTCCTGGAGAATCAGAACAAGACTCTTATTCGAGGAACTCAAGACGTTAAAGGACCTGTACTGCGTTAAAACCGGCTAGTGGGACATCTCTCCAGTCGTGCTTATGGGACTTTACTGGCAGACCTGTCTGCCTATGTGCTTATACAAAAACAAACACAGGGACTTTTTTTGGCTTGGAGAATGCATTTAATCCTCCTGTCAAATGCTTGTTTTTATACAACTCATTTTTAACTAATAGCCTAAGAACGATTGACCAGAAACAATAGCAATCGATTCTGCTTTTAATAGATAGATGGAAAGAGGGATTCTACATTTTTTCCATTAACATATTTTTCTTTGCAGTCAACAGATGTTTATATTTGTATATGTATCTTGTGCAAGCATTGGCACGTCTACACTGGGAGATATTGCTTTATTCTTGACCCATTTGGTTTCCAGGGAATTTTGAATGTTAATTTTATTGAAAGCGCTAGCTGAATTGTTTTTTTTTCTATGGTAGAAGTGCAGAAGTTACAGTGGTATTTTTACACCTTTCTCAGAAGCGCTTGTATGTATGAAATTTGTGACGCGATTGTGTTTCATGGAGTCATGCAGCTGTGTTCTTTGCATTTTTTGCTATTTCCCCTTTATAGGAATCTCTGGTATTCCTTTCCCCATTCCATATTTTATTTTACTGAGTTTTAGTGAGACGTTTTCTACAGAGACCGCAGAAGTTAAGGTGAGGACTTTCAGCTTTATTATTATTATAAGTAACATTAAACAGTGGTAAATTCAGTTAAGCCTTATTCTGGATTGATAGACTAGTCTTGTATAATTTAATCTGTGCCCTTTTTAGTCCAAGCCTTGGTAATATGTCTGACTGATCTGTAAGCCATATACACACTTGGGTTGGGACCGTTGTGGGTTTTAACTGAGTAATTGACCCAAGGTTTACCACTGTTTATAAGCCAAGCTGTTACAAGACAATCGAATCAGGGAGCATCCAATGAAAAAACAATGTCACTTGTTTTTGGTAAAGTGAAAACGAAATAAATATTTTTCCAGCCTTTGACTGCTTTTCTCTCTTTCAGTTTCTATGTTGCTTGACTGCTTTTTGGCTCAAGGAGGTCCTTGAAAAACTACTCAGATGATCAAATAGGAGATACAAGGTTAGCTTTTGAAATGGTCTTGGTCAGTACTTGGGAAAACAGAATGTCTTGGTTTGTTGCAATTAAAAAGATAGCCAGAAAACCATTTCATCTTATATATATATGTATATATGTATGTATATATATATATATATATATATATATATATATATATATATATATATATATATATATATATGAAGGCATTTAACCAAGCCCATGTTTTTAAAGTTTCAACAAAGTTTTCTTAGCTTTTACATTTCCTATAACTGTAATTTCAACTAGAATGTTTACATTTTCATACTAAATTGTTCTTATTTACACTAGCCTAAGAATAAATAACTTTATAAAAGATATTTAAGTTCAATGCAGACCATAAAATATATAATGGATGGTGATTGATATTAGAAATATGATTTTTATATTACCAGAATGGCTAACATGTTGAGGGGTCAGGGAAGAAAGGGGTGAGGGAAGAAAAATCATAAGTGGGCCACTCCACCGAATGGGTGACATTTGCTTGTTGTAACTCTTCAAAATTAAACTTTTTTTATTTATTTTTTTTATCCTTTTTTTTTTCCAAAACTAAATGTAATACTACACATATATAACTATTCAAAATGTTTATTGGTCAATCTTAGGCAACTTAATTTAATTTTTTTACAAGGTTTCTAAGCAGATGTACGCATTTATTCTCAGTCCTGTTACCGAAACTCATGTGCCGTTTAAAAGCGTGTCAATTAATTTCTTTGTTTTCCCCACATGAAAGTGTTTATTTTAAAGATGGTTAAATCTTTAAATAATTGATATTTCTGACAAAAAAAAATCACTTTATATTAAGGCAAGGTGTATTTTAATTATTAGACATTTTATAATTAGACGTATTATACGTATAATTAGACGTATTATAATTAGACATTTTTTTTCCATTTTTTTTTAAATAATTTAATTTATTAAACAGTTGTATAAATGATGGACCAAACAAAACTGATCAAAACAGTGGTTAAACTTAATTATTTTTGACGAAAAAAAAGAATTATAACAGGAATGAACATTGGGTAACAGAAATGAGTGTCCAAATGTGTGTGTATAAGAGCGTGTACGTGACTGTGTGTACATGAGGTTTCTCTGTTGAAGTGATGTAATGTGTGCTAGTATTACTTAACATTGAAGGAGGTGGAAAGACATGGAAGAATGTTAAGACAAAATGAGGGAAAATAGAGGGTTGTGTGTGTTTTTTTCCCGTTCCTTCCCTGCAGGATGCTGTGGTTGTTGCTGGCACATGCATAGTATGGGTTCTCTCAAACTCATTCATCAAAATTTCGAGAGCCTTAATTTCTTTTCAACTGAAGAAAGAAAGATGTGGACATCTTCGATGACATGCGGGTAAGTAAATTATTAGCAAAAGTTTTTTTTATTTTTTATTTAATTGAACTACTCCTTTAAAGTGTCTCTATTGTGCTCTTTTGAATATTACCTTTCATTCAGTGTTTAATATAGCTGTCTGTGAATGTAACCGATTTACTAAGTTGTAAAGTCAAAAGTGCATGAAAAAAGGTTATTCTCTCCCAAAGAATGAATCGAATCCGTCTCGCCTAAATGAATCATCAGGAATTCCAGCCTCACTTCTCTGATGTAATGCGGTAACACATTCACATAATGCCTGGCTATGGTCTTCATTGACTACCTGCAAGCAACATCGCCTTTGACCAGCTCTCAAAAGCTGTAGCTGTTCGTGTTCTGTACATAGATGTTTTTTTGTTCTGCAAAAGCAAATTCTGTTTGTAAACACTTCCAAACGATGAGGATGTAAAAAATTAGTTTTGTATGTATATATGACACACATTCCTCCTAACCACTAGATGGCTGTATGGCTATTTTATACATAAACCACAACCTCAAAAAAAGCTGGCCTGCATTAACCTCCTAAAGTCTGTTATTATAGATGAAGTATTTTATTGTTTTACCAACCTATATTTTTGTACCATCTTGATAGTGATATGTTTTACAGACATTATACCCATGCAACAAGAAGTACAGTCATATAAAATATAAAATGTTTTGAGATGAAGTCTTTGCAAGTGAAACAAAAATATTCTATTTTATGCTTTATTTAAAAGTAGATGTTGAAATGAAAGAAACATGTTTAATAAAACCTTTAGAAGGTTCTTCTACAAAATGTATACTTCTTATTTGATGGCATAACCACAAATGTGAGGTTTGATCATAAAAATCAGAGGAGCTTGGATGTGGCGTAGCTGTAGGTCAGAGAATCCAGCTGCCTCAATGTGCTTCCAAGTAGCACGGGTTGTGTGACAGCCATCGTAAATATAGTACCTGAAAAACATACTAGTTATGGTAGAAAAACAAGTAGTTATAGAATTTCCTATTCTATTGTGTTCATATTATTTGTTACCAGTATTGTAAATGGACACATTCTGGGTTTATAATCAAAGCAACCCCCTCTCTCTCCAACTGAACCTATGACCTCCAGTTATGTGTAGGTGATAAACAGTGAGAGAGTGAATTAGGGTGACCACCCGGTTATTGCTCTGTTGCAGGACAGTATATGTGATAATGTGGGACACGTGTGAGATAAATTGTAAATATAGATTAACATTAGTTGTAATGCCTGGTTCACATCACGTTGGATGATAATGTTTTAAATCGTAGTTAAAGCTTGGTTAATTGTGACACTCTATGACTGGCAATCAGTTGGCTGATACAATGTAATTGTGATTCAATGTAGCTGACTGTACTGGCCTATTTAGTCTACAAATGAACTGAATAACAGGCTAGTATACTATTGGTAAAAAACACATTTTTACTAAAATAAATTCTTATGTAGCGACTACTTTATTAGGACTATGCAAACAATGCGTTTTACCAAATTCAGTGCATCTTTGAATTTGTATGTTTTTGTTGTCCTAGCTGGTGTAGCTATATTTAATGACTTTTGATTAGGTCCAGATTCCTTTGCTTCATCCAGGCAGACGTCATTAGCAGTAAATCACCCTCTTAGAATGCGTTAGTTGGTTATTCTACCGCTTTAGCAACAACATGACATAATTGTAATGCCGAACACTGATTATGTCTTGCAAAGCTCACAATTTAGGGACTGGTGGTCACCCTAGAGTGAATATTTACTTTTATATTTATGCAAGAATTTAACCAACCCCACGTTTTTCAAAGCTCCAATATAGTTAGCATTCACAAAATCCGTCATTTCAATTAGAATGCATCAATTTGACATTATACGAATGTCCCAGTAATTTTAGATAGGCCTATGTACTCTAGCTTGAGATGATTAACTTACCTTGTAAAAGTTATTCAAATTCATTGGGCCATACGTAAAATATAATGGTGATTGATTTTATAATTTGTTGTTTGTTTGTTTTTTAATTACCAGAATGGCTGAAGAACATGTTGAAAAAAGTAAGTCCAGGTTGAGGGGTCAGACACCACATGTTCAAGGAAGAAAAGTGCTCCTCCCTGAAGAACAAAAAGTACAATATTTACATCATTCAACTCAAAATTGTGTGTTCGAGTACAAGGAGTTTAGTTTACAACAAGGATCTAGTGTTTAAAAGCTTTAAGGTACATCTCAACCATTTGGTAAACCACACTTTAAGTCCCTATATTTCATTGAAAAATGCATCAAGCCTAACTCAACCTGAATGAGCCATCTCTACCGTTTGGTGTAGTTGTGCAATGCTAAAAAAATCCACTAGATGTCACTGTGTCTGTGAGCGGCATGACTTTTCAGTGTCCCTTTCAACAGCACATGACACAGCGAAAATTTACTCCTCCTTTGAAGACGTATATCGGCGGTTCTTTTAAAGGTAAGACTATTTTGTTGACATATTATTGTTTCAGAGTAGTTGTTAAACAGAATTATGTAACTTAGTTAAACAAAAATAAGTCTTATAATGGGTCAAATAATTTTTTCAAAACATGCTCTACCAAACGGTTGAGATGTCACTGTAGAGAAGCTAGCTAGCTTGGTAAAATTAGCATATGTTGGTAAAGTTACCTAATGTTGGTAAAATTAGATATTTACAATGAACAAAAGGGTTAGTGTTGTTAAAATTATTAATTTAATATCATTCAATTACATATTTGATGAAAAATGTTTGATCAATATATTTTTTTTACCATTTCTGTTCTGTATATGGTAAATATCAAGAATACATTTGAAGAATGTAATACCAATTCTGGTGTTAACTATTAATTTCATAATTTAAAATGGACTGTTTGTGTATTACTATATGACAAGCATTGTAAGAGTACATTGGTAATAAAAAAAATTCTTTATGTTTCAATCATTTTACAGTACAAAACCATGATGGAGCCATCAATAGCAGCCATCAGATTTTTTTTATTAGTCAATAAATTGCACTTAATATGACTTTTTCTGAATGTTGTTCTTTTATTATGAACAGACGTCTCAACCGTTTGGTAGAGGACTGTATCTAAAATACTGTAGGGTCTAATTAATTTTTTTTATTGTTGTTATTGTTATCATAATTGAATAAAAAATGCAAAGAAATAATTTTTCCTTTGCTTTTTTCATGGTGCGTACCTTAAAGGGTTAAAACAGTTGTCTACTACTCTGTATGGTGACATTTGGGCTAAAACAAACGGGATTATCACTGCAAACGGCGATGTGGTTGTGGTCTACATGTGATAACGCAATGCTGTTACCTTTAATCACATTGTAATAATTGTAATCTTTAAGTAGGCCTACTCCTAGATGGATGGGGAGTGATAAAATTACAATTTATGAAATGTGACAATACCCAACGAGATCTCTCGCTCCATCTGGGCGGAGATTGTCATAAACTTACAGGCCTTAGAACTCTCTTTACTTCTTGCAGAACTTTCGGCGTATCTTGGACTGAACACAGAACCAGTGTGCACACCACGACATCCACTGAGTTTTCCTCCACCGCCTGAAGATTCTCCCCCGACGCCACTATGAAGCTGTCATATACGAGGTGCTCGTTTTTCGCCATACTTTTCTCCAGGTAGTGTTTGAAATGCGGGTTGGGGTCGATGCATGTGATCCTGCAGCCCGTCGGATAGTGCTCGAAGTTCGCTCCGGATCCGCAGCCCACTTCCAAGATGCGCAGAGAGCCTTTTGTGGGGTAGAATTTGGACAGGTTTCGAAATAGTTCCCTTTTCTTCTCGTTCATTATGTCATTGTACGCCAACGTTATTTTATAGATCATTACAGGAATCACGCGTTTGTAGAAAGACAAGAGTCCAATCAGCTCCGCAATGTGTAGCGGAAGAGTGAGGACTTTGCATAAAAAAGCGCAAGCGTTCATAATCAGCGTCATTTTTACAGACAGATCCGAGTAACAAGCCGTTTCTCAATATGCGTTCTTGACTGTACTTGTGGTTTTGTGAAACGTCATCAGTCGCTGCCCAAGAACTGTTCCAATTCAAAGTTCACATCCATAGACAGTAAAAAAGTTCACATCTAGCCAAGTGCCCCGTTTACCGAGGATACCGGGTGACTTGTGCGGACTTGAGATAGCCAGGTATCCCAGAATGCATCTCGCAGAGGAGAAAATCCGCGAAATATCAAAATACTACTGTTATTTTGTCGTGAAATGTAATTTTAAGAGTGTTTCAGGCGAGAATGTGGTTGTTTAAATGTCAAATCTGTGGTTTATTTATAAAGATAGCGCCTATTTGACAAATGTAGGCTATAAAGTTTTCGGAGTTCTGACATCCAAGCCTTCACCGGCGCCCAGCGAGATCAACCCCGACTGGAACAGCTTATCCTCGGCTAGTGCTTCTGACGTTTGCCGCTGGCTCTGATGTCTCTAGTCTAGTGGATAAACTTGACGTACAATTCGTCTTGTGTATAAGTCAATCTTTGGTCTCATTAAACTATAGTCTGTTCCATGGCAAAAACAAAAAACAAACGTTTTTTGACTTATATTTTTTAGGCTATTTAACTTTAACAACATTTTCAGCCTCATCTTCACTATATGAACAATACATTTAAATGACACAACCCTGTCTCTGTTTGATAAATGTCAATAAAAATCAATTTTTCATATTTTTAAAATGAAAACAAAAAGGTCATGTTCATTTTTTTTATATAGGCTATATGGAGTGAGGAGAATCGCGTTGCCTGCACCACATGGCCATTGTAGCAAAACTTTTAATTTCTCCTTTTCCATACTCCCAGCACTTTTCAAGGACCTTTTTCACTGGATGATTATCCAATATTACATTTTTAATTGTAACCTCCTAACACCCAGAGGCATTTCTGCCATTTCTACCTGCATTGCTGGAATAGGGGATGTTCTGAATGCCCCACAACTTATTCGTAAAGCTTGTACGAATAAGTTGTGGTAATAATATTATATATTATTATATATATTATATAAATAATATATAATATTTATTGTCTTTAACCTGGATGCTGATGCTGAGCTATACATCCATAATCTATTACTGGTCTGATCACTGCACAATATATTCTTTTTAATGATTGCCGACTTGCACCCCAGTCTACCCCTGCCAGATCTTAAAACGTGTATTCCTTTTTTACATTTATCAATTATTTTCTTTATGTGACTGTCAAATTTAAGTTTTGAATCCATCCACAACCCCAAATATCGAATTTCGATACTTGTTCCAACGATTGATCATCTAGTTTTAATTTTATTTGTGGGCTACTCTTCTTTTTGAGAAACAGACAACTTGCGCAATCGACCTCTGTTCCTAGGGCAGGCTTTTGTACGATATACTTAAACACAAATTGCATATTGTAATTTACATAAATAAACGTACAAACACAAAAATAACATATTGAAAGGTGTGCTGCTGTATTTTAATATTTAATTAAGTAGGTCTTTGTAAGGTTTGGGCACTAAAACTCGTTTGGGGGGCAAGGAATGAACATCCCCGCCTAAATGAATCATCAGGAATTCCAGCCTCACTTCTCTGATGTAATGCGGTCACAAATTCACATAATGCCTGGCTATGGTCTTCATTGACTACCTGCAAGCAACATCGCCTTTGACTAGCTCTCAAAAACTGTAGCTGGTTTCGTGTTGTGTACATAGATGTTTTCTGTCCTGCAAAAGCAAATTCTGTTTGTAAACACTTCCAAACGATGAGGATGTAAAAAAAAATTAGTTTTGTATGTATGTATGACACACATTCCTCCTAACCACTAGATGGCTGTATGGCTATTTTATACATAAACCACAACCTCAAAAAAGCTGGCATTCATAGACATACACTAGACCTCACCTTGGGGTTCTAAGCATGCGTCAAAACCGCCGCCATCTTGGAACAGGGGTCTTGTCATAGGAAGTAACTAGGTAACGCTGCTATCTCTGCCTTTACTTTGAATTCATTGATGGTGGCGGACTTTTGTGCAGCGTATGATGTTTCCGGATGAAATCTGAACTAGGAAGAATGTTTTTAAAAAAATATATATATATTATTTTTCTTTCTGGAATCAATGATAAATACATGTCTGACCGTTGGAACAAACCAAAAAAACTAGAAAAATCGCATTCATGATGATTTATGGTGATTTTATTTCCGTTAGACCTGTGTCTACTACATTGATGCTGATGCACTAAAGTGGAGGGGCTCCCCTGTTTCAAGATGGCGAGCTCTGACACATTCGTTCCAATGAACTGCCGTAGCCAAGGTGAGGTCTAGTGTATATGTCTATGGCCTGCATTAACCTCCTAAAGTCTGTTATTATAGATGAAAGTATTATATTGTTTTACCAACCTATATTTTTGTACCATCTTGATAGTGATATGTTTTACAGTCATTATACCCATGCAAGTACAGAAGTACAGTCATATAACATGTTTTGAGATGAAGTCTTTGCAACTGAAACAAAATCATTCTATTTTATGGTTTATTTAAAAGTAGATGTTGAAATCAAAGAAAGCATGCTTGATAAAACCTTTAGAAAGTTCTTCTGTTGTGGCAAAATGTATACTTCTTATTTGATGGCATAACCACATATGTGAGGTTTGATCATAAAAAACAGAGGAGCTTGGATGTGGCGTAGCTGTAGGTCAGAGAAGCCAGCTGCCTCAATGTGCTTCCAAGTAGCACGGGTTGTCTGACAGCCATCGCCAAAATAGTACCTGAAAAACATACAAGTAGTAGTTATAGAGTTTCCTATTCTATTGTGGTCATATTATTTGTTACCAGTATTGTAAATGGACACATTCTGGGTTTATAATCAAAGCAACCCACTGAACCTATGACCTCCAGTTATGTGTAGGTGATAAACAGTGAGAGAGTGAATTAGGGTGACCACCCGGTTATTGCTCTGTTGCAGGACAGTATATGTGATAATGCGGGATACATGTGTGAGATAAATTGTAAATATAGAGTAACATTAGTTGGAATGCCTGGTTCCCATCACGTTGGATGATAATGTTTTAAATCATCAATAAGCTTAGTTAATTGTGACACTCTATGACTGGCAATCAGTTTGCTAATACAATGTATAATTGTGATGCAATGTAGCTGACTGTACATTACCTATTTAGTCTACTAAATATGGGCTACTGAACTGAATAGGTCCAGTACAGTCAATTACATTGCATCACAATTACATTCAAGATGCACTGAATCCAGTAAAAAGCATTTATTGTTTGCATAGTCTAATAAAGGGAATTTATTTTAGTATAAAATGTCATTTTTACCGGATTCAGTGCATCTTGAATGTATATGTTTTTGTTGTCCTGGCTATTGTAGCTATATTTAATGACTTTTAATGAGGTCCACATTCCTTTGCTTCATCCAAGCAGACGTCATTAGCAGAAAAATCACCCGCTTTAGCAACAACATGACAACTGAAATGCTGAACACTGATTCTTGCAAAGCTCACTATTTCAGGACTGGTGGTCACCCTAGAGTGAATATTTATTTTTGTATTAATGCAAGAATTTACGTTTTTAAAGCTCCAACATAGTCTTTAAGCTTTAACATTCACAAAATCTGTCATTTGAATTAGAATGCATCCATTTGCCACTATACTAATGTCCCTCTAATTTTCCATAGGGTTGTGTACTCTAGCTTGAGATGATTAACTTAACTTGTAAAAGTTATTCAAATTCATTGGAGACCATACGTAGAATATTATGGTGATTGATTTTTTTTTTTTTGTATTTTTTTTAATTACCATAATGGCTGAAGAACATGTTGAAAAAAGTAAGTCCAGGTTGAGGGGTCAGACACCACATGTTCAAGGAAGAAAAATGCTCCTCCCTGAAAAAACAAAAAAGTTAAATATTTACATTAATTAACTCAAAATGTTGTATTCGAAGACAAGGAGTTTAGTTACCAAGGATCTAGTAAAAGTTGTCTACTACTCTGTATGGTGACATTTGCCCTAAAACAAACAGTTGTTACTAATAGGATTATCACTGCAAACGGCGATCTGCATGTGATTACGTAATGCTTTTACCTTTCATCTCAGATGTAATAATTGTAACCTTTAAATAGGCCTACTCCTTGATGGATGGGGAGTGATAAGATGACAATTTATGAAATGTGACAATACCCAACGAGATGAGCTGGTAGTTCCATCTGGGGGAAGATTGTCATAAACTTACAGGCCTTAGAACTCTCTTTACTTCTTGCAGAACTTTCGGCGTATCTTGGACTGAACACAGAACCAGTGTGCACACCACGACATCCACTGAGTTTTCCTCCACCGCCTGAAGATTCTCCCCCGACGCCACTATGAAGCTGTCATATACGAGGTGCTCGTTTTTCGCCATACTTTTCTCCAGGTAGTGTTTGAAATGCGGGTTGGGGTCGATGCATGTGATCCTGCAGCCCGTCGGATAGTGCTCGAAGTTCGCTCCGGATCCGCAGCCCACTTCCAAGATGCGCAGAGAGCCTTTTGTGGGGTAGAATTTGGACAGGTTTCGAAATAGTTCCCTTTTCTTCTCGTTCATTTTGTCGTTGTACGAGAACGTTACTTTATAGACGATTATAGGAAACACGCGTTTGTACAAAGAGAAAAGTCCAATCAGCTCCGCAACGTGCAGCGGTAGAGTGAAGACTTTGCATAAAAAAGCGCAAGCGTTCATAATCAGCGTCATTTTTAACAACAGACCTGAGTTACAATGATATTTTACAGACAAGAGGGGAGTTGCTGCGCGTACCTTGTGACAACTGACCAATCAGCGTCTTCGACGGTCTTCGACGCATAATGTACTCCAGTCGGGGTAGTTCTCCAGCCCGTCGGCAGATGGCGTCCGTGTATAAGTAATCGCAGTGGATCCTATTTTACGCGTAGTGTGCTTTTAGTTACTTTCGTCAATGAAAGATTTAACACTGAAATAAATGAATAGTAATTTTGAGAAATATGTTTAAAAGCATGCACACAAATAATAAATGAAACCTCAACCAAATAATTTTTACCTAATAAAAGCTAGTATACATGGTCGTGGATTGGTCATCTCATTAAGGGCCAATACGAGATCATATGACCAGATGATCACTCAGTTTATCTCGGTAACCATCCTATTATCGGACACTTTAACTTGATTTTAGAAGATGCTTCATCCCCACTGTGTCGGTCCAAGACAAGTGCCATATTAGCCAGAACAATAAAACAGACAGTATCTATCTATCTATCTATCTATCTATCTATCTATCTATCTATCTATCTATCTATCTATCTATCTATCTATCTATCTATCTATCTATCTATCTATCTATCTATCTATCTATCTATCTATCTATCTATCTATCTATCTATCTATCTATCTATCTATCTATCTATCTATCTATCTATCTATCTATCTATCTATCTATCTATCTATCTATCTATCTGCCTGTCAAATTCACTTATCCCTAAGATCCTCCATGGTGACTGAGATTAGGATTCAGGGATTTCTTACTTGAGATTAGGTTTACACTAATATCTTAAGGCACTGTAATACTTGCAGGACTACAATCTTAAAATATTTACATCACAAGCACCTTAAAATGTGTTCTCTTAATCTCTGCTCTGCAGACAGTGTTATGCTATGCCTTTATGTCCCATTTGGCTCACATACAAAGTGGGGCTTCAGCGACCTAGGACAGTGACCAAACACAGACTTGGCTAGTGGTGCATTGCACAGCAAGGCTTCATCCACTTGGGGCTCATCAGAGGACTAGAAAAGATGCTCAGGTGGCCCAGAAGGGGGAGTTGGAGGTAAGCTAAAAGTCTAAAGCTGTTGTTTCCTTTCACTTCCTAACAGGATTAGAGGAAGATTAACTATTGCCCGCAACCCTTGACCACATAGTACCTGCTTTCACAACCGCACTGTCAGAGAGCTTGAACCAACAACACAAATACAAACAATGTTTATTCTCAGCATTATTCTCAAAACGCCTTTGTGTCCAGACGTTCCCCAGGAGTTTTCCTTGAAATTTCTGTTGGTTCTTACATTTAAAATCAGAATGTAGATTTTAAGGGACTTTTGTTTAAAAACAAAACCCAAACACATAAAACGTTGTGTGTTGTTGGAACATGTTTAATATGTTGCGTATATCACAATTGTTCCATCCAGGTAACCATTGTAAAGATATTGAAATGTGTCTTGTGTGTGCCAAAGTAGAACTATCACTAATTTATTTGAAAGTCAAGCATTTTCTCTTCTCTTTGATTCATCAGTTCCACAGTGCCATATGATATGATTACTTTCAGAAATGCATATTGTGTGTAGCTGCCCAATGCTCTAAAGAACTTCTTATAAAAAATAAAATAATCGCCAAATTAAAATTCTTCATACTATTCAAGTTGGCTATTCTTTAAAATAAAATTAATTTTAATTGAATTATTTAACTGTGTGAATTCTATTTTTACTATTAAATTTGAAACAATTTGACAATTGTTAGATAAATTAGATCAATTTTACAGAGAAGTGGTAAATATAATTAGACTCGCAACATTGTGATTGATATCCCCTTTTAGCGCTGTTTCGCTTACGTTGCAGCGTTCCCGTCAGTACGGAAGTCGGAAGTAGGGTACTTGTAGACGCTCCCTAACAATTTGCTGAGAGTCATCAATTATGCAGGCTAGCCGTACGCACTGGGAAGGAAGATAGCGGCAACAATATGGCGACATCCGCAGTTTCTCCTGGGTCTTTTAAACATCCTTAGGCACGCAAGATCTACATGGATCGCTATTAATGCGGAAAAAGTAAGTAGACTTTCTCTTGTCTACAGCGCAAGTGTCGTGCTTTTTTCAGGTGTTTATAGCCCATTCTGAGCGTGTCTCATACCTGGACTCATCTGCCGCAGAGCGGTCTCTCGCGCTCAGCATCTTTTCTGCTCACAGAACTGGATAGGCTTGCTGCAGGAAACACAGGGAAACGCCAATTAACACGCCAGGCACTACTTAACAGCTATAGTGCTGGTCAAATAGAGGCAATGCAAATGGGAAAAGTCTGACTGAGGTAAATTAGGGTGTTGGCCTGGCGCTGGAAACATAACATTAGTCTGTGTCGAAATGTAGAACATACGCATACCATGGGACAGGCAAGTAAGACCGCAGCAAACTTTATTGCAGAGGAATATTGTGCGGACACACTGACGCAAGACGCAGTATTCAGCATTCAGATTACATACATATGACAGTAGATTTTGCAACGTAACATGTCAAAATCACTAATGTGGCAGTTTTTAGTCCCCCTGCATTCCCCCTCCCTTCGAGTCACCCTCGCCATAGCCTACTTCATTGGGCTGGACTCTCTAGACTCGGTTTTTTGCCGTTAAAAACAGCGACTACCACCCTTGTTTTCTCACTCACTCCTCCCTAATGCGTTAGCGGCAAGCTGTGCCTGACCGTTTGCGCGGTTGCGGGTTAAATGACAGAGAGGACGGTCTGACTGCACGGGTGTGGTGCTGAAGCGGACAGGAGTCCCAAATGTTCTTGAAGTGTTCAGATGAGAGTGAAATCGCAACCGAGCGAGATGGAAACTCGAGACGTGTAAAACATTGCAGGCACGGCTGTCTGAGACGTCAGTGGGGTTGAGATTTTAGATGTTTCACAGATTGATTCGCTGCCTCGTGCCTTTGCACGAGCTCCCTTCACATCCACTGCAGTATTTCAGTCGAGAGAGTGGGGCCCACGCGTGTATGTCCAGATGCCATAATTACCGCAAACAAACTTGGGCATACGAATCTGTGAATCCCATAACATGTAGCGCCTTCAAATCTTGTTAGGAGGAGTGTGAGGGGCCAAAATGGGCGGAAGTATGAATCAATTGAATTATTCTTGCGATCGCATAGCCTATGCTTTGTAAAATAAGCATAAGCTGCATGTTTTAGTGTAACCAAACAAATGTTATAAAGGTAAACTATGGGATGCATTTAATCAAGCAAGAACCTATCGGTGTTTATGTGTGTTGAAATATAAAAGGCTTTTATTCTCCACACGGGATAGGCCGGTGAGGTTCGTCCTCGTGACAGCTATGCTGCTCCCCTCCCCTCGATGTACAGTGCCAGAGGCCGAACATTCACTTTCCATATCATTTAGTTAAGGACATCTAAGACGGAAAAGTCGCTTTAGTCGGGATGTTTCATCATGGCTTGAGGCAGCATCTGTGATCCCCCCATCATATAACCCTAGAGGACAAGCGTGAGCTCGCGCGGAGCGGTGCTGAACGGACAGCGCCGCCGAGAACCTGCATTCGACGGCAGTGGATTTGTGCTGGCTTCCTAAATACAGACGACACTTATTCTTGCCTGATAATAAGGAATACGCGGTGGTACCGGAACGTAGCCTACATTTGACCAGATATGACTGAGAGTAGGCAATGACTTTGCTTGAAGGCACGTAAGTAGCCTATAACCTGTCGAATGGCATCGGTTATTTTGGTTTTAATGTGTAGGTGTTTAACTTGGAGCATTCGGAAAGCGGAGGGCGTACCATTAACTCGCATATTTTTGTCTGTAACCAGTGCTGGCACAACAGCGTAGTCTATAGGGAAGAAAATGCAGGAGTTTTGTTAAGGTCATTGTGTGTATTGTCAGGGCCTGTCTATCTGATGTATCACCTTGAGCTGAGGCGTCTCTACACTATCCCAGGAAGGAGACTTGGAGGTTGGACACAACCAGCGTGTAACTTAAAACGCATGTCGTTTCTTTTGTCTTAACTGTTCATTAAAAAAATACTTTGTTGCTGTAGGCTACCTAACGCATATGTGGCAAGCTGTTTTGATAATTATTAACTTGTATCTTATTTTAATAATATAAATATTTAAATACTTAATTATAGTTATGAGTGAGTGGTCCAAATATTTCTAGTATCTTATACAATTTTGCTATTAACTATTCATTATACACTATTATTAGTTATTCTATTGTTTCATTCTAACTAAGAAATAAGTTCTACTTCCTAATGAATAGTAAAACTGGTAGCAGCAATAATAGGAACACATGGAAAAATTAGCCTGCTGGCTAACACTGGCACATTTACAGAATGTACACTGTCCTAAAATAAATAAATGAAATGGAATGGAAGTAAATACTTGATTTCTGAACCAAGAAGTATCAAATAAATAAGTACTAGCCTAGTATATGGACTATCTTGGCCAGGACACTCCCGAAAAAGAGATTTTAAGTCTTCTTTCCTGGTAAAATAAAGGTAAAAAAAAAGACCAAGTAGCCTACTAGAATCTAATGAATAGGCTACTAAATAATAATAATAAAAAAAAGAAATGCTTAAATAAACGCTAGTTATATAGTTTAAATGAATAAATGTTCAAATGACTTGCCAGTCGAACAGGAAGCGTTGTGTTTTAATGATGATAAAGTCGCCCATCATAAAGAGCAATGTCACGTGACCATGGGCACTTTACTATTGATTTGGCCCGTGCTGACTTAACTGAATCAGTTTTTGGTGTATAAATAATTAACAGACTGTGTCATTAAGGATACAGAGAACAGGGATTCAGCATTTGACATAATATAAAACAATCCCACGAAAAGAAGTAAGACAATCGTTGGCTGTATGGTTATTTAAAAGTGAATGTTTAGGAATGCGATGTCTGTATGACACTTCTTTTGATTGCTTTCAGCATATACAGCACAAGATTTGTGGATTTATGGAGTTGATGGTGTGCACACATGCGGCTACATTAATCAGTTTAAGAGGGCATTATATGGCAGGATTATGTGCATTCAAACAAAGCGTCTCTCATACATGTTTTTCTTATTTTTGCTTGTCTAATTAATTTAGTTCTAGAAAGGTTAAATGTACTAGAAAGGACCATTAATGCAAGTCAGCTTTGCAGTACAGAATGCATGTGAAAGGACATTCTGGAAAAGGAATAGCCCAGTTTTTGTGGAGCCTGAGGGACTAGGCTGGGGCTGACACTGCGACACACACCTGGAACACAGGAGAGTGTGACTAAGTAGTACTTATGTCATTTGGAGATTTTCCTGCACATTTGTGATACACCTCTTTAAATTGGATTCTCCGACAAAGCTCCACAATGGAAGTAAATTTGTTAACCTGCAATAGAACTGCTAAGCATGTCATGAGTGCAAGTAATTCTCTTTGATTGGAGTTATGAGTTTAATGTACAACATTGTTGTTGTTTGTCTGTATTTAAAACCAAGCCGATATGGGATTTCAATGACTGATAACTTGAATGTTACTTGCATCAATTCAGCATATTAGAATGACTTCGGAAAGATTATGTAACACTCAGACTGGAGTAATAGCTGCGGAAATTGACATTAAAAGAATAAAGTATAGTTTATTAAAAACATTTTTATTGAGTGCCACAAAATGGTATTTCTGTTTTATTTAGGAAGTTGGATCCGTGCTGGACATTCATTTTCAAGTCAATAAAAGTCAGCACACAGATACACAAATGCATCTCAGCAATAGAAATGAAATAAGATACAGTATCAGGTGAAATAGTTCCTTTAAGAAGATAATACATCACAAATATCAAGCGTTGTGTCAGTTCTGGCAGGTCACGTTAGCCAAGCTCCCACTCTCAGCTGATCCACGTCTACATATAGACCTTATGCACCAGAAACGTAGGCGCCGTCATCTTTAGAATATTGTCTTTGAACTTCCATTTTTGCGGTCGCTCTGTATATTTCTATGGCATTGCTGTCGAGGAGTAATTAGCTGGTGAAGTGGATTTACTTATTGTAGAGTTAACAAAAGTTATCTTGAGCATTGTAATGTTTATCATAAGCATCGTAAAGCAGATGTCTTAACAAATGTCTACCGGGAATTTTTTTTACGAGCAGTTCATTCATACCTATAGTGGAGCGGCTAAGTGATCTAATCGTTCAGTTTATGATACAAGCATGAAAATTGGCATGAGCCGTCTCCATGGGTCACTTGACCAGAAAATTGTCGGAGCCACTTGAAATTTCAAGATGGCGGACATTTTTCAAGATGGCCGATACCTTAGTGGAGCAGTTAAGTGATATAGTGGTTTATTTGGTGATACAAGCATGAAAATTGGCATGAGCAGTCTCTGATGGTCACTAGACAATAAGCCACCCACAGCTATTTGAAATGTCAAGATTGCTGCCATTTTTCAAGATTTTTTTTTTCATTTTTCATATATATAAGCTACTTCAGTATTATCAACTGCTGTCGCGTTTCTCAGGATCTAATTACTCTCCTCCATCCCCAGCTCCTCTCGCCCAGTCAGCATTTGGCGTTCTGATTCCCCTTGAATCAGAATAAATCCTCAAATTATGTTGTACTTTAATATCGTGAATTAATTATATCTGCATACACTCATGTCTCTTTACCCAATGGGGGGTTATTGCTGCTCTCCCGCCAATCCAAACTGTATGCAGATGGTATTTGATGATAGTGGTCCTGAGAGAAGTGACAAGTTTGACTTGACATTAATGTTGTCTTTTAATTTGTTAAGTCTGAACACACTTGAGCAGCCAAACATCCTGCAAATGAGATTATGGACTAAAGCAAACATTTGCATAATGAGATAAAATCTTGCAGATTCTCAGTTTTACATTATCTGAGAAGAAAAAACACAACAACCAGAAAACAGTTTTTAACCTGCATAGTGTGTCTAATGTTTAACCTTAGTCATAAATTAAGTAAAGTGGAG
Source organism: Hybognathus amarus (assembly GCA_030378365.1). Taxonomy (NCBI): domain Eukaryota; kingdom Metazoa; phylum Chordata; class Actinopteri; order Cypriniformes; family Leuciscidae; genus Hybognathus; species Hybognathus amarus. The sequence goes on from JAQIUQ010000655.1 coordinate 335,712, forward strand.
AGTTTGTGATATGTGATCCACAAACACCTAATTAAATGTGGAGATTTCCATCTGAACAACGACATATTAAATCTGAAAGGGGCAGATTAAATATGTCTGAATTGATTGAATATTTAATATGATGTTGTTTGGAATGGGCTTGATGACATCATGGACTGGAGTATTAGATAATTTAGGTCATCACAGAAGGCTGATAAGGGCAGTAATGCAGTTATGACCTTAGCCTCTAATGTAGTCTCTCTTGTTCTCTGTCTCTCTCATGCACACACACACACACACACACATACAGGTTGAACCTCCAGTGCTGCAGCGCATTTGGTATTATTCTGCTTGGTCATCTATTTCTTAATGGATGTAATGAATGTTCGTGTGTGTGTGTGTTCATGTGTGAGTATAAGAGTGAGAAAAAGAGCAAGAGGGAGAGCTGCAAAAGAGGATGACCAATAACAGAGCAAACATGCACGCACAAATATGCTTGAAAAATAGATTTTTTTTTACGTTTGTTTTTGTTTACGTGTCTGATCATTTGCTTTTTTGAACTTTTGAACTCCATTGAATTTTAATTTCTGTCTTTTTTTCCCTTTTCTGGTTGTTCCCTTTCTGCATCTGTCTGGGTGCCTCCCTCTCCCTTCCTTTTCCTAGAGCTGGCTGTCCTGAATGGCTTCTAAATAAAGAGGACTCTGCTGCAGGATGACAATATGGCTGCGCAGCTGCTTGCACCTCCAGGCCCTGATAGCTTCAAGAAGTTCACCCCAGAGTCTTTGGCCAACATTGAGAAGCGCATCGCTGAGGAGAAGAAAAAGAAGCCTGTTAAGCCCAGATCTGACAGCAGTCACCGTGATGACGATGACAACAAACCGCAGCCCAACACTGACCTGGAGGCAGGGAAGAGCGTGCCCTTCATTCACGGGGACGTCCCCTCCACAATGTTGGCTGTTCCCTTGGAGGACTTGGACCCCTTCTATATGAACCAGAAAGTGAGTGAACTTTGAGACTGTTAAATCTCATCCTCCATGCAGTTGGAATACAGTTACCCTCATTATGGTGAAGTAAGAAGTGTTCAGGGCGCTTCGCTCACCAGCATGTGGTAGAACAAGATTGGCAGTGGGAAGGTTTGGGGATGAATCAAGGAGACTAATGTTACATACTTTCTATATTAGGATAAATGAACAGTTAAGATGAGATAGTCAGAGTCCTATGAAATCCGTTTTATTTTTTCCCAAATTCCGTTTTTTCCATAAAAATGTTTGGGAATTGTTTTTTTTTACCCTTGACTCCATACATATCAAATATGTAAAAATCCACAAAATTCCACGTTAACACTAGATTCCACATTCAAGTATATATGTATATATATATATGTATATATATATATATATCTTTTTTCTCTTTTTATTGTAGAGTTGGTGGAGTTAAAGGAGAAATGAAAATGAACCTTTGGTCTAATAAAACATTGGTACCTAGTCGACCGTTCTCTGAGATTTGTTTTCACTGATAATCGAATGTAAAGAGTTGAAAAGAGTAAAGAATCTCTAAAACTGTTTAGCGTATAACGCTAGTATATGTGGGCATATAATAAGTAAAAAAAATCACTAGTTAATACCGCTAACAAGGCTCAAAATAGCCCCACACTAACACAGTAATATAATGAGGGTCCCTACATGCAAAACGAAGCATTGATACCTTTGTAAGTATACAGACAGTTTAATAAGATATAAAGACAGTTCACTTCGTGTAGACAGGCAGGAGCCATCTTTGGAAAACAGTCTCAATCAGTCGAACCACGAAAGTTCTCAATGATTCGTTTTGCATATTAAATATGCATATTAAATTACTTTTTACATATTAAATATCCCCATATACTAGCGTTATATAAAAGCGTTATCTAGCGTGTAGATAAAACTCTTTACATTCGATTATCATGAAAACAAATCTCAGAGAACAGCTGACTAGATACCTATATTTTATTAGACCAAAGGTTCATTTTGCGCCAGAGTTCTCCTTTAATTTTTAATTTTCATGTTTTTTTATCATTCGACTAAGATACTTTGATATTTGTGGATTTATGAGATGGCATAAAAGTTATTTTCATCATTTTTCAGTGGCTTGAGCGTTCGAACCATATCAGCACATCCTTGTTGGCACACTAGAGGTGTGTGTTACATAATTGAGCACAGTGTAGCATGTGTTATATAGTGGGAGTTGAGGAGATTTTTAAGGAAGAAAATTAGTTAAGGAAAAATAATTGGTCTTGTCTGCCTTTTCATCATCTGTATATCCACCTCCCATTAATTAACAGAGATAATGTGCATTGTTCTCAGCATGTTCCATCCACATTACATGCCCTTTCCGGCCCTCCCTTCTCTCTCGTCTCGGCAGTGGTATGTTTTTGTGTGAGGGGGTTATATCTGCAGCAGCTGTGGTACACTCATGAATTGTGGGGAAGGGTTAAAGTGAATAAAGAGATGAGAGGTATGCTAGGAAGAAGTGCAGAGTTGCAGTTCTACTGGTCCCTTGAGACGTGGGTGAAAAAGCCATTCAGAATGTCATGGGTGTATAAACCTACTGAAAGGCCTGTACTCGTGTGTTTGTTTGTATGTGATTGAGAGATATGGGATGCAGTTTTCTAATGGCTGTTATTGCACCAGCTTTGACCTTTGGAAACAGAAGTTTTAAAAAAGAGATATTTCAGGTTTTAACAGAGAGATACTTTAATGGATGATTTATGACTTTGGTGATTGATTATATCTTGTTCATAGCATGTTTTGTATCTACATTCTACCGTTATTTTATTTTATAGATAATGAGTTACTTTTAATATTTGTAAGATGAGTGATTATATTTTTTATAGCATCTATTGTATCTGTATTAATACCCTATTTTATTTTTTCATGTTTTAATTTTTTTTTATTATTACTATCATTAGTGATTATTTTGTTTATACCTTATGTATGTATTATTACCCTATTTAATTTTGTGTTTCTTTTTATTATTATTTATCGAAGTTAAGTCTCTCTCCCAATAGGCTATACAGTTATATTTTCAGTCAGAAAAACAGAGGAAGCACCCACAAAAAAGTTGCTTTATTTTATGATAGTCCGGTATAAAGAGATGAGACGTAAGCTACTTGACAGATAAAATAAAAACATAATTATAGCCTTTATGATTTCTGATTTCTTCAAGTGTTCATATTTCCCATGTTTACTATGGTAATGGTTAGTCTGCATAGTCTTTTGCATTTCTACCTTATACAAAGATCAGAATCCACATCGGATCACAAACAGAAGGCATTCAAACATGAGAAAGGGAGTTTTGAAATGATTTTAAAAGTCTTTAATGCTTTAATGATTCCTATGGAATCATCCTGCCGCTGCCGTCTCCCGACTCAGGTGAACTTCACCTCTGTTTGTAAGCGCTCCTCTCAGCCCGAGCTGGCCCGCTTTGGGCCAAAGTATTCGCGGGCCAGAAAACCCTGGCCGTTGGCCACGAGGAAGCCCTGACGAGGCCCGATCAAGCCCCGAAAGTGACAGTGGAAATGTGACTCTGGCATGCACCAGCACACCCGCTTTTGGCCCAACAGTGGAAACACGGATGCTACATCCATTTTTTTCCCACTATTGAACCCCCCACCCCCACCCCTTCTCCCTCTCTCTCTCTCATCCCTCATCCACCTCCCCCGCAGCAGTTCCCTCAGCTCTTGTCCACATCTTCATGTCTCTCTGGCTCTCTTCTCTGTAGATGATGAAATTTTCAGTAGCTTTGCAGCATATTACTTAGGCTGTCAGAAGGAAAGACCAATAGGCTGCATTGTGTGTATGCAGGTTTTGACATAAGTGTGTGATCACATGTACGTGAACTTTGAGCTTCGTGTTTTCGTATGCTCATGTATCCACATTATCATCTGCAAAAGTGTGATCTTGTGGTGTTTTATAGACACAAGGACAAAGGAAGTCACAGTTGGCACTATACTAATATTATGACCATGGATTATTTGGATAGAACTGTTGTGGCCTGATGACACTTGCTGTGAAATTAAGATGGAAAATCATGTGTTTGTCACACTCATTTTAACGTCATAATTACGAAGATTTAGAAAAGATTAAATAAATGTTTATTTAGGCCAGGATATTGAGAGCTGCAGCTATGTCCTCAGTGAAGAGTGCAGCATTGTGAGAGTGGGAGCTCCCGTCAGCGGAGGAAGCCCACAGTCTGTCGCAGTGTGTGTATGTGTGTGTGAGAGAGAGAGACTCTGGGGAAACCAGTGCTCAGTATTCAGTAACACATGGAGCCTTCTGGGCGGTTCGCAGCTTTTGCTAGTGTGACAGTCTTTGGGATCCTGTGCCTCAAAATGACAGATGTCTTCAGAAGGACGACACAGCGCTTTCTCTCTGACATACGTTATATCTTTTAAATTATGATTTTGTTAAGCAGTACTTTTGTGAAGTAGTATTTGACATGATTAAATGCACAGATAGACACACAGACAAATACAGTGACTAAAAGGAGGTGGAGAAATGACAGGACACTCTGAGGTTCAGGGCGTTCATTTTATCCTCCTTCAGACAGATGTCTATTTTTAATCTAATTAGATTTCAGGACGATTCTCATCCACTCGACTGTGTGTGTGTGTGTGTGTGTGTGTGTGAGGTTTTCAGGTATACCCTAAGTTATGAGGACAAAATGTCCCAACAAAGATGGCAGTAGGCTATCCAATCTTTTTTGGTTTTCTGTGATGGGTAGATTTAGAGTTAGGGGATAGAATATATAGTTTGTACAGTTGGGTATAAAAATCATTATGTCTATGTAATGTCCACTATAAAACATGGAACCCAACATGTGTGACTTTAGTGGTGTTTTAATAATATAATAATAATATATTTTATTTGTAAAGCACTTTTCATAGTTAAAACAATCCAAAGTGCTAAACAATCCCAAAGTGCTCTTTTGGTGAGAAATGTATTTATGTTTTTAGTGAGAAAAGGTATAAGACTTTAATAATATATAAATAAATAAAAATTACATAAGATATGAGTATAAATATACATTTAATTTACCTCATTGGCAAATAAAAAAATTAATTAAATAAAAAAACAGAAGAATAATAACTAAATATTATAAATTAATAAACATTATGTAAACACACATTTTTCTTCTTTGACATTAAGTCTGTGTATGTGTGTGTGGAATTCAGTGATGAGGATTTGAATGAAGGTTCTCAGTCTCTTTTTCTTACATTATGTAGGATAAAAGAAGCTTTGCAGGGCTTTTGACCCACCCTCCTTTCTTACATCCCTCCCTCCCCCTCCCTCTCTCTTTTCCCTGTCCCACACACACTATCTGGAGTCAGCACTTCTGCTTCTGATGGATCGCAGTGTTAGCATTAGCGTTAGTATTACAGTTTGAGTTCCTGTAAGAGGTCCATCTTTTGCCAGTGCTCACTGCGGTTGTTTTAACTCAATTTGTGTAAATAAATCACTTTTTGGGGTTTAATAAGCTTGATTTAGAAATGGCCTTTGACCTAAATGTAATTCAGAATGAATGGTGTATTTTTGCTTTGTTTATTTTAGTTTTTGAGAAAATGTTATTAAGAAATTGTATATATTTTGCAAGTTTATTCTGAATGCAAAGTCAAAGTTCATGTCATGTTAACCTCTTCTATACAGTATGTTATTGCAATTTCTCATCTTGGTATTTTTTTTGTGAATGACTGTCACCATATAGACAGATGTAGCTAACATATCTTCCTCTCTTTCTCCCAGACCTTTATAGTTCTTAACAAAGGAAAAACTATCTTCCGGTTCAGTGCCACGCCCTCGTTATATATCATTAGTCCTTTTAACCTATTCAGGCAAATAGCGATCAAAATTTTGATACACTCATATCCTTTTTTCAGTGCTGCAAACATTGTCCATGTTATTATGATTGTGCTTAGATCTGTATGCATTATTGTGTTTATAGGTTTCATCTGTTACACCCTCTGTATCACAGTACATGGTTTTTCACTTAAAGGCCCACTGAAATGACTTGAAACACGCAGCATTATTCAATGTGTTGACATGATTTCCACTGAAACAAGACAGGGTTTGACATATCAAACAGCTCCTCCCCTTTTAAAAATAGCCAATGGGATTGAGTTTATATCACTGCTCTGCCAGAGCTTTGTTCTCTCTTACCATTTCTCCTCCTTATTTCCATATCTGCTTTAAAATATAGTATTCTGTGCAGAGTTCAAATGGGTCCGATATGTTTTCTGGTCTGTGTTGACTTGCACATATGATCCGCTCTGTACTATCTCGTCTCTGGACTCTAGACTTCATTCGCCCCAATGGAAATCTTATTTGCACTTCACTGCCTGAATCATTCCCTATCCCCTATATAATGCACTATGTGCCATTCTCTATGTAGAAAAGAGTAACTGTGTGAACAAGTGACACATTTTAGCTGCAGCTTCAGCTTTAATTTATCGGGCGAGACGTTTTTGATTATAGAGAGAATTTGATTGTCCTGAAAATCTGATGAGAAGAGTGCAGAGTGATGTCATCAAAATCATTGATCCATATTGGCGTAAGTGAGATACTGTAAGTTTTGAATGCTTATATCTTCTAAATGTGAATTTTGTCATTGTTTTGGAGCACACTAGCTTATAGATAACAGTAAGGCTGACGTATTCATAATAAAAGCCAAAAAACAACCCAAAAACTTTGGGGACTTTTAATGTTACTTAGAAAGAGTTCCAAATGAAAGCTCATAGTTCTGTGATACAGACGGAGGTTATAATTATATGGAGGTTAACAACATACTACTCCCTAATGGGAGGAACTGCTTATGTTTTCAACCAACAATTAACCTCTGACCCCAGAGTTTGCTACATAATATCATGACCTTATTCGGATTTTGTATTGATGTCTATTGTCTAGTGTTATGATAGCTAATCAATATTTATGACATCACCTTAGAATTTCCTTAACTACTTCTTACAGTTTTCAGCATGATCATCATGTGTACAATTTTGACAAATTGTGTCTTCATGACATTCAGCAATCCTCCAGAATGGTCCAAACAAGTAGAGTAAGTATTCTATTCTATTCTAGGGATGGGCATTGTTGTCAGTTTTTTATTTCGAGGACTGACGGAAACTTTTACTGGGGCGGGTTGCAGGGGCGGGTCTGTCATGGCGAATAAAAAAAACCATTTGAATTAAAACACTTTCATGAAAATTATTATGACGAATATATGACGTTCTACTACAATAGTGTTCTCATTATAATGTTTTGTAAATGGCAGATTGTCGCTGCACATCTTGCACTTCACTGTATTTTCATTTTTAAAGTGATTCCAGGCATCACTGCACACTTTCAAATCCATAGTTTCAATTTATTTCACCAGTCTGGACTGCTTGGTGTTCTAATGCTATCCTAGCAGACTTCAGGTATTGCCAAAATATTCCCCAATCAGAAAAAAACAAAACAAAAAACAGAAATATATATTTTTTTAAAGTCCCCATGAACCGGAATTTGCAACTGACTTTACTTCAGCGTTATGACATTTTTCCAAGTGAAACGGAATATTGAATAGAGTGCGGGGTTTTACGCACATCCTTTACTATATTTAGCACACATCCTCTGCTATACTGTATTATTCATGCGCAGAGATTTAATAATAACATTGTTATAGCAAAAAAACTTTAGAAGTTCAAAAATCGTAAATTTAAACTCTGAACCAGCAACCATTCCAGTGTGAGTGCTTGTAAAGCTGGGCTTAAATTGTTAGCCGAGTGACAGGCTAATGACTGGCTAGGAGGAAGGAAATGCTGAAGACAGTGTGAGCTCCACTTGGAAATTTGGCCAGTCCTTAGAATTGCTGTCTATTTTTGGGGTAAATGGGGGTGATGGAGTTTTGTGGGAGTTCTTAACCAACAACCAAAACCTGATAAGCTGCCTATAAAAACAGCATTATAGGACATTTTCTTAATTATATTAAGACACTAAAAAGTTACATTCTAAGGCAGAATACACATATGCCCTCTGTGCTGTACCAGATACCATAAAGCACTGCATAATGAACTGTAAAAAAGGAGATGAATATTAATTATAAACAAACTGGTATTTTATTTAATAATGAAAAGTGTCAATTAAATAAAAAAAAGCCTAAGCATGTGATTTATATTCATTCATTTTATTGCACTCTGTCAGGTACACCTTCACAGGAATCTACACTTTTGAGTCACTCACAAAAATTGTGGCTCGAGGTTTCTGTATAGATGGCTTCACCTTCCTCAGAGACCCCTGGAACTGGCTGGATTTCATGGTCATATCTATGGCGTAAGTATAATCCTTTTGTAAATCAAACACTAATGAAACATTTCAATAATGCTGCACTTAAAAATCTGTTTCTGCATGCAATGATTGCATAACAGGGCATAACACTCTTGTGTGCAACATTAACTTTCAGACTATAGCCGAGGCTCAGTTGGTCCCAAATATGGTATTAAATATGATATGAAATATAAATTATTAGCAAATAAATCATAACATAAATAAACCAACATAAAATAAAATAACAGTTTTAGCATTCCATCGTTATAATATTTGCAGCGATTTTAAATGGGCTCTGCACTTTTTCTGCAACTTGCTCACTTGAATCCATGTCCAAAAAAAGGCAAGCTTTCTCCACAGTGTAGGGCAGTTTCTGACCGTTTGTTGCAGATGCCATCCATTGTTCCCTAAAGGAGAGAATGGAGACGTAGTTGACGTCAACTGAATGGGATCACACTTAGGGAGCCTGTCATCTTCGAGTACTGTTATAGCGAGCCAATGCACATTGGCGTGCAAGATTTGCATCTCACACTCCGCCCCACGGCACAGAGTATAAATATGGAAGTAGATGCACGCACCAGTTGTTTTTCACTGAGGAGCCGAGTGGAGCCTGGAGTCAGCGGTGGTCCAGCAATAGTGGTGAAGGGACTAATTCGCTGATTCTCTCCTTCAGGAGCGAAGGTCTGAAACACAACCGTGACGTTCCCTTTCAGTCGTTCACGGCCAACGTAGTTGACGTCGACTGAAGTGGATTCACCATTGAAAACACCTTCCAGCACTTAGACAAAAGCCTCCTGAATCCCCCCGCAATTTGAGGCAGAGATGGAACAGGGCTTAGGCCAGGAAAGTCACAGCTGTTCCACAAGACCACTGGGAAAGCAGACCTATCGATGGAAGGAAGGCATGCTGCGAAAGCCACATCCTGCCTCTTTGGAAGGTACCTTGTGGAGAATACACATATGGACTGGGCAGAAGACCGGGCAGTACAACATATGGAATGCCACTGGGAGTGAGGGCAGACACAAGCTTGCCACAGGAGCCTTACAGTGGAAGAATACACATATGGGATTGCTGTAGGGATCACAACATATGGACCCAGCCTAACACTGGTTTCACCAGTGCTTCCGAGTGAAAGGCCTGGCATCAGACCATCGCGCACGTCTATTTGCTGAAGTGGTTTGGAGAAACTCAACTGGAGCAAGATTTGCGCACATATCCCAGTCCGTAGGAGGGAATGGTGCAGCAAGCTGACACTTTGAACCGCGTACCACGGAAGCAAGCGGTTCCAGATACATAGACTAATTTTCTAGCGAACAGGGAAGGTGTTGCCCAGACCCCAACTGCAGTAAGTCTGTCAGCGAAGGTACACTGTGTAAATGCATAGGAGGGAGCAATACTCTCACTTTGAAGGAGTTGGAGGGTGGGGCACGTGCAACTTGGGAATTTACACCAAGATGAACGCAACCACTATGCAATGGGCCAACCTCTGCTTGGAAACAGCCTTCCCTTCTGCTGGTCTCCATAACAGATAAAATCTGGGTCTTAGGGCTTTGCATTCTGTGCACTGTTTAACAGCAATGGCATGGACAGACAGAGAAAAGCCAGGGCTTGGTCTGCCTCCCCAAGGGCAGCACTTACAGGCTCACCACCTGGTTGCATTCTGAGGGAGAGGTAGGAACCTTGGGTACATATCCAGGCAAGGGACTCAGACACCCTGAGAGTTAGCAGGCCCGAATTCCAGGCACTATTCGCAGATCGAAAATGCAGCAAGGCCCTACAATCAGTAGAGACCAAGCAAGCGGGAGAACAGTTTCTTAAAAACTTTTTAACTCCCTGCCTGCAGAGGCTAAAGGGAGGGCTGTGTAAGCACCAGAGATAAGTTGCAAGAGGGTAAAGAGGGGGTGCAAGGCAGATCTCAGTCTCTGGATTCTGAGGAGCCTTGATGTCAACCTCAGGAAGATGACCGGGTCCTCGAACCGTACCCAGCTGCCGACTGGCGACCAATAAGGGGCTGAGAGGTGCAAGGCTTTATAGGGTCGTGCACAGGGACCTGAAAACAGAGGATACTGCTCTTTCTTTAAAGTGGGGTACTGCCGGCTCTCGCGGGAGTGGTGGCAGGGGGGTGCCCTCGGGTGACGAGCAGGCAGAGGAACTTCTACCGGCAATGTGCATTGGCTTGTTTTAATAGTACTTGGAAATGACAGCGTGATCCCATTCTCATGATCCCATTCAGTCGACGTTGATGATGTTGAACGTGAACGACTGAAAGGGAACAGTTTGAAATTGAATGATTAATCTATACCATGACCTTTATTTAAGCCATAAGATGACATTTTGAGCCTTAATGTCATGCTTGCACAAAAGAGTGAGTGTGTGTCTGTGGTCTTATGTGAAAGAGACAAAGGCACTTGTGTCCTGCCTCTCATAGGTGGTAGATGGGAATTTAGTGCTCAAAGATGACAATGTCTATGCTCATACCTCTGTGTATGTGTGTACATATATACTGTGTGTTTACATACATGTATACTCTCTTTCTTTCTGAACTTTGATTCGTCTGTTCATGGCTCCTTTTCTGTCCCTATCTGCATTCATCCATTTCTCTTAGAGGGCAGTCATTTTTCATCTTATAAAGACAACCCTTGCCCTAAAGAGTTTAATTCTGAATTTGAGACAAGATTTAAATGTGTTTTTTGTTTTCCAGGTATAAAATGTATCATGAATTCTATAATATTGTTAATCTGAATATTGTTCATGTTTGCTTGTTTTTACTTTGTCAGTAAAGACATATTTTAGGTTCAATAGTCAGTTACCACAGAAAATAATTTCAACTTCAATTTGTAAAAACAGGAAAACTGTGTATACAGTAATGCTATTACAAGTCTATGGGCAAGGCATTACACTGGAATAAATGCCACAAGATTTAAATTCTAATGCTGGGATCACATTGTGTTGAAATTACTGTAATTACAAGATAGCAAGATTGTAATTGGAGCCATTCAAGTCCTTCTCTTCAGAAATAATTGGTTTCTAAGGCAATGCTCATAATGCCATGGATCTGTGTGTGGCGTTGCAAATAATTTAATCATTACATTAATCCACCTCATATGGAATTAACATTTTTCTGTTTTTAAAAGAAGTCTCTTATGCAGACCAAGGTTGAATAATATACAGTAAATACAGTAATATTGTGAAATATTATTACAATTTAAAATAACCATTTTCAATTTCAATATGTTGTAAATTATTATCAGTTGTTATTGGTGCTAAATTAGTTCTGCTAAATAATTGTTCTTATTATTATCAATGTTGAAAACAGCAGCAGTTTCTGCAGCTTAATATTTTGTGGAAAGTGTTGCCCTTCGACGCCTTGGTGACGAACCAGGTGGAGGATCTGCCACCGGTGGATGGGTAGAGGCAGCAGCGAGGCAGGATGTGCCGGATGGCCTTCGTCTGCTTCCAACCTGGGGAATGGGGAGTCCAGGACCCGAACCTTGTCTGCTTCCCTCATGTCTGCCAGGTTGAGCCAAAGATGGTGCTCCTGGACCGCTATGGTAGACATCGCCAGACCGATCACGCAAGCTGCAACATTCATGCCCCTGAGGGCGAGCTTGGTTGCACTGTGAAGCTCACCCATGAGCTCATGGCCTTGGCTACCCTCATGCATGTTCATGAGTGCCTGGGCTTGGTGGACCTGAAGCAATGCCAAAGAGAGGATGCAGTTTGCCAACAGGCTCTGTAAGCCTTGCCCGTAAACTTACAGGCCTTAGGGAGACGAGGATCCCCCTTCCTCCGAAGTACCGGTCGACGGACACAGTTGCATCAAGACAGACAGCTCCACTAACCCTCCGCCAGTGCCGTCCATTGCCTCTTAAGGTCCTCGTGCACTTCAGGAAAGAATGGTACTGGAGCGGTGGGTTGAGAACCAGCCTCGACGGCCAATTTCAGCATAACTTTCATCTCTGGATCTGGCTCTAGCAATGCTACTCTCCCAGAGGGAGGCAGCACAGCCGAGTCGTCATCTCCAGAGCCCAGGAGGTATCCTGTCCTCTGGAGGGTTTCCTGAATGAATCCTATGCACACTTATCAGGGGAGCTTCACCGGCTGCGTGCGAAAGAGGAGTGATGGATCCATGGGGCTTTGCTGGGCGGATTACCCCTCACTGTGATCCTCAGATCACCCAACCCACATGGCACTCCAGCCTTCTTTTGGGAAGTTGGCCCAGAAGAAACACTGGAGCGGGGAATGGGGACTCTACCTTCGAGAATGAAAGTGAGTCTCGATCTGAACACTGAGATGGTCATATTCCTGCAGTTGGAAGATGAGTCATCTACAAGAGCTGCTTCAGTGTGCTGTAGCCCTTGTGGCTGTCAGAGGGGGACAAAGCCCTACTGCACCCAGAAACGCACACGGATGGAATGGCATCTTTAAAAGACGCACACGTGTTGCTCTTTCAGGAAATGGGACCCGTCACCAGTGCCGGAGCACACTGGGGAATAACTGCGGCAACAGTAACAACGAACTGAAACGTCTGAAGCACTCACTTGTTCGCCCTCTAACCACTGTCAACAAACACAGAAATGTGATTCTGTTAAAACAGCAGTTGAGCATGATCCCAATCAGTCGTAACGTTTACTACGTCGAACGTGGGCGACTGAAAGGGAACTTGTAATTACAGTAATTCTGAGTTGAAACATTGTTTTTATGTGATATATTTTTACTATACTCAATTTATCTTGTGAATCATCATCTTCCTTCACTGCTTTTTCATCCTGTATCTCTTCTCCTCTCCATCCTCTCATCCTTTTCTCTCTCTGGTAACTTTGTTGCGATCCATTCTGCAGGTATGTTACAGAGTTTGTAAACCTAGGCAATGTGTCAGCTCTGCGCACATTCAGGGTGCTGAGGGCTTTGAAAACTGTTGCTGTGATCCCAGGTAAGTCCAGCATCAATCAGGGCCAACAGAGGGCGCCGCTCGCTGTCTCTCTTTCACACTCCTGTCTCTTCCCTTCCTCCTCCGCTCGTTTCTCTCTCTTCTCCCGTTAGACAGGCTTTGCGTGATGTCTTCCTCCCAGTTCAGTGGTGGTGCTGGTGGTAGTGGTGTGTCGTACGTGTTGTGGTGTTGTGTGTGTGTGTTGTGTCATGGTGTTTGTTCTGTGTGTGATCCTCCCTTGTTGCAGATATGTAACAGAGTTTGTGGACCTCGGGAATGTGTCAGCCCTGAGAACCTTCAGGGTTCTACGAGCTCTCAAAACTATTTCTGTCATACCAGGTGAGAACGCGTTTAAACACGAAGGCTGAGCTGCTTCCCACGCCGATGCAAACTATTATTATTACCAGTATTACTACTACTGTTATTATTTTCTTAGTTTTTTTTTACTTGACTTGCTGTACTTTTTCGAGAGGATGCTGCAGGAAGAATTCTTTGATTTATGTTCAATTTATGTTTTAATACCCAAACGATCAAAAATGGTAGTGATACATTTTTGATAGGCTTTGCAGTCTGCAGTCAAATCAAATCAGTGATGGCTGAAAAATCACATGCCCTCCAGTAATCTAGGAATAAAAGGTCTTTATTGATCAAAAACTGCATTTATGTCAATGGTGACGTGTTATATATAATAGCTGTTATGATGAAAAGTAGTGGGGATACCTGAAATATGCATCATGCCTTGCTGGAAAATACACTTTAAGGTCAAAGCTGTGTTTTGGAACATGGTAACTGGTTTAGGTGGACTAACAGATGGTGGGGACCTGACTGACTTGGTATACAACCTTTCTTCAAAGGCCCTGTTGGTTAAAGGTGGTTTGTTTTTGGTCCAAGATAACCGACCAATTCATGGCCAGTTCGGAAACCAGGTATCATGTTTCAAACCACTTTAAGCTTTTAACTGGATTTTCCAGTTGGGAGATCACATTTCTATAATGCAGTAGTTCTCTTGTTTAGTATACTGTATTTAGACACAGAATGCAGTTCTTATTACTCAACCAACCCATGTTAAAAAATAATTGCTGCCCTATGTTCTATATTTAATTTTGAAACAGCATTATCCAGATGTATTTTCTTTGTTGTGTTGAGTTTTAGTTACAGGACACTAAGCAGAATGTAAAACTCAACCTCAGGACATCGTAAAAGCATAGCAACATTTATATGTGCATTTCATCCTAGTCTGTCTTTTGATGAACATCTCATCAGAGTTTGTTCAAAAGAAGCTGATGTGATGTGTCATGAAGCAATGGTTTATGGGTAGCGTACTCACTGAGACTGCCAAGCCTAGTTTGACACATTTCTGCTGCATGATGCTTTCGAAGACACCTGCTTTTTTAGTTTGTCTTTCTTTTATTCTGTTTTTTGTATTTTTTAACAAGTGGCTTTACTCAAATTTCTGCATCCTTTACACACATGGAGATTAATATATTTTTGATCTAATTTTTTTGGTAAAATTACTGTTTTGTAACTCCCTCCCTATTCTTATTTTGAAGAACTCGGAGTGGAAAGTAAAACAGAGACATCAGAAGGTGTAAGAGGAATTGGTTGTATGGACGTATTGTTGAAAGATCAGGATTAACAAAGTCAACTAGCTTTCCTCACACAATCACACTCAGCTATGTTAAACACACTCACATTGTTGTAGACCTCACGTGTGAGTATTTAGAATAGAGAATTACTTCTTTATTAACCTGGTTTCTCTTAGCTAAGCGATTAGCTGAGAAATGAAGACGAGGTTACACATTGTCTGGAAAAGAATGATTGGTTAAACAGACATTGACACCATGGTGATAAAGCAAAGATGATGATGTTGCTGCCTTCAGCCTTGGCGTTTAAATGACCTGCATGCCCTTCCTCCCCTTGCCTGTCCTCTCCTCTTCCTCTCTCTGTGTTGGCTCTCTGCATACTGTTTGTATGGCGCCGCTCTCTTCAAGCAGTGTCCATTTTGCTGATATGTGTTGAATATTGTATGTGTGTTTAAAGAGTGTTCCTCGTGTCTCTTCAAAGTCTCCACACAAACTGTCCTTAGTAAAGTGCTTATGAGAAAACTGTTAAATTTAGTCTTCACAGAATCCTGTTCATTATATTGGCTAGCCTGAATTTGAAAGCCCGAGCTCATTTATGGCATTAAAAGCAAATAAATGTTATCAAAAGTTCAAGAAGTTTAGCATACAAATCTTCTCACATGGTTTTTGAAACATGAATGATACAGCATGTGTCATGTGAGTCATTCAATATAAATCAGTGTGTTATTCATAAATTCAAATGATTAACTGATAGCAAAATGTACGTATTTCTATTTATGGAGATAGACACAGTTTGTGTGCATCTGCCCTGAGGACACAGGAGACTCTTTAAACTGCCTGTTCAATGTAAATCATGGTTTTATATGAACAAACCACACTATTATTTCTTACGATATGCGTGTATGTGTGAAAGAAAGTTAAGGAAACCAAGTAGGTTACAGTGTTATTGCTTGGATATTTGATCTGAAGAATTGTTTTTCTTTTTCATATACTGTATTTTAACTTAACTCCACTACCGTTCAAAAATTTGGGGACAGTAAGGTGTATTTTTATTTTTTTTAAAGAAAATGAAATCAGAAAGGACAGACTGTTCAGCAAGTATGCAATCAATTATCAAAAGTGACAATATAGACTTTTGTGCAAACATTTTCTTTTTCAAATCTTTTTAAATGTACTATTCATCAAAGAATCATGAAAAATATGAATTACGGTTTAATAAGCACAGCTTTTTCAACATTGAGGATAACAATAAGAAATGTTTCTTGAGCGTAAAATCAGCATATTAGAACCATTTTTGAAGGATCATCATGTGACCCTGAAGACTGGAGAAAATGGCTGCTGAAAATTCAACTTTGCCATCACAGGAATCCATATCATTTTAAAATAAAATAGAAAACTGTTATTTTATTTTCCTTTAATTGTAATAATATGTCACCAAATTACTGTTTTAACACATTTTTATTACATAGATGCAGCCTTGGTGACATTAGAGACCTCTTTCAAAAACTTTTACAGACCCCAAACTTTTGAAAAGAAGTGTATGTTAAATAAGTGAGTGATGCTATTAAATATTTTATTAGTGAAAACAGCATAAAATGTAAATTTATATTGTGAGACCTAAGTAACAGTATACAATTGTAAACTATTATAGTATTATACCTTTAAATATTTGGTGTGTGGTGCGTAGTGTGTGCTCTCATAAGATTTTTTTTTTAATGGTTAATACTGTAGTTTGTGTTTTTGCACAGATATGAGCATTATCATGCAAAAAGCATTTGTAGCAGACCGTATATTCCTTGTTGCGTTTGTCTCCTCATCTTCTCACAGGGCTGAAAACCATTGTGGGTGCTCTGATCCAGTCAGTGAAGAAGCTGTCAGATGTGGTGATTCTGACAGTGTTCTGTCTGAGTGTGTTTGCCCTCATCGGTCTACAGCTGTTTATGGGTAATCTTCGGCAGAAGTGTGTCATCTGGCCAGTCAATTCAACTGAATCCTACCTGGCCAATGGGAGCAAAGGCTTTGACTTCAAAGAATACATCATGAATGAGAGTAAGTAGACAAAGCTGTGACTACTTAGGGTAGTTGCTTATGCAGTTGTGTCAATCAATGCTGCTCTCAGCTTTTTTTAATAGTTTTTCAGTAAGTTGTTACTGATTGTCTCTACAGTACTTTTAGTTTTACACTACTAGATAAATTGCATTAAAAAAAATCTGGTGATTTCAGGCATGGCTTTCACGTTTTACAAGTATGTCTTCTTGTTTCAGCAAATTTCTACTTCCTGCCAGGCATGCTGGATGCGCTGCTATGTGGAAACAGCTCAGATTCAGGGTGAAGAGCATACACAAAACATACACACTGCTAAATTAGCAAAACTGGTTTAATGTTATTTAAATCTAAATTGTAAAATCTGAATATTTATTTCCAAATAATAGCACACTTGATTCACTTCATGGTATGATCTGTCAAAGACAAAAGCACATAAATATTTGTGGTATAGTATGTGTGTTTGTGTGTGTGTGTGTGTTTGTGTAGGCGGTGTCCGGAGGGATATTCTTGCATGAAGGCTGGACGCAACCCAAACTATGGCTACACTAGCTTTGACTCCTTTGGTTGGGCTTTTCTTGCTCTCTTCCGACTCATGACACAAGACTTCTGGGAGAATCTGTACCAACTGGTATGCATTCATTCCTCTCACTATTGCTGTTTTTTTATTTTATTTTATTTTATTTTATTTACTACTTCTGTTCCATATCACACCAGTTTATTTTGATGAACTGGATAATTTTTCCTTTTATTTCTCTCACTTTACCGCACTAAGTTGCATGTTTAAAGGGGTCATCAACTGGCTTTTTAAATTTTATTTTAAAAAAAATTACATTTAAATTTTATTATATTGTTGTCTGAGGGCAACTTATGACGTTCGCTTGTTTTTTGCATTCAAAAACATCAAAATGAATAAGTAATAGGCTATTTTTTACCCTAGTTTTGAGCCTAGCTCAAAAACGCTCGGTTTTTATGGGCGTCTCGCATTGAAGACTTGCAAGTAAACTCCCAAGTCTTCAGTCTGCTGTGAGTGGATAACAGTTTTGCATATTATATTATATAGTCTCAACTCACTCGTCGGTGCTCTGGGGGAAATTGTTTTGAAAACGTCCAATGTTGTAAAATGGCAACCATAATCATTCGCCGTACATGTTCGACCCAGAGTCCATGTGTTGCACCATTCCTGTCGGATCCAATTTAGACAGCACAGCACCGTTCTTTAATCTTAATTGGACTGCAAATCCAGTTTTGTTTACAAAACAATCCTCAGTGAAATGAAGCGATCAGACATAAAAATGTTCGGTCATCACGAGGTAGCCCTATGTTATTTAGATATGCAGATTGGTGGGCGGGGTTAAACCGGCCATGTTGAAGTAGGCGTTGATCTTCTTTTGCGGGGTGGTGTTTTATCCTCTTTGACGTCATAGTTCCCCACATTGAAAAACAAGTCGTTTGCTGAGCCTGGTGTCAATAAAAGCTTTTATTGGACTAACAAGGACGTTTTAAGTTCTGAAATTTACACAATATTCTTATAATTCGATGTCAAAAGCTCAAGGAAAATTTTAATTCTCAGTTCATCACCCCTTTAATATTGAAAATATTGACAATTTTGTGTAAATTTTTTTCTAGTTTTATATTACTTACAGTTTTTACTCACTAGCTAGTTAGCTGCTAACAAAACTTTTTTTTTATTAAATTTTTATTTAGAAACAGCCAAAGTCAAGTTATTAGAATTGACTCGAATAACTGTAAAATCTTGACACTTTTTCCCACTCCTATTTTTCCACCGAAATAGTTAAGTCAGGTTTCGTTCAAGGTCTGCCCACTGAGGTAGATAGCCAATCATAGTTTAGATATTTCGAGTGGCCAATCAGATTTTAGGGGTGGTTCAGGCCACCATCTGTACACACCTCTTGAACATACTGAAGAAAGTAGTATGGTTTTATGCTACAATACTCAAAGACATATTTAAATGCTGTTATGTGAGCTATGCACTTCTTTCTCTTTAGACTCTACGAGCCGCGGGAAGACGTACATGATCTTTTTCGTACTTGTGATCTTTGTGGGCTCGCTCTACCTGGTGAATCTGATCCTGGCTGTGGTGGCCATGGCTTATGAAGAACAGAACCAGGCCACAATGGAGGAGGCAGAACAGAAGGAGGCTGAGTTCAAAGCTATGCTGGAACAGCTGAAGAAACAACAGGAGGACGCACAGGTAATACACATACATGCATAAGCTGAAATAGTCAACTTCCCTGTGCTTTTTTGTTCTTTTTCATTTCTCATTTTTGTTCTCAATCTTGTCCATTTTCCCCTCATCATTAGGCCAATGCCATGGCAACATCGGCCGGTACGGTATCTGAAGATGCTGTAGAGGGCGATGGGGAGGGCATCTCTCTCGCAGTTCCTCTGAGGTGTCCAAGCTGAGCTCTAAGAGTGCCAAGGAGCGAAGGAACAGAAAGAAAAAGTGGAAGAAAGAACAGGAGGAGAAAGGTGACAGCGAGAAGGTGGTCAAGTCAGAATCTGATGACGGCAGCAAGAGGAGCCGCTTCCGTTTCAGAGACAACAGGCTTGGGCGAAAGGCCTCAATCATGAACCAGGTGAGACCGGGGTTATTTCCATAGAAGCCCACATAAACACACAGTCCGCATGATGTCATGTCTCGTTAAGGGCTAAATGATATGTCTGGCTAGGCAATGATAGGTACAGTGAGTTCCTTGAAGAGGAGATCATCATTATTATGTTCATTCATACTTTAGATAAGAACACTAAGGTGCAAATGAATATAAGAGGTGTTGTTCTTTGTTGTTATTATAAAACTATTTTCTTTTTGTCTTTTTGAAAAACTATTGACCTATACTGTATTCCATGTCTGATAGCTTTGAGGCCTTTTCAGAAGAACTTTTACCAGACAGTGATGTAGTGGTGCCTGGAGAAGTGGGTATACTCTTAATTTATGCCCCCCATATTTTTTAAGCGTCCCAGCAAAGGATGAACGCTCTGTGTTAAAAACAGTGACATGTAAGACTAGTCTTGCATTATTATAGAATTAGTATCAAGACTATAGAATAGAGTATAATGAATACTATAGAACATATAGAATCAGTAGGCCTAGTATTCTTGCAAATCAGGGCTGCACGTATGTTTTTCTAAATACCCAGGTCCCATAAATGATATTGATGAGGGGAGTTCGGGGTCATGCTCCCCGAGAAAATTTTGATTTTCCTGATCTCAACATCAGCATTTTAAGGTGTTTTAATGGCAAATTTTTTTTACGACAGTATAGCTTTAAAGCATGAAGTAGCCTATTTGATCAGATTCTTAAACATGAGAATCAGTTCCAGTTTCAGCTACTTTTTCTTTCCTAAATTAATCAATGTTTTTGGACTAATCTGTTAATTTAATAAATGGTTCAAATGCTCACTCAAAAAGACAGTCACTTGTCACCTCCCTCTGGCTTAATAATGCAAGTTACGCAAATACAGACAAGCAGATACAAACAGTGAAAAGTCGAACACATTCGAAAAAAAGAAAAAACGTTATAGCCTACAAATATATTTATTACAATAATAATGGCAATATTTAATAGGGTGCTTGTGGTGTTAAAATGATCTTATCATTTCCACTGTTTTTGATCAAACTGATTATTTCTGTCGTTCATTTAAAACGTCTATCGCCGTGTATTTTAGCAACCTGCATCTTATCTCGCACTGAATGATCGTTAACTGAAGTGAAGCGTCGCGTTGGATTAGCGCTCGGCTCGCGCTTCTGTGAACAAAAATCCTGCATTCTTTTGGTTTTAAATTCGGACATTGACGAGCAGTTGTTTGAGTGCTGTAGCAGATCAGATGAGAAGGTCAGTTATCGTCACGATGGGAGAATCATTGCAGCAACAAATTAGAGTTAATATTAGGGGGCGACCCTGACTGGTTGTTTTTTTATTCACGAAATTGGATTAGCAACTAAATGATGCGCATCCAAGGGGATTTAGAAGTGGGTATACGCAATGCCGACTGAAAAAGAAGTGGGTATATGGCGTATACCCTGCACTACACCACTGTTACCAGATATACAGTAGTTGACATGTCCAATGGTGGAACAAGCTGTACTCCATCTAAAATAATTTATTATTATTATGCATGCAGCTTGTATGACCTTATATTAACCAATATATTACTGAATAATCTTTTTTTAATTGTCACACCACAGGACCATTTAAAATGTAAATAATTCAAACAAACAAACAAATCAGTAAAACATTTTGTCTATTTACAGTGCCTAATATATACAATTTATGCACAACACAACAATTCACAGTGTGCAACTTTTATTTATTTACTTACATAGATGTGTTATGCATCTGGCAAAATGGACCCAAAAATATTCATCAAAAATGACTCATCTTGCACACTGGGGCTTTTGCATGTTTTATTTAATAAACTTCCTTCTAGAATCAGATCTCCTCCATCTTAATCATAAATACCCCTTGCCATCAGCTAGCAATAGCATGTAGCAAATCACGATTTGTCAGTGTCCAAGGGAACTCGCCATGCACGTTTGTTTGATAGACAGTATTTTATTAGTAGTGTGAGTGATTAAAGTTTATCTCTACAACTGTGCTCTCTGACTGTACTGATGCGCCCCTTTTATAATCTGTTACGTTGCAAAAGCGGAGCCGCTATAATAACCTCTGCTATTTGCTAACACAACCAGTTGAGCCCAGCCCAGCCCTTGCTACTACTGTTCTCTGCTCTGTGCAGTCGCCACCACTTTCAGCTGAGTCATCGTCCATATCACCAGGGTGATTAGACAAAGTGCTTCAGCCTTACACTCAAAGATCAGAAGAGGAAGTGCTCTTGCTCAGTGCCCATCTATCTATTGCTGTAATTCTTTCCATCTCATTCATTGTCTTGCTTTGGGCAGCACCTTATGGATTTATGATTGTACACTTGTCTAAAAGCTCAGTTAAATAACTTGAAACCATGTCAAACCTAGTGCTTTGGAGTTCTTCTATTTGATCTCTCTTTCATATGTTAATTTTGTCACCTCTCACAGGTTTAACGGGATCTGTATGTTGTTGTTAAGAGATGTGAGGAATGGCACGGGAGCGCCATACTTTCACTGGCCCTGTGAATTATTTAACCACCCACTATAAATCTTTCATCTGATGAGAGCAGTAATATGGCGTGCTTAGGCAGGAAGTCATATTCCTGTGCCCACCCTGCAAACTCTGCTCATATGCGCCTCTGTGATAATGGATAAAAGCACCTTATTAGGGCAATCGCTGCCGTTAATTGGAAGCTGGTTTCATGACTTTAGCTATTACCGTGTGATCTTACATTTTACCCCTGGTAGAGTTTCCCCCCCTTGGATTTAGCATGGAAAAGCCACTGTTAGAGATTGTTATGGATACTGAAATAACACACTGCAATCTCTGTAAGACTTTCATTGCAGCACTGCGGTCTAAACCCTTTACCAGATCAACCCACTTCTCTTCAGTGAGTGGTCTCTGAGAAAAATAGTCCCTGCTGAGAGATTTGGGCCTCTTTCTGTTGTACATACAGTAGTTTGCAGTGGTCAACCGCCCCATTAGGGAGTAGGCTCTCAGCCGCACCGCAGAGAAACGCCTATGCTAGCAACTAGCATTCTGCATTATCAGTGAATTTCAGCAAACAGTTAGAACTCTGCAATATTAGTGGCCTCAACTAGCATTTTGGATCATCTGTGTATTTCAGATGGGAAGTGATTTTTAGTCAGAAGCGAGTGATAACTGATTCCTTTTGGTATATGAGCCAGAGTGTGCTTATGTTAACACACTATGTTTCTTTGTAAAACAGAATCTTTAATGTGAAAATAATGTATTGATGGGATTGTGAAGTTTAGGCGTTACAGTATTCTAGAATCAGTCATAGAATGTTAGTTTAGCTGACTAATACATATTTGGTTAAATTAAGTCATTTCAAGCAGTGTTATTTTGGTATTCTTCACATAGTTTTATAGTGTTTATTAATGTTTTGATTTAGTTTCTATTTGTAAATTTTCAAAGTTTTAATTTTAGTTTAATTTTATTTATTTTGTTATATGCATTTGTAATAAAAAAAAATATATTTCTAATTATTTTTTATTTATTTTATCAGTATTTTATTTCAGTTAGTTGCCAAAGCCAACATTTCTAAGGCCAAAACTTCAAGTTGCCAACATTTCTAGTTTTTCCATCTAATATTAATATTTTATTTCAGCTTTTCAAAAATGAATTTTAATAGATTAAATTGTAAGCCGGGCGTACATGATGCTATTTTTTGCTGTCGTCAGGAGCTCACAAGTGATTTTTTTTCCCTCAGGAAAATGCATATGGTCACTCTTCTTCCCAACTCATCTACATTAATACATCATAAACCACACCACATAGGCTACCAGTAACCCTATAGCACACGCAACACACACACAAATTCACTCTCTAGTTGTTTTTTGTTGAACAAAATGATAATTGTTCATAAATAAATAAATAATTGTCTTTGATTTCTTGCTGACTTGCATTGGTCAGCTTTACTGGGTTATAAGTTATTTTAGAAGAGAGAACCAGTTCTCTGAATATCAGAAGTGACCTGCAGTTAGCTGTTAAATAATTCATTTAATGGTTTTGGTCAGTAGTTATTGTTCTCCACGTCTCTAAGAGTCACTAGTTGACAGACCACTGGAAATCAGTGCAATGCAAACATCTTCTCAATGTTATATGTTGCTCTGGCTTCTTGCACTCACTGAAGATTCCTCATTCACATGTGTGCCGATCTTCTTTTTTTACAGTCCCTGTTGAGTATCCCTGGCTCGCCCTTCATGTCCCGCCGCAGCAGTATATTCAGCTTCAAGGGCTCGGAGAACGAGTTTGCGGACGATGAGCACAGCACGGTCGAGGAGAGCGAAGACCGCCGCGGCTCCCTCTTTGTCCCATACAGGCGCAGCAGCTACAGCGGCTACAGCCAGGGTTCCTCACGCATTAACCCACTGGCACCCCACCCAGGCTGCAAGAGAAACAGCACGGTGGACTGCAATGGCGTGGTGTCTCTGATCGGGCCTGGACCCGGCCGGCTACTGCCTGAGGTGAAAATAGATAAGGCAGCTTCTGATGACAGTGTAAGGACGTCCACAGGGGGCAGGTTCAGAGTATAGGCATGACAAAAGTGGCCGATTATGATTCCAGTTCAGATTTTTCCTCTCTCTTTCCCGTTTCGTTTACCGCATTTTGACTCTGTCCTTTCCTTTACTAAGTTTCTAATCTGTCTTTTCTTTCTAAACTCCAAAATGATTCATTATTCCTCCCTTTCTTGTCTCTTTTTTTCCCTTCTTGTCTTGATTAACAATCTTACTAGTCCCACTCCCTGCCAGTGCTCTCCCTCTGTGAATGGCTTGGCCAATCAATAAAAAAACAACAACAAAAAAAAACATTGGGGGACTTTTCGGAGGGTCCCTTTGTGCACATTAATGCCTGTCCTTAACTTATCATGAAACCCATCCCCTCTAAACCTAATTTACATACTGATTCCATTACCGCATTAAATAAGGTACTTACAATTTTCTTCAGGTCACACTAAACCCACACCTTCATGTCAACCACAACATCAAATTTAACTCAGAATTTCAGGACCACTTTGATTCCTTCCAAAAAAAAAGTGTGATGCAAGAAAAACCTATCCTTACCTTTCCAATAACAGCATTCTTCCTCATTTTAAATAGCATGGTGGATTGACATCCTTATACTCTCTTTGCCTTCTCCTCCTGTGTGGAAAGCATGATCTCGGGCCCAGTTTTCACCCAGCTGTACAGCATGCTGTCTGAACATGCAGTCTTCACCAAGTTGCAATGTAAAATCTAGATAAAATAACTTTGAAATTGAAAGGAACAGATATGCATTAGCCCATTTCACACAGCATTTCCGATAAATTACTGTAAAATTCCCAAAGCGACTTTTCTTGTAAATACACAAATCTGCTGTTAGCACAAGCACGTATCAGATACCATTAACACATCAGTACCAAAATACCAGTATACTCTGTTGTGAATCAGAAATGACCTTTAAACGCTGAGCAGTTTTCTTCGTCCATCTGGATAAAGATGCAATAACTGCAGAACCACAGCACTGATGAATGTAAAGAAGGTATTGTTTCAAGACACGAGAGGTGGTGCATCTAGCTCATCTTTGCACTGAAAAGAAAATTAAAGGTAGAAAAAGCAATTTTAAAGAGGCAAGAAATAGCAAGCTAGCTTTGAAATCAAATCATAAGATCCCACACTTTCTTAGGAGCATCTCCAAATCTACACACCTACTGCAAAACACATGAACGCTAGAGTCTGCAAAGCGGATAATTAACTCAATTAACTCTCAAAACGCATAACATTACAATAATAATGAACGGAAACAACTTAAAGAATGCTGATTTGTACCACCTGACTGCTGCAGATTCATTTCGGCGTTGATAGTGTTGCCATATACATATAAATCTGAGTCCGAGGATGTGAACCGGGAGGTGAGGATGTTATGCCGTGAATGCAGCATGAGCTTGTTGTTTTGGTGTGGAGGAATTGTATTTTTGAAAAGGTCCTGTTCACACATGATATCTTAATGGTAATTTACCAGTAAAGACTGTATGTGTGAAATGGGCTATTGTCTTGACCAACACTAACAATACCAAGTGAATTGATGCTCAAAATTATGTTTCTAATGGCAGTGAAAACTGGGCCTTAAGCAATGTGTAAACTGTCTTCTTGCATGATGATGTTCTCTGGAGGACAAGTAGGCAACCTTTTGAGCAGCTGGCAGTGAGGAATGAATGGTATTGTAACTGAAGTAAAAAAAATAGGCTAGATATTTTTAATCAATCGTATATATCATAGAGTTAAATTCACCCAAAGATGAATTTTTGGGGGGACCACTGTTCAAGGCTTCAATTATTTATACTTTGGTCTAGTGTATAAAAGCCAAGAATGGAAAGTTTAATTTCAAATTGAGGGTTATGTATGACTATGTATATTATGTAGCTACTCACTGTAGAGAGAATGTGAGGGAAGCTATGGTAGGTCTATATGCTGTTGTCTTACAATAATCCAATTCTGTTAAAGCAAGTCATTTGTTTAAACTCAGTTCAAGACGTATTTTAGGTACGAGTCTTTATTTAGAGAGAAAATTGACTTTAGGAATATAGTAGACAATTCAGGAGAGTCTAAAATGGAACAAAACAGTTGAGTATGAGTTTGGGCTTGTGTTTCTCTCAGCTTTTGCATGTGTGTTGACATGGGTCACATGGTTCTTGAAAACAATTCCATCTCTGATCTTTGTCTTTCTTCACATCATGTCACTCCTGTCATCAGACCACAGAGGTGGAGGGGAAGAGAAAACACTCAGGTTCTCTAATGGTATCAGTGGACCAGCTCAATACTTCCTTCAGTTGGAAGGAGCGAGCCAATAGCGCAATGACGGTTGTAACAAACACGCTGGCGGAAGGTATAATATGACATCTATCTATCTATCTATCTATCTATCTATCTATCTATCTATCTATCTATCTATCTATCTATTCTATCTATCTATCTATCTATCTATCTATCTATCTATCTATCTATCCATATCTATCTATCCATCTATCTATCCATCTATCTATCCATCTATCTATCCATCTATCTATCCATCTATCTATCCATCTATCTATCCATCTATCTATCCATCTATCTATCTATCCATCTATCTATCTATCCATCTATCTATCTATCCATCTATCTATCCATCTATCCATCTCATCTATCCATCTATCCATCTATCCATCTATCCATCTATCCATCCATCCATCCATCCATCCATCCATCCAACCATCCATCCAAATAGGCTAAATATTTTTAATCAATCGTATATATCATAAAGTGAATGAATAGAGTTAAATTCACTCAAAGATTAATTTTTGGGGGAACCACCAAAAATTCCATCCATCCATCCATCCATCCAACTTTCTGTCTGTCTGCTTTCAATATTTTGATCTCTCCTTATTCTTTTTTTCACCTTAGAGCTTGCAGAGTCTCAGAGAAAATGTCCACCCTGCTGGTATAAGTTTTCCAACACATTCTTGATATGGGAGTGCTGCCCACTCTGGATGAAAATAAAAGAGATTGTCAACCTCATCGTGATGGACCCGTTTGTAGACCTGGCTATTACTATATGCATTGTGCTTAACACAATCTTCATGGCCATGGAGCATTATCCCATGACAGAAGAATTTGAGGGGGTGCTTTCTGTTGGAAACCTGGTAAGAAGATGGAGACGAATGTCACTAACTGTTTTACATTTTTTGAAATGCCTCGTGCATGACACAGCAATCAAAAAACTTGGCGCTTAAGTTATACTATGCTCTAAGTTTTGCACTTTAACCACAAAAAGCCAAAGGGGCTATACATACAGGATGCGTTCTTGTGTTGAGACAGAAAAAGTGGAACTATTTTTATTATTTTTCATTTCAGGTGTTCACGGGTATCTTTACAGCTGAAATGTTTGCAAAGCTGGTAGCCATGGATCCATACTACTACTTCCAGGAGGGCTGGAATATCTTTGATGGCTTCATTGTGAGCCTGAGTTTGGTGGAGCTGGGGCTGTCCGATGTAGAGGGGCTGTCTGTGCTCAGATCCTTCAGATTGGTGCGTTATGAGTGAAGACAAGTCCATGCTCATGTTTTTGTATGATACTGTAGATAGTAGTACCAAATTTAATTAGATATGAAAGCTTCACTAGTGCCTTGCATTTGAATTCATCCGTGTCTATTTTTGTCCTGTGTGTAATATTTATGTAAATATTTAATTGTATATATTAGCATATCAGTTTTTAATGTGGTATCAGATCTGGTATCAACAATAGTGTAATTTTATTGGTATTGGTATGAACTACTGACATTTTGTTATGACATCCATAGTTGTATATACTCTACCATTCAAAAGTTTGGGGTCAGTAAGATATTTTGGGAACGCTTCCTTTTACAGTCCTGTTACCCATGTACATACTATGTACATATTATAGTTATTATTACAATTACTGCGTAATAACTAGGTACTAACCCTGAACCTATCTCTAAACCTACCCCTAACCCAAGAACTTGCCTTATTTTAGCCAGTAATTTCTAGGTAAGTACACTGTAAGTACACGTAAGTACTGTACTGTAAGGAAGCGTTACTGATTTTTTTATATTTGTCAAGAAATTTATATTTTTATTCAGCAAGGACACATTGAAATGATCAAAAGTGACAGTAAATAAATTTACAACTTGGCTGCAAAAAAAAACCTTTCTATTAATTAAAAAATATATTTTTTCCATATTAAGCAACACAACTGTTTTCACCATTTATAATAATAAGAAATGCTTCTTCAGGCACCAGATCACCATATTAGAATCTGAAGAATCATGGGACACTAAAGACTGGACTAATAAATGTAATAATTTATCATGCACTCTTAGAAAAAAGGATTCTATATATGTAGCATATGGTTCATGAAACAAAAGGTTCCTTAAAGGCTATTATTCATTCGTATATTACATTATTTTGCAACATTTCGTAGTTGGAATTAAATTATTGTTTATTAAACTGTTGTAGTAACTTAATATCACATTTTAATCTTGCAGATTTTTGGAGGATAAAAACTGAAATGGCACTCTTCGTGTGATATTGATTAATTACATTTTTTAACCCCCATATCTTGAATTTTGTGATCATTCATGCATTGCATTTTAGGCGTTCCACATAGCACATACATAGCGCTTTAGAACCTTTTAAGGTTCTATATAGAACCTTTTCTTCTAAGAGTGTGGGACACTGAAGACTGGACTAATAAATGTAATAATTTATTTAAATTGTAGACATAACTCACAATATTACTGTTTTTTACTGTATTTTTGATCAAGTAAATGCTACCTTGGTGAGCATTAAAATGAAAACTTTTTCTGACCCCAAATTTTTGGGTAGTGAAACAATGTCTCAAATGTTCTCACTCCAATCCTTTTGTGAATCCCAAACTTCTCTCCCATACAGCTGAGGGTGTTTAAGCTGGCTAAATCATGGCCCACTCTGAACATGCTGATAAAGATCATTGGTAACTCTGTGGGAGCTTTGGGAAACCTGACCCTGGTGCTGGCCATCATCGTCTTCATCTTTGCTGTGGTGGGAATGCAGCTGTTTGGGAAGAGCTATAAAGACTGTGTGTGTAAGATTGCAATGAGCTGTGAGCTGCCCCGCTGGCACATGAACGACTTTTTCCACTCCTTTCTTATTGTGTTCCGGGTGCTTTGCGGAGAATGGATTGAGACCATGTGGGACTGTATGGAGGTGGCTGGACAAACAATGTGTCTCACTGTATTCATGATGGTGATGGTCATTGGAAACTTGGTGGTGAGTTTCCAATGATGCAGTTCAGCTTCTTTGTCACTATTCCTCCCTCAATTTAAGAAATGTCCTGCAAGCCTGTAGGGTATCCTGTGTCATTTTGTGGTTCAGAAGGAGTTTGGGCCTTTTTTGGGTTTGCACATTGTTGAAATAATGACATTAATTTGAAAGTGTTCAAAAAAAGGGTGCATTCGGAATGCTTTGTGGCCTCATGAGAGCACATCTTGAGCATGGTTGAACCAAAAAATGTCAAACGGGACAGCCTATAGTCTTGTAGACTTCAAGTCTACAATCAAGTGCAACATATATAAAGCTAAATTGTTTATCTTTCTCTTGATCAGGTGCTGAACCTGTTCTTGGCCTTGTTGCTCAGCTCTTTCAGTGCTGATAATCTGGCAGCCACAGATGATGACGGTGAGATGAACAACCTGCAGATTTCAGTGATCCGCATTAAGAAGGGTATCGCTTGGTTCAAAATTCACGTACGTCTATTGGTGGCACACATCCTGAAGAAGAAACCTTTGGAAGACGAAGACAAACCTCTTGATGACATGTATGACAAAAACTCAACCTCATGGGTAACCACACTGGTGTGGACATTAAATGTGGTGATCTGAATTACCCCAAGAATGGTAATGGCACCACAAGCGGCATTGGTAGCAGCGTAGGAAAGTACATGATTGATGACGAGCCCATGTCCTTCATACACAACCCCAACCTAACTGTACGGGTTCCCATCGCTGTGGGAGAGTCGGACTTTGAGAACCTCAACACAGAGGACTTCAGCAGTGAGTCGGATGTGGAAATAGCAAAGATGTGAGTATATAGTTCCTTTTAAGGAATGTCAATTCACTTGGCGCCATTATTATATTTGCCTCTTGATAGCTATTTTGGATGTGGAAGACCAACTCTTATCATTTTGTTATATTCAGTCTTTGGTATTACACAGGTTTAAGTGAATGATGAATGGTTGTGATGGCAATAGCAAAATATGAAAAAAAAAAAAAAAATGACAACACCAAAGCAGCATCAGCTATCACCTCTAATACTAGAGCAGAAATGGGTCAGAGCTAACATATTTTAATGCTACTTTTAATTCCATACTGGATTTTTATAAAGAAAATGTTTACTAAAAGACATTATTAGTTATTTTTCATTCACTCTTGGGGAAACTCTTATTAATATTAATATTTTTTAATATTAGATATTATTTAGATGTACATATAAGTGTTTTATAATTATTTTCTGATGACTTCATATATTAAAACTAAAGCAGGTGCTGAGGTTATTGTAAAAAAAAAAACTATATATATTAGGGTGAAGAAAAGCAGTGGAAAATTGTATATAGCCCATACTGTATTCTTCAAGGAATTGAAAATGCCTTACTACTGCTGCTTACAGTTCAGAATTCACAAGGATCATCATTTTGAGTTCATGTTGCTTTTTTCATCATTTTTCTTCAGAAAGAGTTGGCTTGTGTATGCTGGAAGAGTCAGACTTTCTTTTCCTGGTACAAAATGACTATGTAACATTCAGTCACATCACCTTATAAATTTCCTAAAGCCATAATAGGGCTTTTTAATTAAACATGACTTATTTATTCATAAAATGACAAAAGGAGGCTCCTTGATTCAGTCGAGGATGACTCAAATAAATATAGATTATTAGGACTGCAATGAATTGTAAAGTAAACTAGTCATTTTTATTTTGTATTTGATATTTCGGGAACTAAATGCATTATGCTTAAACTTGTATATTTAATTTATCAAATGATGAGAAACCTTATTTAAAGGAAGTGTGATCAGATTATGACCGTGTGTAGATGAAGTCAGTCTCGGTAGTTGATTACGAGCTGCAGATTACAGCAGTATGGGTGGATTAAGGCTTTGCAGGCAGTATAAGAATGTTGAGTTGTGCTATTCCTGTGATTTATTGCCTTGCTGCTTCTGCTGAGTGCTGAGCCACTCAGCCAAAGAATAGATGCAGTCCACCAGATGATGTAATGTTTTTCCTTTGAATGTGTGTGTGTGTGCTGGGACATGTGCATATGTGTGTAAATTTCAATAAAATTAGGTTATTAAAGGGATAGTTCAATTTAAAATGAAATTCTGTCATCATATGCTCACCCTCAAGTTGTTTAAAACTTGTATGAGTTTCTCTCTTCTGCTGAACATCTTTGGAAGAATGGCAGTAACCGGACGTCCAGTTGTCCATTGACTTCCATAGTATTTTTTTTCTACTATGGAAGTCAATGGGTCCAGTTAACTGGTTACTGCCATTTTTCTAAATATCTTCCTTTGTGTTCAGCAGAAGAAAGAAATTCATACAGGTTTGAAACATCTTGAGGGTGATATGATGACAGAATTTTAATTTTGAAGTTAACTATCCCTTTAAAACTGCTGTATACTATATCCCTCATAACAAAGAGCATAGCTAGCCCCTAAAAGGTATTCAATAGTTATTTTTCTGTTATATATATATATATATATATATATATATATATATATATATATATATATATATATATATATATATATATATATATATATATATATATATATATATATATACACTACCGGTCAAAAGTTTAGGGTCGGTAATTGGGGGTCGGTTTTATGTTTTTAAAAGAAGTCTCTTCTGCTCACCAAGGCTGCAATTTTTTGATAAAAAAAAACACAAAAAACACAGTAATATTGTGAAATATTATGACAATTTAAAATGACTTTTTTATGTTAATATGTAATTTATTCCTCTGAAAAAAAGCTGAATTTTCAGCATCATTACTCCAGTCTTCAGTGTCACATGATCCTTCACATATCACTCTAATATGATGATTTTATGCTCAAAAAACATGTATGATTATTATCCATGTAGAAAACAGTTTTTTACATTTTTATTTCAGGATACTTTGATGAATAGAAAGTTCAAAAGAACAGCTTTTGTCTGAAATGGAAAGCTTTTGTTACATTAAACACTACCCTTTAAAAAGTTCGGGGTCAGTAAGAATTTGTATTTTATTTTTTGGGGAAATAAATAAGAAATCAATACTTCTATTCATCAAGGATGAGTTACATTGATCAAAAGTTACAGTAAAGACATTTATAATGTTAGAAAAGATTCTAATTAAATAAATGCTTTCTTTGAACTTTCTATTCATCAAAGAATCCTGAAATTAAAATGTAAAAACCTGTTTTCAACATGGATAATAATCATACATGTTTTTGGAGAATAAAATCATCATATTAGAGTGAGATGTGAAGGATCATGTGACACTGAACTGACTGAAGACTGGAGTAATGATGCTGAAAATTCAGCTTTTTTCAGAGGAATAAATTACATTTTAATATATATTAACATAAAAAAGTCATTTTAAATTGTCATAATATTTCACAATATTACTGTGTTTTTTGTGTATTTTTTAATCAATATATATGTGTGTATATATATATAATATATATATATTAGCATGCTACCAGGGAGCAGATTGAACCAAAAGAATGTCAGCAGTCAGTTGTTATCCAAAATCAAATGTAGTTTAACATGTGTAGCACATACATTTATACTGACTCTTCTGTCATTGTCCTGGTCTCTGTGCAAAGACTGGGTCACCTTGACCCAGTTTAGATGTAACAGATCCAGTACTGCTGAACTACATGCGCTGAACATCTAGCCAGTGGCATTACAGTAGATCATTTTTGTTAGCCAGTCAGAGCAGTGCTGGGTGGGTCTTCATTTCTGATTGGCCAGGCTGGGTCAGGGAGGACTGCAGTGGTGGTGTGTAAGGGTTATTTTATGCCTTTGATGCTTCCGACTGCCGGTGTGTTTGTGTATTAACATTTAGAGTTTTATAAAACAGCTGTGTCATCTTGGCCTGCTGTGATCAGGGTCAAGCTCTTCCAGTAGGCTTAGGAATGTGTTTGTATGGGTAGATGTGCCTGTGTTTGCATTCTTATTAAATTATGATACTGTAGGTATTTGCAGTAAGAGAATATGGTGACTCCGCACATGGAGTTATATGCCACATTTAAGTTACTTATTTTTAATAATATTATACATTATATACATTCATATTCATATAATTGAATATTATTACTTTTATATTATTTATCAGTAATAAGAATAATTATTATTATATAACAATTTATATGATATAATATTTATTATTTTATAATTAAGACTAACTATACTGTAAATAGGATGTTGCTCCTTTTTCTCAGCATTAATATTTTTTTTGTAGTAAGATAGGCGTAAATACTGTGATGTACCGTAATATGCAACAAATGTAAGTCAATAGACAACACGTGATTTGCATAAAACACAGCAAAAAGTCATTCATCACTGTCTGATTTGCATATGTAGATTATAGTTTTTAACCTTGTTAATTCAGTTAGTGTTCGAGTCAAGGTTAATTGTGTCTTAGGTAGAGTGAATGCTAATTAAGCTAGACACCCAGAAGAACAGTGAAGGTTAGCGCTAGGACACATCTGGCTTTAGTTTGGAACTGTACTAGTTTAGAACTTACTACAACATCTCAGGTGCTGGTATCAATTACACACAAACACACACAAATAATTAAGACAATTTAGAATTATAAGACTAAATTAAGACACAATTTTCCATGTTACAACAGGAATAAAACAAGTTAATTTAAACAAATAATGTGTTTAACCAACTTAATAATTTAAGTTCCTGTGTCAACTAGCAATAGCACATGCTAATATACTAAAGACAATTTTGCTAATTATTAAATACAACATTTTGGATGAGCAAGTAAGAAGACACTGGTCTAGTGGTCTTATTACTAATAAGCACAATTTTTGCTAATTGAGTGAAGCAAAAAACATCATAGTCATCATGTAACCACAAACATCCTGAGCACAAGCACCAGTCTTCCATACAATGGTTCATACAAAACTAAAAAACATAATATAAGCTCTTCTAAATCTCCAACGTAACTTTTCAGGTCTTTATCTTTCAAAATGAATCTGGTTACTACAGATTCAATGTCCACCAAAATGTTAGCTGTAAAAAAAGTGATTCACATAGTCCCAGCACAAAATGATTACGGTAACTTTCATTTAACAGTGGGTTTAACATAATCATATTAATCTGTGACAAAAAGTCAAAGTAAGTTGATTCCACATATTTTACGTTTTTTTCATATGAGTGAACCTTGTGTTTTGACCTTGTTTGTGACCATCTGAAAAGACATAGTTAAAATAAATAGATACAATAGAAGTAGAAGAATTAATCAAAATAAATCAAATCTATTTTGGTATGTTTTTTTTCCCTTTAGCTGGATGACACCAGCTCTACCGAGGGAAGTACTATTGACATAAAGCCTGATGAAGAGGAAATGGCTGTAGTGGAGAGTCGTAGAGGAATACTTAGACCCAGAGGCCTGCTGGACTGAGGGTGAGAGTTTGAAAGTTAATGTACATTAACTTTTACATCTGACTTTCTTAAATACTTTATGTATGACTATTTAGTAGGCCTGTCAGTTGAAGAAATAGTTTGACTGAATTACAATGATTTAAGAAATAAGTAAAACATAGTTATGTAATATATACCAGTATATAACTAAGCCATTTGTGGACTCTAATTAATATCAACTCTATAAATGAAAAATCCCTTGTTCCCTTGCATCTTTTTGTTGTATTTATGTTGCCTGTTGAATGTTATATGCATCCAAATCCATTTTCTATAATAATTATTTGATGATGCAGCAATAAACTAGCTAGTATACCTTAATGCATTATTTTTTAACTTTTCTATTTCAAAACATAACCAAAACATCTATTTTAATACCAAAAGTTCAAATAAGAGATTCGATCGAATTCGGCCAACAGTTGTTTGTTAAAATCGGCATTGGCCCAAAAAATCTGCCCAACCCTAATATATTTATTTTAGTAAATGTGTTTTACCCTTAGGCAATAAAGCAAGCTCTGTGAGTGTCAATATGATATAAATGTGTATTCAGCATATATGTAATATGTTTTTCAGCCTGTGTGGCACGGTACAAATGTTGTGACGTGCCTATTACTGAGGGCTGGGGAAGTACTGGTGGTTTCTGAGGAAAACTTGCTACCTCATTGTTGAACACAACTGGTTTGAAACGCTCATCATTTTTATGATTCTTCTCAGCTCTGGAGCATTGGTGAGGTCACACACATGGACACACACTGTACAATTATTATTTAAATGTAGAAGCTTACATTATTTGCTGCTTTTCTCTCAAAAGTGCAAAGATGTCAATCATTTTGACTGATGCTGTACACTTGGTGCTCCAATCATTTTTGTGAAGTGTTTGAAGCACACATCCTATGTTAAAAAAAAACCATGAATAAATAACTAAAGGAACTCCTTCCTTTTTACTTATATTCATTTTTGTTTAATAAATGTATGTTTCTATAAAATTACAAAATCAATCAAATACTGTTTTAAGTTGTATTTAGATGTCATTTGATAACAGGGTAACAATTAATTGAATGTTTAGTTGACCTTCTGAGGGAAAACCTATATGTGCAAAACTAATGCGCTAGAACAGTAGTGCAGGTAGATTGTAATGTGATTGAGGCTGCATAGCATGCCGTGTGCTATATGATCTATGTAAGTTGCTAATGGCTATCACTATATTGCGCTGAACCGGCCGCTGTACCTCAGCAGTCTGTCTTGGGGCTGCAGTATCTCATGTCTGCTGTTAGGGACTATAGCCAAATGCTGTAGAAAAATGCCCCACATGCAGAAGATGCTGCTGCCTCTCTCACAGCTGCTGTTAGGGACCATAGCCAAACTCCCACTGAAGTGAAAGTGTGAGCTAAGAGT
The DNA here is from genome assembly GCA_030378365.1 of Hybognathus amarus. Taxonomy (NCBI): domain Eukaryota; kingdom Metazoa; phylum Chordata; class Actinopteri; order Cypriniformes; family Leuciscidae; genus Hybognathus; species Hybognathus amarus. The sequence goes on from JAQIUQ010000655.1 coordinate 371,816, forward strand.
AAATGGGGCTGCAGTGCCACACTTTGGTGATGTCAGGGACTGAAAGTGATTGTGGGAATTTTACAGATGATATCAATTCATCAAACAAAACAATTATTTTTGACAAACATGCATCATTATACTTGAGACATTTACCTTAACAAAACTGTTAAATATGTGAATTAATATATGAAATCCAGAAATGAAATGAGCATTCAGAAATTATGTCCTGATTAAATGCTGATGAAAATAAATCGCTTTTCTCTGTTTTGTTTCTAAGGCGTTTGAGGATGTATACATTGAACAGAGAAAAACCATCCAGATCATACTACAATATGCAGACAGTGTCTTCACTTACATCTTCATCCTTGAAATGTTGCTAAAATGGGTGGCCTATGGGTTCGTCAAATACTTCACCAATGCATGGTGCTGGCTGGACTTCTTCATTGTGGATGTAAGTAACTTATAGTATGCCCATAGATCACAGCCATTATCCCTTGCAGTGCCTCATCATGTGATGCTCTCACAAATAACTTAATTTTCACACAGTACAGATGGATTATATTGCAGATTGCAGATGTATAGAGTAGTTTTGATTATTTCATGGTGCTTTGTTAGTCATTTGGGCGATTTATATGTTTTCCTATACTATTCCTTTATGTCCTTGTGGTCTGCTTTGAGTGGTCAGTGGTCATTATCTTAAAATTAGATTTGATTTAAAATGCTTGGGTGCTGCGCCACTTACTTGAATCCGTTTATTAGTCATGTTCCCTTTCAGGCACTCACGTTCTACGTCGCTCAGTTCCGAACAGTCTCGGTTAGATTGTCCCACCGCCCCAGTGCCTTTCTTTCCAGAGTGCATGAAGAACTTACCAGGTCTTGGATGGCACCTTTCTCTGCCAGAAACTACCTGAGTAGCTCCTCCCCCCTCACTACCCTTGATAGAGGAGCAGGCGTCCACCCAACTTCAGCACTATTCGGTGTTCATCGAATGTGCGCATGTCATGGGTGCGGTCATCACAGTCCTACTGGCGAAGGATAAGATTGACCCGGTCACTCCAAGTTACGACCAGACTTGGACCTGCATCTTGTGAGTCAGGCCCTCTACACGCTTCCGTTCAAGTTCCGAACGGAGAAACGCATTTTCTAATGCTCCATCCTCAAGATTTGTCTGCAGCATTCACCTGAAGAACGCAAATTTCAGATCTCTATCCTTACACAACGCAGGCCATGCCTGTGTTCTTGCATCTGAGGGGTCAAAGTCTCAGGACAAAGTCCTACCCTTCGAATACTAAACAGGCAGTTAGGTCTTCAGGTCAACTGGGAAAAGAGTAAACTCGTCCACGGGCTGATGATCTCTTTTTCTGGTATGTAGATGGATTCGGTACAACACGCCTCCTGAGAAGAGCGTGTCTGGTTGGTGCTGTTCAAGAAGTAAGAAATGGTCCCACTGAAACTTTTCAGAGGCTCCTGGGGCACATGGCAGACGCAGTCGCAATAGATTGCCTCCAAACCCTTAGCCCGTGGTCAGAGCTTTTTGTTTGTCTGGGCCTGCCACCCCTAGAACAAGTGTCCACCAACACCGGCTGAGGGGCTACATACAAATGGGAATGCAGTAACAGGGGTACACCTTGTATTGAGACACTGCAATATGCTGCGGTCCAGCAAGCATGTACTGGACTGTGGTCCGTACAGACAACATTACAACCGTTGCACTACCCTTCCCTCGCATGTCGCAACTCGCCCGCCACCTCCTCCTATAGAGACTCCATTCCCTGATGGTCCAGCTGTTCTGGGACAACTTCGGGGCCGCACTCCCTGACCGAGCGGAAAACCTTCGGCATGGAGACACTGGCACACAGCAGGCCCTGAGCCTATGCAAAGATGCGTTTCCCCAGTGAGCCTTCTGGCAAAGCACTGTGCTAAGTCAGGAAGGATAAGGAGTGGCAACCAGAACTAGTTTCCCCAAACTTATACTCCTCTCGACAGCCCCTTCCTGACCTATTCCTCTGAGACATCTCAGGGACAGGGTGGCATTGGCACCTGCATTCAGACCGGGACCAGGTGGTGAGCCTGCAAGCACTGCCCCAGAGGAGACAGACCCAGCCCTGGCTTTTCTCTGTCCCTTCCACTCCCTTGAGGTTATAACTGGACAGAATGCAAAGCCTCAAGACCTCAGACCAGCTCTTATCTGCTACAGAGACCAGCAGAAGGGAACGTTGATTCCAAGCTAAGGTTGGCCCACTGGATAGTGGTTGCCATCATCTTGGTGTGTGTTTCCAAGGTGCACCGTGCCCCTTGGGTGGCGAGCCTCTCCAAAGAGAGACTGTAGCTCCTTCCTGGGCATTGACACAGGGTGCCTCACTAACAGATGTTTTTAGAGCTGCGGGTTGGGCGACACCAACACATTCGCTAGAAAAATAGACTATGTGTCAAGCCCGGTTGCAAATCATGGGCTCTCTTCACATGAAGCCAGTTTCACTGTAAGCCCGGTTTGAATTGTTGGCTTGCTGCGCCATTCCCTCCTATGGACTGGATACATGCGCCATTCTTGCTCTAGTAGAGTTCCTCTCTAGCCGAAGCCTGTTGAGCTCCTTCACACCCTTCAGCAACGGACGTGACAGAGCGTCCGATACCTGCCCTAACACTCGTATGCACTGGTGGAACCTGTGCTAGGCTGGGTCCATATGTTGTGATCCCTATGGTGATCCCATATGTGTATTCTTCCAAAGTACGGCTTCCTGCTGCGAGCCTGTGTCTTTCCCTTGATAGAGTCTGCTCTGCTGTCACTCCCCCTTTATAGGCTGGAGCCACCTCAGTGACATTCCATATGTTGTACTGCCCGGTATATTGCCCAGTCCATATGTGTATCCTCCACATGTATATCTTCCTACGGAAAGGTTGTGGCTTCCACAGTGTATTCCTTTCTTATGATAGGGCACGATTTCCCAGTGTTAACAAGTCTGCCTGAGAGGGTCTAGCGGAACAGCGTGACTTCCCCAGCCTAAGCCCTGTCCTATCTCTGCCTCAATATTGTGGGGGGATCAGGAGGCTTTTGTCTAGGCACTGGAAGGTGGCAGCACTAGTAGCATTTTAATAGGGATCCCAATCAGTCGAAATCGTCGACTACGTCGAACGTGAGCGACTGAAAGGGAACGTCTAGGTTACATTGTAACCCTCATTCCCTGAAGGAGGGAACAGAGATGTGGGACTCTGGGCTCCTCTCGGCTCCTCAGCGAAAAACAAGTGGTGTGTGCATCCACTGTTGTATTTACAGTATACCCGCACTGCGGGGCGGACCGTGGATGTAAAGCTTGCACACCAGTGTGCATTGGCTCATTTTATCTATACTCGAAGATGACAGGCTCCCTGAAGCGTGATCCCAATCAGTCGACGCTGCGACTACTTCTCCGTTCCCTCCTTCAGAGAACGAGAGTTACATACGTAACCGAGACGTTTCCAACAGTGTCCATATCTTGACAGTTTTGAAAGGGTGCGGTGCGGTTCATATAAGCTGCGAATGCTCTGCATACCCAAGCCATTTGTGGACTCACTAATTATCATTAACACTATTCCCAAATGAACAATTCCCTTGTTTTGAGGCGTAATATAAAGCTTATATGATAAAATCTTGGTAATATATATGTAACTGTCATTTATTTATTTGCCAAACGACGGTTGTTTTCTTCAAATCTGCCAGTTACAGAGGGTTTCGGGTAAGCAGATCGACAACAACTTTGGTGCCTACGCTCTGTTGTTATGTATTATCATCATTGTCCCGCATTCTCATTGGTTTGCTCAAATATGGAGGATTTCTTGCACAGGGAAAGCTGTCCACTAATAGCTAACCCAAGCAGAAAAATGTGCAGTTGCTGCCAGATCTCGATCAATTAATTTTGTATTTGATACAAATCTAAATAAAATATATTAAATCAAATGGGGGGAAAAGTCATAACTGAAACTATTTTTATAATGTTTCATTTTCCCATAGCGAAATTAATTTTTTACAAAAACTGTTAGACAGTTGTTATGTTGACCTTCTGTAACTATCAGAGGTTATTAATCAATATTCTATGGATTTGTTAAAGACACTAGTGGCGGTGGCACCAAAGTGGAATTATTAATATATAGCATATTTTGCAAACGGCCTTTTCATCGTGTCTGTGCCTCCCTCAACTCAAACATCACAATCACAGATCTTATGGTTGCTTGTGAAGGCATGTCTCAAAGGGTATTCATGTAGGCTATTTATAATAAAAGGTCACAAAAAAACATCAAATCATCAAAAATTAATGGAATTATTAATTAATTTTAATTAATAAATGTCTTAATTGATCATTCATCTTCAAGGGTAATTATATCGGAAGCAAGAATTTCCTAGCTTTTTTAAAATGCTACATACAGTAGATACAAGCTATATTTTTGTTAATTAGGCTGCAAAAATTGGTCATTTGGAAATGGCTGATATAGTATTGACGTCAAAACCTCGAAGACATCAACATGACTGCCCATGTTTACATACATAGTCTGTTTTGGCATTTTGCAATTTGGCAAGGCCAAATTTCTGCTCTATGTGGATGAAACATAGAACTTCCTAAACGCAAGTGTTTCCAATTGCTAGTTATTGTCCCTGACAGGTACTGTAACCTTGTCTCTCTATAGTGCTGATGGACACAGAGGGCCTGAGGGGGCAAAAGAGGGCCAGGAATTGAGGGTCCAGGGTAAGGTCTCTGTTAGGATTCTCTTGTTCTTTTACAGGAGTTCCTCTCTCTTTGCCTCCTTACTCTCCCAAACTGCCCTGTTACCCTAATGACTCTCAAATGGTCTCGTGTGTACAGTACACAGTTGGTGTTTGTACGTATTGTGTGTATTTTGTGTGTACAAAGTACAGTGAATGTGCTTCTAAGTTTGTGCACACCTCTTCTCTGTGTGTCCCTTCACCTCTGTTTTTTGTGTTTCTCAACCACAAGTTTCCTTCCAGGTTTGCTGTAAGCTGCTTTTCAAGCTTTGTCTGCCTGCGATATCAAAAATGAATCGCACAATAAGATCAAAAGTGCAAACATTTGGGTCGCCCAACATACAGTACCTATGACTGGTTAACCCCATGTTTAACCTGAATCTCTCTCCTTCTTTCTCTCTCTGTTGTTGAATACACATATATGCATACATACATGAGCAAACCCTTCTATATGTATGTATATATCTGTTTACTGCCTCTCCAGCTCAGTGTCAAAGTACTGTAGGGTCCTCTCTCTTTCTCCCCGACATCCTCCTTGACTCTAACACTTTGGCCCATCTCTTTCTCTCTTCCTCCCTTCCTCTTTCTCTCTTTGTATAGGTGTCTATAGTCAGCCTTATAGCTAATGCGCTGGACTACTCAGACTTGGGCCCCATAAAGTCCCTGAGGACTTTGAGGGCTCTCAGGCCCCTGAGAGCCTTGTCCCGGTTTGAGGGCATGAGGGTAAGATCCAGGGCTGCCTTATGCATGCCAGTCACTCTGTGAGAACACGACGGCATGCCGAAAACCACCATTGCGCAGAGAGCAAAATCACAGCTATAGAAGAATAAGCAAACCTATCAGGATTCTGGAAATCCACATGACATTATTTTGGCTAAACCTATCCTTCAAGTGCATGTATTTGAAAACTCTCCGCATGGAAAATCTTTTCAACATTGCGTCATGATGCAGCTGAAATATGAGGATTTAGCTTCCTTTTTTTGATTTGTTTGATGTCTGGAAGAATAATGAAATTCATTTCCCATTCAACTGACAGAAAATAATCTTATAGCAACTTTTGGGGAAACTTATGGTTTTTAGAATAAAGATATTATATGAAGCTGCCTCATCACAACCATTAAGTTAATTTTTTCTGTTTTTTATTTTTTTATTGGGCTAATATCGCTACCATTCATACAACATTAGTCAAAGGCCTGTTTGTGATGTTATAAACATCCAAATGCCTTAATGGTTCATTGTTTCTCTCAAAGTACCACTGTCATTTGCTCAAGTCGTCCTCCAGCCTGAACCCCAGTTCCCACGCTCTGTCTTCACCATGCTCTTTTTTGCAATCCAATACTTATCCATTGATTCCTGCATCCTTACTCCAGTCATTAGCAAATACTGTGGGTAAAAAATACACAGCTTTCCTTTTTCTCAGTATGTGTCATTTATAATGTATTCTGATCAAGCAGACCTTTGCTGGTAGGTCCAGATGACCATATTTAAGGGTTAAATATAAAATATATGAGCCAGATCATTTAACGTAACAGCGTATCAGCATGGTTAATATTAATCAGTTAATCTTACTGGATTTTTATCCATCAGTTTTCCTCATTTAGGAGTTGTGTGTATCAAACCTGTTTTTCATTTATGTCAAATAATTGTGTCAGTCATTTGAGCCAAACTTTAAGGACTGATAGGTAATGCAAATAAAAGCAATATAATTAGCCAGTAGATTGATTTCTTAATAGTTAATTAATCCTAAATTAATTCAGTTATGAAATTTAGAATTTGCATCAGAATTTGCATCATTTGCATTTGCTTTTTTTTGTCACTCAAGTACTGCATTACTGTTCTTTGTATCCACTCAGTTGTTCATAATCTGGTTTCATCTCTTTGCATCGCATATCATGTAGAATGCATGTTCTTGAAGGTGTAAGCAGAAAGTCACATTCCCCTCCATGTTTCTGTCATAGCAAATTTCTGAGATTGCATAACCATCTCATTGGCACCCTTTTGATACAATCATACACTTTGAAAAACAACAATAAATTTAAGTTGCACTAATTTATAAAGGCCTGAACTGAACTTTGAGGACCCTGATTTATGAAAGGATCACTAAGTTTGGAAAACGAAAATCGAAGATAATCTAGAATCGGACACTTAAATGTCAGGAATCTGATATTTGTAATACAAATTTTTATTTAGATTCCACATATCGATTGCTGTGTGCAAATTCTAATGTGATTTCAAACCCCATTTTTAAGCTCAAGAAGATGAGAAGAGAACTCAATTCGGCATTCAAAGCCGAAAGCTGTTTCAAAGCATATACACAGAGAGACGCCTCTCATATAGTGCTCGTTACTAAATTGAGTTCTTGTGCGTGTCTTCTTGCTCTTGAATCCACAAATACACACAAAATTCTGTCAACATATCCTCGTAAACACAGTTTTGTCTTAATTGTACGTAAACAGAGCATGAGGCATGAGGTCTTAAAGTGACAGCAGCCTAATAAATCTGCTGCAGACTGTGTCATTAACATTAATCAACAAAAAAAGAAAAAAAGAAAAGAAAATCACTCTGTGATCTTGACGGAATGACTTTTGTAACTCTTATAAGGATTAATCTATATTTTATTTATTTAAAATGAAACTATGCAGTGTTATTTTACATTTGATTACAATTTTTGTTCAGTTGTATTTATTTGGGATGGCTGTTGCTAGGATTGACGCCTTGCATGCACTGTTACTGGCTGACCATTTTGACATCACCCAACCAGTGTGCTGACATCTCAGCTTTTCTGTGTACCATAAATGAGAGGTGATTGGGAGGGTGGGAGTCTTCCTCTACAACAGTGGTTTTTAATCCTGGTCCCGGGCTCTAAAGATTTTGTATGTCTCTCTTATCTAACCCATCTGACTCAGGACAAGGATTGAAAACCACTGCTCTCTACTTTACATCTATCTTTACATTTCAACCACAAATGGGATGGGTAGTTTTCACTTTATATGTGGGTTCTTTCATGACACTAAGCAGTGTACTGGTATGGCAAGAGAATTATTATTATTATTATTTTGGCTGTTATGTATAAATGAGCAATAATAATTAAAAAGTGGCAATGGTCACCAAATTTAATTCCACATGTCCTCTGGATACCAGCGTTGTTTTGCTTCTGCTAGTTTCTTACTACTTGACTCACCATTGTCAAACATGAAATTGCTACCCATTCATTTTTTGGAAAACTCAAATTACTTATATTTAGTATAATTCTGGATTCTTTAGATATTATAGCATTTATAATAATACTTTTATTCAATCATCTGAATGGGTAGCAATATTGAGTTATTGGCAAATAAGGTAGCAAGTTAATCGTGATAAGCAAATAAGCAAAGCATGTGATATTCGGCATGCGACTGAAAAAAAATCACTTTAAATAAAACATTTAATCAAACACTAACATAAAGAGTTAAATTGCATTTTGTATGTATAACCATTGCCATTTTAAAGATCACTTTGTAGTTTTGAATCTATAGCTTAAAAAAAGCATATTCATTTATATTTGGGGGATCTAGCCATACCATTTTACATCTTAGTGCTGCCATCTTTAGAATCTACATTAATTTATAATATATTTGTGTATTTATCTCCATGCTCTTAACACAAAAATAATAATTTGACTTTTGAGTATTTCATTTTTAAGAGGTCAAAAACCTTAAATCTTAGATATAATCACCTCAACCGCCTTAACCTTTTCTCAAACTTAGGCTATATATTAGTGATTCTATATTTGCATGTATATACCCACATTGATGATACGAATCAACAAATGCCAATATAATACTATTTATTTGTTATTATTAAACAGCAAAAACTAGATATTATTCCAAAAGAGATAAGTTTACCTTTTAGTTTGACTAAATGTGTAGAGGCCTTTATAGTAGAGGAAACTTGGATTGCTTTCATAAGAGCTTGGAGATTTGCACAATCCATGTTTAATATCTGAACATCAGAATAGCTCAATTTTGCTCTAACTTTATCTTTTCTTATCTCTCCTTTTTCTTTTTTAATTTCTCCCTCTCAAACACTGAAATCCATTTCCCCTCCATTGCCCACTTCCCCCAATCTATTTTTTTCCCTCTCTGTAGGTTGTCGTTAATGCTTTAGTGGGTGCCATTCCCTCCATTATGAATGTGCTGTTGGTGTGTTTGATCTTCTGGCTGATCTTCAGTATTATGGGTGTCAACCTGTTTGCTGGGAAGTACTATTACTGCTTCAATGAAACTTCAGAGGAGTATTTTAAACCTGACGATGTCAACAACAAGACAGAATGCTTTGCTCTCATCAATGCTAACTACTCAGAAGTTCGCTGGAAGAACGTGAAGATCAACTTCGATAATGTAGGCGCAGGTTACCTGGCACTCTTGCAAGTGGTAAGCCATTGCCTTTAGCAACACACATCTTTTGTTCACACAAGTTCTTGCTCAGGGAAGTCTCTTAATTCCCTCAAATACATGGGTTGCGCAGTGAAACTGAAACACTGGCCAATATAGAGTTGGAGGTTTCATGGCTATATACGCGTGGCCTAGTGGCCAATCTTCACTTTTGCATTTTACATTCCATCAGTAATCAGTAAGAGAGTGTGAAGGCTGAATTAGCAAAGTAATAGCACCGCTGTACATAAAATATTGCAATCCACACAACATCATTTGAGACATATCAGAGTTCAAAAGAGGACAAATTGTTGTTGCATATCACACTGGCTCATCTGTGACCAGGACAGCAAGTCTTTGTGGTGTATCGCGAGCTATGGTGTCCAGGGTAATGTCAGCATACCGTCACGAAGGACAAACGACATCCAACAGAAGTAACTGTTGACACAAAAGGAAGCTGTCTAAAAGGGATGTTTAGGTATACTACCTGGATTGTATCCAAAAAACAAAACCACAGTTGCCCAATAAATTGAAGAATTAAGTGATGTTAATTGAGTTCACTGAATTGATTGAATCAATTGAATTGATTAAGGATTGGTGATGGTTTGGGCTGCAATATCATGGCATTTTCTTCTGTGTATGATGGGGGTTACATGTCCAAGGACTACTGAACAATTCTGGAAGACCATGTGCACCTAATGTTCCAAACATTGTACCCAGAAGGAGGTGCCATTTATCAGCATGCATGATTATGCACCATACACACAGCAAGACTTGTGACAGAATGGTTTGATGAACATGAAAGTGAAGATCCCATGGCCTGCACAGCATTTTTGAGGTATTTTGGAGGAGCATGTCATAAAATGTTTTCCTCCACCAGGATCACATAGTGACCCACTGTTCTGGAAGTGGAATGGCTCAAAATCCCTCTGGCCACTTGAATTTGTCATTCTCAAGATGAATTGATGCCGTGTTGGTGGCAAAAGGAGGCCTCACACCATACTAAAGCCAGGGTTTTCAGTTTCATTGTCCAACCCCATACACATAAATTCCTAAGAGGATAAACCCAAGTATCCAAATAAACCCATAGTTCATGAGCATAAAACAAACATAAAGAAAAAGTTCCTTCTGCTATGCATGGCTTTGAGTTTGTTTTTTCTCCATATGACCTAGGCCACATTCAAAGGCTGGATGGACATCATGTATGCTGCTGTGGATTCCAGAAAGGTGTGGATGTTTGATAGTTACACACTATATCATCTCTATATCTTTATAGTTTGACACTACTCCCTTTGTTCAAGTGAGTCACTTTTTGCATATTGTTGCTTGCAGGTTGAGGACCAGCCCGTCTACGAGGACAACATCTACATGTATATTTATTTTGTCATCTTCATAATCTTCGGCTCCTTCTTCACTCTAAATCTCTTCATTGGTGTCATCATTGACAACTTTAACCAACAGAAGAAAAAGATAAGTGTTCAGTCTCTTTTTCACCACTACAAAGCTGACTTTACCAGAGTATCTTCTCTATTCTTTGTCTTTTTCTCTCTGTATTCCATGTTATCTCCTATTCTGTCCATATTTTTCTAAGACATGCTTTCAGCTAAGTGCTCAATGGTGTAAACTAAACAGTGCAATGCATTTCCATAATGACCAACACAATAGAGAAGCACAAATTAACATTGATTTAAGACATGCTTTTTGGGTGTTAAATAATGACGCAAATACCAGTAAATTGACTAGCGCCAACTTTACTTTGCGTCTGAAAGGGAAACTCCTACAAATGTGTATGTAATAAGGTTGACCGCAAAAAAAACCCTGTTCACGCCTTTTTAGTTTTTTTTAGTAATTTTTTACTGCGTGTCTGTAAATCCTGACAGTAGTTTTTTTTAATCCCAAAAGAGGGCTTGTGCTAGCCTGGGAAAACCCAGACAACTTCCGTCAAATTTAGATTTGCTCTGAAAGTTAGTCTGGCAAAGAGCTCATTCAAGCCCATTTCCAATCCGTCGAAATCGAGGCACCAGCTCAGAAACGTTGGGCGGGCTTTACACAATGATGACAGCGCTGGGATTTTGAAGCAGATTTTCTAGCCTACATTACAAAGATGGATGCCGCCATCGAACATCACTCGTTTGAATCAGCTATCGCGTCAGTTTTAAGCGATTTTGATTGTTTCCTTTTTAGTTAAAAACCGAGCAAAGAACAACACTCTGAGCGCAATGCTCAGCAGCAGGACGTCATCTCCTTCATCACTCTGATTGGTTTTAGGTCTATCCGCGACATCCGTTGGCGACGTCCGTTGGCGACGCCCGCTGGAAATGATTTGTCTATGATGCTTTGCCAGATGGTCTGGTTTTAACCAGGCTAGGCTTGCGCTGGCACAATCTGTAAATCTGGCTCTTTAATATGTTATGTTGTGGGTCTGTATGGACATGTACCCCATTTGAGCACATATGGTTGAGCAAGATTGTCAGGTTGTAACCAGTCTTCTTTTGTCCCTATACTTTGGAGGTCAGGATATCTTCATGACAGAAGAACAGAAAAAATACTACAATGCAATGAAGAAACTGGGATCAAAGAAGCCACAGAAACCTATCCCTAGACCTCTGGTAAGCATTTAGATCTGGGAAATCTTTTTGAGCAGCAAAGATGTATGATAAATGATATGATAGTTAAAACGATTAAAACAACTCAATTCAAAATTGACTTGATCCCCACTGCATTCAATTAGTGATAGAACACTGTTCTTTTCTTTATCTATGTCAGTGCTACTTAAAAATACAAGTTCATTTGCTGCTCCCATGAACTGTCCAGTGACAGACTACAAAAAAGCATTTGGCAAAAGGATAAAAAAAGTTTTTCAATGTAAATGTTTTTATTTATTTATTTTATTTATCTAAAAACCGCCTTTCTTCTGCATTTCTTCTTTTCCTTTTCTAACAGAACCCAGTTCAGGGGATGGTGTTTGACTTCGTCACTCAGCAGGCCTTTGACATTTCCATCATGATACTCATCTGTCTTAACATGGTAACCATGATGGTGGAAACAGATGATCAGTCTCCTGAGACAGAGAACATCTTGTACTGGGTAAACTTCATATTTATTGTGGCCTTCACCGGTGAATTTGTCCTGAAACTCTTTGCTCTGCGACACTACTATTTCACCAATGGCTGGAACGTCCTTTGACTGTGTTGTCGTCATTCTGTCCATTGTGGGTGAGTGCTGTTCCAAAATGCTATCTTTCTTTTTTCTTGACACACCCTTTCACATTCTTTGAGCTATTTTGTAATTTGCTTTTGCCTTTGCTTTTCAGGTATGTTCCTGGCAGACATCATTGAGAAGTACTTTGTATCACCAACTTTGTTCAGGGTAATCCGTCTGGCTCGAATTGGCCGCATCCTCCGTCTAATCAAAGGAGCTAAGGGCATCCGGACATTACTGTTTGCTTTGATGATGTCACTTCCTGCACTGTTCAACATCGGCCTGTTGCTTTTCCTAGTCATGTTCATCTTCTCTATCTTTGGCATGTCTAACTTTGCCTACGTGAAACGAGAAGTAGGAATTGATGACATGTATAACTTTGAAACCTTTGGCAACAGCATGATCTGTCTATTCATGATCACCACGTCAGCTGGTTGGGATGGCCTCTTGGCTCCTATCTTAAACTATCCGCCTGATTGCGACCCAGACAAGGAGAACCCAGGAACCACAGTTAAGGGCGACTGTGGCAATCCCTCAGTGGGAATCTTCTTCTTTGTAATGTACATTATTGTATCCTTCCTAATTGTGGTGAACATGTACATCGCTATCATCTTGGAGAACTTCAGTGTTGCCACTGAGGAGAGTGCTGATCCACTGTGCGAAGATGACTTTGAGTCCTTCTATGAAATCTGGGAAAAATTCTGACCCAGACGCTTCGCAGTTCATCACCTTCGCCAAGCTGCCAGACTTTGCGGATACATTAGAACATCCTCTCCGAGTGCCAAAGCCAAATATCATCGAGCTGATCGCCATGGACATGCCCATGGTGAGTGGCGACCGCATTCACTGCTTGGACATTCTGTTTGCCTTTACGAAGCGTGTGCTAGGCGACAGCGGCGACCTGGATATGATGCGACAGCAAATGGAGGAGCGCTTTGTGGCGGCAAATCCTTCCAAGGTGTCGGACGAGCCCATCACCACCACGCTGCGCCGTAAGCAGGAGGAGTTGTCAGCCGTCATGATCCAGAGGGCGTACCGTGGCCACCTGGCGCGCAGAGGCTTCATCTGCACGCCGACCTGCCAACAACAAACTGGAGAATGGAGGGGCCAATCAGGAAAAGAAAGAGGGCACACCTTCCACTGCATCCCTGCCATCCTATGACAGTGTTACCAAGCCCGAGAAGGAGAAGCAGGACGACAACAACGAAGGCAAGGCCCGGCAAGGAGAAAGGCCGAAACCAAAAAGACGTCAGGGAATCCAAGTGTTAAGACTGCTGCAAGATAAACTCACGGACAGTGATATTGATCATGACGATATTATAATAAAAACTGTCATTTCAAGCGAATGGAAACCCTGATTAAACTATACAGATGTACAGATTAATTTCATTTAAGGGGAAAAAACAAAGCCGAAGTAACATCGACAAAAAATTGTTTACAAACGTCACTGGTGTATCGAGGCAAAGAAAAAGTGTTGGGGTTCCTCAAAGCTTGAAAAACTCTTTACAAGTTAAACCAAACATAATCAGCTTCCTGTGTGACACTGTTGCATCAAGACTTGATTTAAACAGAATCAAATACGAACTTAAAAAGACCGATACTTGATCAAGTGTATTTTAGAGGGCTATATCGCGCTTCAGTATGGAACTCTTCACCGAGCAGGAATGTGATAATCCAAGGAAATCTCAGGATCGAATCCCATGCTTCTGAACTGCGTCGGTGAACTTTCCATGCAGAAAACAAACACTCATTCATGAAAGAACCGGCTTCCCGAAGTGGATCGCGAAGGATTCTGCACCGTTTCATTTCACATGTGTAAGAACTCAACGTTACTGTGAGAGTGAGCAGGATAGACATGAGTGTGGAACAAAACCAAGAGTCTGGCTGATTACAACGGTCTCTTTGCGTTTGTTAGTGTCGAATATATTTTACATGGTCTTTACATTATTTGAGTGAGAGAAAAAGGAGAAATGGGAGGAAAAAAAATGAATTAACATTTAACATTTTGCCCATGTCACCCTCAGTAACTGTGTCATGATAACTTTGTTATACCTGCATCAAAAGGCTTTTTCTACATGGGCTTTCACACCGATAGGACCAGGGGCAATAACCAGGGGCCCCCAATACACATCTCCAAATGAATAATAAATTATTGTGCTTGTTCAATGCATAGAAATGACTTGCATGATGGCATGTTTTGATCAGAAATTTTGCATGAGTAATCATAGTCCACAAAACACTAATACAGACCACCACAGTGGCTTGACGATGTTTTAGGCTGTCCACTGGCTAAATTTATGACCAGAAATCAAATTTCATTTGATACTGAGAAACCCGAATTGGGCCTAAGATGCTAGACTGCATCTTCTCCTCTACTTAACATTATGAAATAGATTATCAAACATTAGGACAGAATTTGGGATTGGCTTTAGATGGTGCAAAATGCCTGTGACTAATCAGTGGCTTACGTACATTGAAACAAGGACTAGCATTGTGGCACATTATTGGAGAGGAAGGATACAAGGGACATCCCATTTTTTTTTGCTGCTCAGGAGATAACGAATGGGAAAACTAAATGTTGGAGTGTGTGTGTGTGTGGGAGACTGGAGGAGAATGATATAAAAATAACACTGTAATTCCTAAAGCTTCTTATTTTATTTGTATTCAGCAATATTGCTTACCTCACCTACAGCACTGCCCGCGCTGCGGGTCATATGGTAGGTGGGTCCAGGGAGGGGCAAGAGGGTGGGGTGGGGGTCAAAGTTTTGGGCATTATTAGGGGTGTAGCAAGTTGGTTGGCATTTTTAATCCTCATCAGGGGTTAGATGAGAAGATCTATAACTGTTTTGAGAAAGTGGCAGTTTTTTTATTTTAGAGAAAACAGAATTATGATACTTTTTCATTTGATTTTTACATGCTATATTACTTTAAAGAGCGTGTCTACGTCAAGTCTTGTCACGGTTCGTCCCTCAAGGATCAGCCGGATATTTTTTTATCCGTGTATAGAGCCATCGCGTCTTCAGCAGTGGTTTGATTGTAGCCAGGACAAAAGGACAGGACTTGAGGGATGGTTGGGCAGTCACAGCTGTTTAAGGAGAAGCCAAAGATGTTTGTCTGATTATTCGGTGTGTGCAATTTGTGTCTGGAAGTTTCTGGAATGTCTCAGGAGTGGAGCGATCCTCTCCTGCTTAGCACTTTCAGACAGACTGATGCTTGTTGACTTTCCCCATTTTTCTCAGGATACAACACAGATGTATCATGTGACTCTGATGTGATCAATAAGGGCCTTCAGTAGGTCCCGAGAATGTTTGTAATATGGGGTGGAGCTAAAGCAGGAGGGCTCCCACCTCATTGAGCTCTCATGTAGAGAGAAGAGCAGGGCGATCTGACACTGAGCCTACGGCTTCGTGAGATTTCAGACCGTAATAAAAGTGTTGTTGTGGCATTGACGATGAGATGAGCTCCAGACTGAAAATAATGAGGGTCTTGGGTTTTAAATGTGCAGTTATTCGACCCCTGGTCAGCTTTGTTTCTCATCAGTCGACCACCACACTAATGCCAAATAACCATTAGGCACTGGTCCCACAGCAGCTTACTGTGAGCCGGGCAACTCCACACATCAGTGCGAATACATTTTCAGTTTCCGTTAGTGATATCAGCGGTTTTCCCTTCCCTTTCATCTGGTGTCGATGGTCCAGTTTCTGCATGCGAGGGTGTTGACCTGAACCAAAACAAACTAACAAACCAACAAAAAGTCTGCTCAGCCATTCTCATTTATGCAGCCATGCGGGCTCAACTGTATAAACAACAACAACACAATGAGCAAATAACAAATCATACACTCATTTAAAAACAAAAATTTATGAAAAATCAGTTCAAAAATATATTGTACAGTATAGGCTATGTTGTAAGCAGCACAAATGCTGAAAAGTTAAGAATGAACTTTTTAAGAGACTATAAATAATGTAATATATAATTTTATTTTAACAGCATGCATAGTTTTTTGTAAATACAGAAATACTATAAAAAAAACTACTGCTATTAATCTAATACTGAAAAATGATTATAACCTTGATAGAATGGCTTCACTCATTGCCCTGGTCTCACTAGGTAGACTGTGACATATTTGTTAGAAGGTGTAGATTTTTTGACACACTTTTCACATTAAAGAGGGGAATCCAATATATGTTCAATGCAAAAGTATATATAAATCTATACATCAATCAAGACGTATATATAGAGCTATACGACATATGTATCTATGTATACATGTATATGTACATATGTGTATATATATGCACACATATACATATGTAAGTATATATGATATGAGAGCACTGTCCTCCTCTGTGTTGACCTCTGCTTGGAGTGGAGAGGAAGCACTGGCTGTCATTTTCTCGCATTCTTCTTTCTTTCGTGCAATACATTCGGTGAACGACCAAAACTCTGACCTGGCCCACGCAGTGTGCGCTTGTGTGCGTGTTTGAGACGTTTGGGTTCATTTGAGCGAGTGATGTCTGTGTGAGTGCGCGGGTCAAGCTTTCGATGCACGACGATGTACTGGCTGCTCGCTGATGGCTTATGTCGCCTGTTTTTTGGGAGGGGAATGCACTACCAGCAATTCATTTACGCCCTGTGTGAATACATCCTACCATCTCCAACTCACATATGCCTACGTACATATGCACTGGACGCCTCATGTTCTTCCCCCATAAACCGTGTTTTCATCTTCTGGCTTAATCAGCAAATGCCATGATCTTTCAGTCCGAGTCTGAGAAAGCGAGTATGTGTGTGCGTGTGCGTGCGTGTGGGGTGGGGTTGGAGGGGCGGAGTGTGTGTGTGACCCTCGGGTCACTTTAAATGTGTGTGATGCAGCTTGACTTAAGCTTAGCTTGTTCTTCATTTCTTACACAGCAATGCAATTTGCAGTCTTAGGTTCGGTTAGGCTTTATATTATGATTTTCTTGTCTTTGTATGTTTGTTTAAGGTGCCTTTTGCTGCCAATTTTGTTTGTCAAAAATGTAGATGATGTTGCATAAAATTCTCCTAAACAAGTGGAGCTTGTTTAAAATGAGCACTGGGAGAAAGAACTGAACTAAAGAATGTCTGTGACATCTATTAAAAAGCAAAAAAATTCAAAAATAATAAAAACGAACAAAAAAAATACAAAATACAACAACAACAAAATTACAAAAAGAGGAAAAAAGAAAAGAAAGAAAAAGAAAACTTAACTGGCATCAGCCTGACTTCATCATCAGAGATTGTCAAATAGCATGGGGTGGGAAATGGAGTGTGTTGGTCACTCGATAAATCTCTTAAAGGTTGAGTCTGTTGAAAGAGAAACAGTTTGCCTTCTGTGCTCAGCTTATGTTAATTTTCAGCCACTTCTTTTTATTTTTCTATAAATACTGATTTCTGTCTATTATTTTGTAGCATGACTGAGATGCTATTTCCTTCATTTGCTGAAAATAATTCAAGTGGTTTTTGGTTCATAAAGTTGTTCTTATCTCTTGCCACTGATGTTGGAGGGAGAGGGTGTGTTGCACAACCACTTGACTTAGTGAGAATCAGTGAAAGATTGTCTTCATTTGAGCACCAAACCTTTTCCAAACAATAAAGCAGCCTTCCAGTTATGCCTGAGTGTTTGTGTTTTTTTCTTTCTTCTGGAAATGATGTTGAACAGTGTACTGCATATCTTTTAGGAGGCTTAAAGAGCACTCGCTAAGGCTTTTCACATTTAAAATAGTTAACCCTCTAAACCCGGGGTTATGTTTCAGAGTCTTTAGGGTTGGAATTTATGTATTTGAGTTTGTATTAGGTCTATATATACTTGACTTCACATTCATAAACTGTGGCCAGAGACAGGGCTTAGATTAAGTCAGGATCAGGCCTTACAGTATTTAATTAGGGGCTTCTATAGCTTTTATTAAAGAAAACATCTTAAAACAAAACAATGTCACTGACATATTTTAAGATATCTCAGTGCAAGTTGCTTTCAATTTAAAGAGCTCAAACATGCAATTTACTCTGGAAGTAGGTTTAGCCTTGTCTGTGACACCGGGGGAAAGTAGAATAACTGGCTTTAGCATTGTTTTTCAGTGAAATGAGTATGTGAACTTGATCTGCAAACATATGGTATTTTTATGCTTTCAAAAATGACATACAACAAGCTTAAAGAATCAAATTAACTTGACATTACATGACCCCTTTAGATATTTTTCCAAAAACAAGGATCCCCTTCCTTGTGGCCTAGAGCGGGCGCCATGGTCCCCCAAATGGAAATCGGAGATATACATCTTGTTCGGCTTGAGCCAGGGATCACAGTGATGCAAAAATCATGATTCTAGCTCAAACGGTCTAGGAGTTATGAGCAATTTAGTACTTTTAGATTTTTTTTTCTTTCTAGCAAATACAATAGGTTATTTTCAGCACTTCGTGCTTGAAAACCTAATAATGAGAGACCTTTTTGACGACTATAGCGCCACCTATGATCCGATCCTCACGAAACTTTGCATGCTTCCTAACCATGCTTTTTTTCGATAATTATTTATCTAGAGAGTCCAAAGAATAGGCCTAGACTGGTTTGGTCCCGATTGGGCAAAAAAAAAACAGGGACTAGTTCGCAAAAGTAGGTTTTCAGACAAAAAACGGCATAGCAGTTTTTGGATGAAAAAACAAGACGAAAATGAAAAAAATCAGTTAGATTTCATTAATTCAAATTTTTGTTTCTGAAGTCACAATTTAGCACAAGTAAAATTGAAAAAAGGGAACTTCGTAGCTACTGATCACCGTTTTACAAAAGGTCAAAGGATTAATAGTTTGGAGTGAAGCATACGTACAATTGGTAAGTGACAAGGTTTTATGGACTTATAGTAACTCATACGCAAGCTGATTGAGTTATAGGCTTATGTTACCGGTAGCTACCGCTGTCTTACCTGGAGATTCAACCAGATAACAATAGTCTGTAAACTACACCTCCGGCCATTTGGTTGGGTCATTGACCCAGTTTTTAATTAAATAAGGGCCATCATAACCTATTACAGTTCATTTTGCAATGTACCGTTGCCGGTCGGCAGGCGCAAATGACTCGCAATATGACATTTTTGTCATTCAAATAGATGGTCGCGCTGCTTTCCCCCACGCCGACCACGCCCCCAACTATGACGCGTTGCCGACTGTATGAATTACGATTTATGGGTCGTATTTTGATTTCCGATTTTCATCTAACGTTATAAACAGATCAAGGACAATCGAATAACGAGATTATTTTTCGTTTTCGTTTTTTAATATCAGAACGAAAAATGGTTAATTGTTTTCCGTTTTTTGTTTTCCTATTTAGGCTACTAATGGTAAGAAACGGGCGTTTTTTCGTTTTTGTTTTTTTCCTTTCAAAACGAAAATCCGTTGGCAGCAAAGTTATCGTCGCGATGGGAGAATATTGCAGTAAAAATTTAGAGCATATATTAGTTGTACGACGACTGAGAGTTTTTTATTTATCGATAGCAACTGATGCGCATCAGAGGGGATTTAGATGTGGGTATACGCATACCTGCAGTATACTCTGCACTACACCACTGATCCTATCCTAAGCGCCCTCAGAGTCGGTCGACGCTAAACACCCATGCTGCCCTCTATTTTGCATGCAATCCAAGAGTGGATGTCTGTTGATCAAAGCAGAAGCACATAAGCGCAGATGATGAACGAAAAAATAAAGTACAGTACACAACAGTTATTAACAAACAAGAGTTTGCCAACAGCACAGCAACGGAAGAACGATTTCGATATCTAAATATGTTTAGTGAAAGGTAAAACTTGATGTTGACGTGCGAGAGATCACTTCCGGCGTAACGTCTGGAGACGGTTCAGTTCGGTTCAGTTGGACATCTGATTCAGATCAATTCGACGGCTGTTAACAAGAGGTAAAAACTATATAAATACTGTTCGTTTTCTCACACAAACCTCTCGTTTCGTGTCTACCATCAGTGTGTACTTACATTCACGAGTCACTAAATCATGTTTAATTTGGACTTCTCTGTTCATGCTCTTTGAGGTGGACCCCCTAAAACTGCATTATATGACTGACAGACAACAACGGTTTGACCAAAAAATGTCAAAATTGAAAATGCTGTGGAAACAAAGACACGTACATGCCCTTGAGGTAAGCTAAAACATATCAACAATTAATTTCAAAGTGAACTATATCATTTAAAGCTGTTTTCAGGCCTTTAGCACGCAGGGCTAGAAAGCTTTTCTAATAATAATTCTCTCCTTGCCCAATCATAACCCTCATTTTTTCAGTGATTCCTTCTGAGCTTTTCTCTTTGTGTATCATCTCTGTTTCTGCAGTCTTTCTTTAAATCTCCCTCTTGCTCATTCTCTCTCCTCCACCGTACGCCTCCTAATGTTGATTGGCTAATGTTGATGGCGAGTTTGTTGTTTGTTCGCGTGTCGGTTTGTCCAACTAACTTCAAGCAGCGTTTTTCAGCCCTTACCCCTCTTTAAAGAGATTCCACTATAATAGTCAATTGCTCCTGACTCTCATTAAAACAGTACCAAATACGTCATCTTATTTATATAAAACATATTTTGTTAATTTAAAAACAGTAGGCTATTTAAATAAACAATATTAGCCATTATAAAAGTATAAGAAGTCTGTACAATAGGAAACAAACACAAGCAAACAGTTTATTCTGTTATAGGCCTACACAATTTCAGTTAAAGGGTTAGTTCAAGAATGTTTTACTCAAACAGATCTCATTCCCCATTGACTTGGCCTACCATAGTATGTATTTTTTCCTACTATGGTAGTCAATGGGGAATGAGATCTGTTTGATTAAAACATTCTTCCAAATATCTTCCTTTGTGTTTAGCAGAACAAATAAACACATAGAGGTTTGGAACAACATGAGGGTGAGTAAATACTGAAAATACTGGAGTTTTTGGGTGAACTAACTCTTTAAATAAACACAACGTTTTGAAACTTCACTTTGCCCGCCTTGGCCAAATAATTTGTAACAATTAATAGATTAATAAGACCAAATATTGCCAGCTTGATATAGGCTACCCAAAATAAATTATAGGCCTACTTCATTTTAAAACACTATCTACAGAGCCAGTGGCAAATTCCCGAAGGACTGGATAAGTGAATCTGTTCTCGGCGGGTAGGCCTACATGAGCGCGGTGATGCCCTCTAGCTCGAATCTGGGAAACCGTTTAAACAAATTGTCTAAATAACTACATTATCACCTAAAAACTATTCCATGACACGACAACAGAAATATTTGTAAAATATGGTGGTTTTGCTCGATCCGTGAGAAATGTTGAAAGTGGAGTGATACAAACGGTGTTACGGTTCCCATGGCGATATCTTGTAGAACATTGCATAGCCGGAAAAGGCTCTCAGCCAATCAGAATGGAGGAGAACCATAACGAACTGTTGTATAAATTATATATGTATAAAAAATGCAAAAGTACTGCCTGGGTCCTTAAGGTATGCATACATCCTCTGTTCAAGAATCACTGTTCCATGGTGTTGCTGGATCCATGCAACATTGACTTTGTAAGGACTGCTGACAAACACTTCCTAAGGTTTCTGTTTTCGGTGTCATTGATGGGGTTGTGTATGTTCCCTTTCTGTGTTCTTATCATGATGAATTGAAGGCTGTGTTGTTAGCTGTTGAAGAGCATTCCTCCACTCCACCCCTGTCAACTGTGAGCCAAACAAAGAATCACTAAAAAAACAAAAGTCCAAATGTCCTTACATCCGACTGGTGGTTAAAAAAAGAGAGGGAGAGAGACAAATCTTGACTAAAAGAACAGGCAGTATAATTTGGTGGTACTTTGAAGCGAAATGTCTTTAATTAGACTGAATTACCAACATAAACTAGGACTAGATTAGTTTTTACTCACTTTATCAAGTTTCTGGTGCACTTTGCCCAGCACCACACCCAAATACTGGTAAATTTGTATAACTGGTAAATATTTAAACTCTAAATATGTGTCTAAAAACCAGCAGATCAACATTTGTTTTAACCAAAGAATGTTTGAACCTGAAAGGGCTAAAATGTTGGGAAATATTTGATGACACAGTCACTTTACATGTTTATCTTTTTTGTGTTCCACAGAAGAAGAAAAAGCATAGAGTGACATGACATTGAGCAAATAGAGTGACATGACGGTGAGTAAATGGTTACAGAATTTTAATTTCTGTGCAAACTCTCTCTCATCCCCAGGAGACAAATAATACATCATGTACAAAGCTTCTGTAGTTACTAAATAATGTTAGATGTTCACCTTCACATGTGTCCAATCTATCACTGATTTTCTTGTAGATGGATATATGCTAGAATTATTTTCCCTTTATGTTGTATAAAAGAGAGAAAAGTGGCAGTATATACTGTATGGGTCATTTAAATTTGTAGACCAACAACCGTTCTCAAAACTGGTCTACACAAAGATGTTGATCTGTAAGATTAAAGACCCGATTCATCAGTCTAAGATTAAACGGCTCACACTGAGGCGAGAACATATTGAGATTTCTGAAAAACAAAGCGCTGAAGGCTGTGTGTGCTGGAAGGTGGGGGGTGGACGGAGAGAAAGGAGCATCTGTCACACTCTGCTGCACAGTGTCTGCAGGGAGTGCTTTTGGGTGGGGGGTCACCAGTAAAGAAGAAGTGGGGAGTCAAAAGTCAGCATCTGTGTTTAGTGTTTGGCTTTGAGAGAGTTGAGGACTTCCGAAATAAAAAGATTATGTGGGAAAAAAATTTGATTGAAGGAATATTAGTTTGAGAGTGTTTAAACGGTTGGCCACTAGAGGGCAACACCCAAATTATACACATATAATAACCGTCAATAATCGAAAATAGCGTTAATTGAACTACTATAATAGAATTAAATTAAAAAAATATACAATTAAGTTTGAGTGTGCTTTTTACATACATGGAGGGGATGGTGGTTTAGAAAAGATTTTGGGACATTCTAAACGTGAAAAGCGCTTACCCAGATAGCAGACTGACATTGACTCAACGTGGAAGCAGTGACATCGATACAACGTTGAATCTGGCATATATTGTTTTGCTCAGTCGAATTAACAGTTAAAATCAGCAGTCAGCGCGCCATTCTTCGAAACTAACGGAAAATCAACTTGAAATCAACATTGTTTCAACAATCAGGAAAGCAATCCAATTGCGTCGATTTTCAGTTAGTTTTGAAGAATGGCCGTGTGTACGTTGGTTTAACGTTACATTCGAATGAGCAAAACAATGCCAGATGAACGTTGTTTCGATGTCATGAGAAGCGTCGTTTCCACGTTGATTCAATGTCAGTTTGCTATAACGTGGCTTACTGCACTAAGACAGTGATATTAAAAGACCAAACTCAGTACACATTATATTAATAAACCATACTTTGTATACAAAAATAAGATGAGTCCAAAATTTAAACGCAATGCGTTTAATTACACGTTAAGCATATAAACCGTGATGAGAAAACGCGTAACGTGGCTTACTGTACTAAGACAGTGATA
Source organism: Hybognathus amarus (assembly GCA_030378365.1). Classification (NCBI taxonomy): domain Eukaryota; kingdom Metazoa; phylum Chordata; class Actinopteri; order Cypriniformes; family Leuciscidae; genus Hybognathus; species Hybognathus amarus. The sequence continues at coordinate 395,670 of JAQIUQ010000655.1, forward strand.
TTGCGTTCTTATTTTGGACTCATCTTATTTTTTTATACATAGTATGGTTTATTAATATGATTTGTATTGAGTTTGGTCTTTTAATATCACTGTCTTAGTGCAGTAAGAAAAGCCACATTAAGCGTTTTTTTTTTTTTTACGTCAAGCGTTTTAGAATGTCCCAAGATGTTCACTGTATCACAGAACACTTTCACAAATGAACACAAACCCCCTTGACCTTTTCCTTGAAAGACCATGTGACACATCTGCACAGCCATAAGGTTGTGATTTTCTGTTGGGAGTTGAAGACCATGATATGTGAATATCACCTTGGACATGATGCAAGGTGACCTAACAGCACCAGCTGCGCATCTGGCCCTTATGGAACTATAGTGCTAAGCATGAATACTGTTAACTGTAAAGCTTGTAAAAGCCCAATACTAGCAGATTGTGGGATAATAAAATCACTATGTATACATTACTATGATTTTTTTAAATTTATTTAAAATAATCACAAAATGGCCCTGATATATCACTAGACATTAAGAAATCATGTTCATTTCAAATACTTATATCACTGACAACATTAGTCCAGCCAGGATATTGTCATTTAAAAAGTAAAGTTGCAGCCCTCAACTGATGTTTGATGTTGTCATGTTGTGTTTTGGTATGATGCTCCACCCTGCCACCGATCTACCAGTCAGGCCGCTACAAATGTGTCAGATAAAAATGTTGGATCCTGCCGCCTATCTGGCAACCTTAACGTGGAGAAGGGGATACACTGTTCTACGGTATTTTGAATGTTATTGCAGTACCAGTTTTGGCCACAATCTTACATCACAGCTCCTTTAATATCAGCTTCATTTACTTTGAAAGAAATGAATCCTTTTATTCAGCAAAGATGCATTAATTGATCAAAAGAGCAGTAGTAACTTTTAAATTCTTACAAACATTTCAATTTCAAATAAATCATATTCTTTTAAACTTTATATTCGTCAAAGAATAAAAATAGTACAATATTTCAAAAAATATAAAGCAGCACAACCGTTTTCTACACAAACTGTAGTAATATTTAACAATATCACTGCCTTTGTAACAACAGAAATCAAGAGAGCAAATGCTATATTGCTACAATAGTTTTTATTTTGTGTATTTTTTTCTTGAGGTAGACATTTAGACATGTAATACACAATTGCATACTTTAAACATACAGAAATGTAACAGTGAGGTAGATGAAAATTGTACATGTACGTCCCATATATTGCATTATCGTGAGAGTTAAAATAACATAAAGCTTCATTTTCATTTGGGTTTGTACATTTCAGTGTATGTCCCGCTTGCCTCTCCATAACAAAAGCTCTCTATTCTTTCACTTGCCTCATTTAAAACAGAGAAGGGTCAGAGGGTCAGAGGAAAACGCATCCAGTGATCAACTCAGGGGGCTGGGACAGCTCTGTAGGTTTCCATAGTAAACGTCACAATAGGTGAATTGTGGAAAAGACTGCAAAGACCCTTTGAGTCTTTTTTGCAGTAGCCCTGTAAAAGCTATATTATCTGTTCTGTACGCTTTGCATTTTAATCAGTGAAATACTGCTTGTAAGGTTACATTTTTTTAAAAGATGAACATGGCAAATTAACTACACTAAATAACAATAAAAGACGAAAACATTTGTCAATCTCAAAAATATGTATAAGATAAACATTAAGTATGGCTTCATTCACAATTCCTGAGGGAAATCAGATTTACATTCAAGGCTTATAGAGGAATCTTATATAATATTCCTAAAACAAAGAGTTTTATCCCACTGACTTCAGTGTTGAAGAACATGACAATTACCACTGACATGCTCACTAACAAAATGTATGAAAACCATATGACATGAAACTTTGCTTTGATTTACCATATTTCTCTCTCTCTTCCATTCCTCTCTTTCAGTCTTTCTTTGGCTTGGATTTCATTGATTGAAGCGGTGGATTAGTGCTTGCCACCATAATGTGCTTCACTGCACAACATAATTATAGAGAGAGAGAGATGAGAGAGAGTAAAAGAGGAAAGGAAGAGAATAAAAAAAGAAAGAGTAATTTCAGGGACATAAAAGAGTGTTTGTGCTACAGGTCACATGGAATCTGCATTCAGGAATAATGATAATGTGCATAAGAGAAACATCCATCTTCTCAGACCGTCACCTGGTCTCATATCGTAATAATATTCGCCCTGATGTTTGATACGTTCAAGTATTGCTATAATCACGTGTAAAATAAAAACAAGGTTAGACTGACTACATCAAGTAGACTCAGGGATATGTGTACTGTCCCGGACCTCCGTAAGACCTTGTCTCCGGAGGCCGTAGATGACTGGTCTTGCCCACAGAATCGGCCTCGAGATCGGACTGAGCGGAAAGTCTATCGGGCCTGTAGCTCTGAATATCCGTCCCACAGCTTTCATTGACATTTCCACCACTGTCGCTGTTCTGCCGTTCGCTCTTGTCCCTGATTGTGTAAGGCGACACTCTGGCTGTTTTGGACTGGTCGAAGCCAAACTTCCTGTTGCGTGGGAGATCAGTAGCACCGTGGCTGCTGTGAAGAGGTGTGGGGTGTGTAGACCCGAGGGCAGCAGAGCAGGGGTGCTGTGGGGAGCTCAGCCGTCAGACCGCATTGCTGGGCAGTAAGCATAGCCTGGCGGCGGGGGGCAGGTATGCAGACGGCAAGGCAAACGCTGGTGACGGAAGATAGGATGGTTTAGGTAGCAGATGTTGGCTGCTGTAGGATGAAGGGTAGTCCTGAGATGTGGGACCGCTGCTGTACTGCTGCTCTGAAAGATCACTTCCGCTCCCCTTCAGTGGGTCTAAACTGGGAGGCCCGTCCGTGCTGTACCCCCAGGCCAAGGCTCCTGGTGCGGCTCACTTCTCAGGAAACCCCCAGGTTCTGGCAAGGCCGAGTTGAAGGAATACCTCTCTGCATAGCGCTTTAGCAAGCTAGAGGCACTGAGGGCAGTGATGTCATCAGTGTAGCCGGAGAACGCAGGGCGACCGGGCTGAGGATATGGGAGGGGCTTAGGGTGAACTGGAGATGTGGTGGAGGAGACATCATAGTGTTGCTCCGCCCACTCAGATGACCACATCATTGCCACACCTGGAAAATCCAAATACATAATGATAAATATAATGATTAATTTTTTTTTTTTGTATATGCTAAAAGAACCTGTTTTAAAGGGATTAAAAAACGTAGAAAATTCTGCACAATGTTACTATTACTTTGTATTCATCGTTGAAACGTGAGTCACAAGATAGCTAAGAGGTATTTGAGGGACAGTTCAGAAATTCTACATGGTAGGCTACTACTATCTACTTTATATATTTTTTTATTGAGAAATGAAAAAGAGGTGATTCAAGAGGCACTTTACTTACTATTAGTTAATAGTTTATTTACTATTACTTTTTATTCATTGCTGAGAAAAGATGCACATTATAGCAGGATGTATTTAAAGAGATAGTTCACCAAAAAATGAAAATTATGCATGATGTTACTTTTACATTTTTTATACATTTTTCACTGAAAAAAGGACATGATCACTAAAGGCCAATTTATACTTCTGCGTTGAGGGTACGCCATAGTGTACGACGTTGGCTACGCACGTAGGCGACGCCGTTGTGTGCATTTATACTTCTGCGTTCAGGTCTTGGCTGCTCTGCAGTACTGCTCCGAAACGCTAGTTGGCGGCGGAGGGTTTTAATGTTCCACTGTTTAGATTCCTCGAGTTGCGGCTAGGTTTACTACAAGCCTGAAAGAGAGTGGATCATGTTGGAGTTGGAGCTTACTGAGGTGGAAAAACAGTTCATTTTAGTGAAATTACTAAAACTGAAAGGCAGAAATGAGAGAAGACGTCGGAGGAGATGGTACGTGTGGAAATGCGTGAGAAGGTACGTGCGGAAATGCGTATGAGGAAATGCGACGCTGACCAAGCCGACCAATCACCGATCTTGCGGTCCGCGTCGCCGCTACGTGTAGTTACATTTTTGAGGAGGTGCGCGTCAGGCTACGGCGAAGGGTACGCGGTATGGGACGCGCCTGTGCGTATGCTACGCCATACCTACTGCGCGCACCCTGACGCAGAAGTATAAATTGGCCTTAAGTCACAACAGCATGTGTTTTTTTTTACATTTCTTTAACTCATCAAAATAAATTAAGCAATTTCGTTTGATATAAGAGATTCAACTAAAATTTTAAAAGTCAGTTTAATCTAATTTAAAGCTGCAGTCTGGCATTTTTCATATGCGATTTTCCTCTTTGTCGCCATCTCTGTTCGAAATCTGCAATTTCAGTAATTCGGAATTGACCTATGGCTAAGCCACGCCCCCTCCACTCACTCAGACAAACAGTCAACATTCGGGGACAGGCGCTATGGCAGCGGTCACAGTAGGAGACATTTCACTGGAGGCAATTGGTGATTTTGGAGACAGAAAGATTATATATCATCTCAAAGTCACCTAAAGGGCCTTAACTATCCATTGGAGGGTTATATTAATAATTTTATTGCTTGAGAAGGTCGATAAAAAGCTTCAGCTCCTGGCAAAAATGTACAGGTCACAGTGTAAACGTAATAAACCGCATAACGTTGCCATCACCGTTTGGTGTTGAGAAGCCACATCTCAACATATCAACATATCAAAACCGTGCAAATTATACTTAGTTCTCAAATTGTTAATGTTAACAACATCAGCAAGCATTGCGTGACTACATGCAATGTCCTGCCCATATGTACCCTTGTTTTCCGCATGGGTCCGGTAACAGTTGCAGTCTATTTTTTTCTGTAGCCACTCCGAAGTCCGAACGAAATATTTTGCATTTTACAACGGGTGAGACTCCAGTTGTCACTGGTGATTGTCGTTTGAACCTCTCTGGATTTGCCATCAAATTGATAAGTTTAATTATATCAAGTGCTGTGAGAAAAGGCTATAAATCTCCAACATCCTCACACGCAATATAGCCCAGGCGAGATTACTTTATGTGTACAGATGTGACATTTTATGTCACAGCGTATTGTGTTATTAGTACTTTTTATTCATCGCTGAGAAATAATGCACATGACCGAGAAAGGATAGTTTACCAACGACAAATAATTCATACCATCATTTACTCACCCTCATTCTAAACCTGTGAGTAAATGGTGACAAAATTTTTGAGTAAACCTTCCCTTTAAATAGCTACTTTAGCTACCTTGTGCATTGTTTCTCCACCAGGAATAGAAAATAATAGCAAAATCACAAGGTTTAGTGGTTTTGCAAAACCACCACCAGTTCACAACTGGACTCCAACAAGAATTCACCATATGGAACCGCTTAGTAATCTGGACAAGATGTGATCTATTCTTTGCATCTTAATCTGAGCAAGTGTAATCTCAGTAACACACATGCACTTGCACACATCATCCTCACACATTTTGATGAGAGAAAGACGATTTAAATGAGCGATTGAACACTGGATTTACCACCAGTTTTATTTATATATGTGTGTGTGCGCATATGCGTCTATTTTCGTGTGCCTTCTGGAAGATGAAGGCAGATTAGAATCGACAGATTAGAGCGAAGTTCTAGAGAGGGTAAGAGACTGACAGCACACTTTAAGATTTAAGAGCATTTTAAACAAATGAACACGAACATTAACATATTAGTCAGGGTTCTAGAGGAGATCCTCGCTGAATCCCAACAAATCCTTATGAAACACAACTACTCTTGTTCGTTTCATTTTTAATGCATGTTTCTATATACAAATCTACTTTTTATTTAAGTCTTTATATCTTTATGTTGCTTCCCTCCAATTGACACACTTCCTAGTACTTCCGCTGTAGAGACAAGATCCCATCCATAAATATGGCTGCACCCGGAATGCCAAGAATTCAGCCTGGAATCTTTTTACAAAGCACATCCTCTACACACGCACACACACACAATTACACATACACACTTACTCTCTCTCACACACAGCAAAAACACACACGTACACATGCACACACGCTCCAAGTTGGACATCATAAGAAGAGTTGTATTAGTCATTATATTGCATAATTCCATGCACTGCGAATGACCTTTGATTAGATGTTGGCCATCCTTTAGTTTGAAAATGTAAATCTAAATAAAGGTTTTTGTTTTATCAGTAAAACAAATTATATTCAAGACTTCTTATTCTTCCCTTGATAGAGTGAAAAGGATAATGAGCTGAATGCAAAGAAACAGCTGGTAAAGTCATTCCTCTTCTCTGGCTACTGCTGAACACACACTTTCCAGCAGAATCGTATTCAACATATGCACACATCTACACAGACTTAAACAATAATTATGCATTTATTAATATTATTATGTTTGCATTGTGCATGAACTCACCATGCTGTTTTAACCAGAATTCTGTACCAGTGTGTTATTCTTGATTGTAAATCCTATTGGGGTGCACCAATCTTTCCACCATTGCTCATAAACACAGATCCCTGAAAGAAAGAAAGATAAATTATACTTTGCATTCATGATGTCACACTTTCTTAAAATCTCACATACCTATAGCCATACAAACCAGAAGGAACAAACAGACATTATAATATATAACTTAAACACAGAATGCATGTGCAACCAAAAAGTGTTTTTCTCTCACTCTCCTTAACTTTACAAGCAAAAGACTATTAACAGATAATGAGAGACAGAGATGAAGACAGAGTGTTTTTAAAAATGTAAACAGATAAAAGCTGTCATTGTATTCCACATGCATTAAGAAACATACCAGTCCCTCTCTGTGAATCCCCATTGAACAGTTGCAGTTATAAGTAAATTCCCAGCTTTACGCTGCCATGCCTCTCACACTCTTTTTTTTGTCTCTTGCCTCTTCTTTTTTTTCTTCTTCTATCCAACTCTGCACTACCTCCCTCTGTCCCTGTGACAACAGCCCACATGCACAGCCCCTCCCCACCCAAATCCTCCCCTCCCCCTGCCCTCCCTTTTAGTTGAAAGTATTTAAGCAGAGAGAGAGAGAGAGAGAGAGAGAGAGAATGGACATCTCTTTAGGATTTTTTCAATTTCGAAATAACTGTTTATTTAAGATTAACAGATTCAATTGTGTCTATAAATCATGCACACATTGCATTGGTGTTGCTGTTTTAAAAAAGTGTAGTCCAATGCAATAACTTATATTTGTCTGTGGTTCTCTGAGGGCTTTGTTAAACAACCTCTGTGAGGGATAAAAATGATCTGGGTCTCAAAATAAAACTTCTATCGAGTAAACAGCTGAGGGTGCTGTTGGCTGTAATTCCACTCCTGAGCTGTTGAAGATCCCTGGAATGCGAAGAGGAATCCTTCCACATAAATGAGCTTTGGAGAAGCTCTCGTTTGTGTTCTAAACAATCTTCTTTCCCCTTATCCAAACAGCTTTCATGTAATCATTTGTATTCTTTTTTTATTAAAGTCAGAATTCTATACAAAATTTATTTATTTACTGTGGAGATGTTTCCTGCCGTTTGAAATATGTTAAATAGAAAATTTATATTTAAAAGTCAAAACAAAACTGAAAACCTCAACGTACTATGTTTAACATATGCTTGCTTGTCATTGTCCCTTCATTACCAGAAGGGACACTTGATAACCACCTCCACTCTTGACTCCAGAGAAAGATAAAAAAACAAAAACAAATGAAACTTAATTAACATGCAAAGTTTCATCTGTAGAAATACTTTTGCAAATTCTTGTTAGAAAAGCTTGTAAAATAGATACAGAGAAACAGAATGTAATTTCATTTGTGTCATTTTTCACTGGACAGTTTAAGAAAAAAGTATTAATTCATTATTAAACCCATCAGTGTTTATTAAACTGCTGCTCTCTATTTAAATTTATAGCAATTATAGATTTTTCAGCAATGTATAAAACAAAGTTTCCCTTTTTTCCCCTTGCCTCGTTTGACTGGTGATCAGTCACATGACAAATGTTCCTGTAGCAAAGATGGCAGCCTTCTTGTTAGTAGAATCATGCAACACTAATTGGGAATGCTAACAACTTTCTTCAGGTAGGCTATTGGAGATTTCTATGGTTAATAATATATGGCATCTTAGCCAATAAAATATATCAATTAATATATTTTAAGCTATTCACCAGACATCAGTTTAGGCACAACACTTGTTTTGGTGCTTTACACACACCTCTCTCCCAACAATTTCACTTGTTTTCTTACATCTTCTATAAGTTTATGTGCACACTCTGTTGTAAGTTTAAACTCTCAGTTGTTGCGTGATAAACATATATGTATGGCATAACTACTTGTAATCATTTATTTGTATACAATGCATATGCATATGCAGCCCACAAGTTGTATACAGTTGTTGTATATTTCAGCTGATTTTATGTTGCTTTCTGTCTGTTTGCAAATAGGCTATAGCTCTTTCAGAATATTTTCGGTGTGTTTAGTAAAAATCTTTTTGCCCCTATTGTAATTTTATTTTAAAATAACTTCCTTTGTGAAGCCAAAGTGTAAATGTGCAACATACAGAACTGTTATGAAATAAGCAGCATTATTTCATGTTGATTTATTAGAAATGGTACTTTTGGAGCTATTCACAGTGTCTCAATCTTTCTGGAGAACTCAACATCAATCCACTTAAGCTTTTCAGGTAATCAGTTTAGTTATAGGCTTACAGGACCCAAGCAATGGATCTCTAGCAAGCTAATTAGCTATCATGGCATTAGCTCATTGTGCAAAAGTCAAGTAAACAAATCCTTGCTTCATTGTCTTTATCCTTAAATGAGCTAACATGTAGCACAATATCATGTACTAATACTGTTTATTTTTTCTTGATAAAATGAAATGTTTTTTAGGCTAACTTGTAAGAGTTTTTTCTTGGAGCTGAAACCAGATAGCCCTTCTTCGAATGGCTAGCATTAATGCTAATAAGCTTGTGTGTCTTGTTAGTGGAAATTAACAGCATTGGCAGCTAAATGTTGTCTGTCAAATGCCTTCTTTTGTGTCCTGTTTTTGTAACAGCTGACTTTAATGAGCAGTTGTTAGACTTACTGTGCTAAAATTTGAGTTTAATGAATTTGTTTGTGAAATACACCATCTTGTAGGACTCAGTTATGCTCACTAAGAGCCATTCAATATCAGTGGACAAAAGTACACCTTCACAGAGGAAACCTTGTACCATGTTCAAAAGATTTTAGATGTCTGTTCATGTTTGCTTGACTCCAAATTTTCACTTTTACAAATTTCATTACTGCCTTGACTTGAGAGAGAGGTTCACATTTCTCTTCACATGTGTAATGTGTTATGACATGGGATTGTGTATTATAAAGACTCGTACTCCATTAATGTTTAAAAAGCTGGCTCTGTTGTTCAGTTGCTCTTACTGTTTGTGTTAAGTCAGACTGGAACAGGCTTTGTTGACGTAAAGTAATAATTAACCTGTAAATGACAACCATAATGAAACCTTCATGACAGATGTTGTTGTGTCTAGACATAGTGGAAAGGGACTTTCAAATGATAAAGATTTGCCACAAGTTTCGAATGAGAGTGCTATCTAAAATTGTAACTTTATTTGAGGAGTTCGTTTAGCCCACATTCTGTGGTCCGCTCTTCAAGATTGCCGCTTGCAATATCAGTCTCGGCCGTCTCAGTGCATCCTGGAGTCTAAACAACAAAGAAAAATATGATTCAGTAAATGTGCATGCATGATTAACTGTTGAATATAACAGCTAAAGTTTTACTTCATGTGTTTACTTGAAGTCCTCCCCATCTAGAAGTTTCTTGTAAGTGCTGATCTCTGCTTCCAGTTTCATCTTCATATTAAGCAGGGCTTCATATTCCTGACCCTGCTCGGTGATATTTGACCTCAGCTGTCCCAGCTCAGCTTCAAACTGCAGAATGATGTTATTGTACTTCTCCATCTCTGCATTTGAACGCTGCTCTGTGTTCCGCAGGGTGTCTTCAAGTGACGCTTTCTAGAAAGTTTGGCATCATATATTTTCAACGTGAATTTATTATTTTATTAAAAGTTCAGCTTTTATAGATCTGAAATATGATATCTGAAATCTAAAACATTCCAAAAGTGGCATGTATGTGCACGTTACCAGGCTTTGTTGGGATGCGAGCTCTATTTGTAGTGTTTGCATCTGTCGCCGAAGGTCATTAACCTCCATCTGAGCTCCTTGTAATGCCTCTGTGTTCTGAGTGACCTGCACCTGAACTTCTGACAACTAAGGAGAAATAGTTTGATGGTTAGATTTTGGTTTAGTGTGTTAGATAATGGTGAAATTGTTGTCATGTAGTTATCAAGCGTTCTATACCTGGGATTCGTGCCACATTTTGAGTTCTTCTGCATTTTTTTGAGCTAGCTTTTCATAGTTAGCCCTCATATCTTCCATCACTTGAGCCATATCCTGTCCTTTGGGTGCATCAACATCCACCTGAACACCTGACTGTGAGATCTGGTTTCGCAACTCCCCAACTTCCTGTCAAAGTTGAACAGAAAAGAAATCTGAGACACTTGGATTGCCTTTTCTGAATTCCGATGATTGTTTACATGTTGTTGAAGTAAAAACAGACTGTGATCAATTTAAAGCCCGCGTGGCGTTTTGTGTTTTTTCAACACATTCTCATCCCAATTCGTCATATAACTGACGTTTTGGGACGTTTTTGACCATTCGTCAATATACGACGTTTCAGGCCCCCTTAAACGTCGGTAGATGACGAATCCCGGGTCGTCATACAACTGACGCTGTACCTTTAACGTCAGTTAGGTGACGAGTTGGGTTTAGGGTTAGGTGTAGGTCTGGGGTAGAGTTAGGATCCCATAACGTCATCTACCGACGTTTAAGGGGGCCCTAAAAAGTCGTATATTGACGAATTGTCCCAAAACGTCAGTTATATGACGAATTGGGATGAGACTGCGTTGGTTTTTTAGTCTATGTCTGTAAGTTATAAATCCATCTATATGCTAGCATACCCCTAAACGCGTACACAATAAATGTTTACATTTATTCACGTCTCGTCAAATTATATCATGGGGTTTTTAAGCTTACTCTGAGAATATCTTTCTGTGTGTGTTAAGTGGCTCTTATGCAATGGTTGTTTACATTTTCATGGTTTTTCTTGAGGAAGATGAGCTCTTCTTTCAAAGACTCAATTTCACCCTCCACATTCAGGCGTCCAATATTGGTGTCATCAATGACCTTCTTCAGACCTGCAATATCTCCTTCCACAGACTGCCTGATAGCCATCTCATTCTCAAACCTATAACACACACACACATAAAAGTGTTTAAAGTAATACACTATAATGTTTCTGTGTGCATGTCAACAGTCCTCCGTTATGCATCTGTAATCTCACTTACACTCTCAGAAAAAAAGGTACATAAGCTGTCACTGGGGCTGTACCATTTCAAAAAGTAAGCTTTTGTCCATTTTAGGTGCTAATATGTCCATTTCAGTAGCTAATATGTCCATTTTAGATCGCTAATATGTACATTTTAGATACTAATATATACATTTTAAGTGTAAATACGTATGTACATTTTAGATCCTAATATGTACATTTTAGGTGGCAGTATGTACATTTTAGATGCTAATATGTACATTTTAGGTTCTAATGTCCATTTCATGAGCTAATATGTCCATTTTAGGTGTTAATATGTACAATTTTAGGTGCTAATATGTACATTTTAGGTGCTAATGTCCATTTCATGAGATAATATGTCCATTTAAGGTGCTAATATGTACATTTTAGGTGCTAATATGTCAATTTCATGAGATAATATGTCCATTTTAGGTGTTAATATGTCAATTTTAGGTGTTAATATGTACATTTTGGTACTAATATATACATTTTAAGTGTAAATACTTATGTACATTTTAGATCCTAATATGTACATTTTAGGTGGCAGTATGTACATTTTAGATCCTAATATGTACATTTTAGGTGGCAATATGTACATTTTAAGTGTTAATACGTATGTACATTTTAGGTACTAATATATACATTTTAAGTGTTAATACGTATGTCCATTTTAGGTGTTAATATGTATATTTTAGGTGCTAATATGTACATTTTAGGTTCTTATGTCCATTTCATGAGCTAATATGTCCATTTTAGGTGCTAATATGTACATTTTAGGTGCTAATGTCCATTTCATGAGATAATATGTCCATTTAAGGTGCTAATATGTACATTTTAGGTGCTAATATGTCAATTTCATGAGATAATGTCCATTTTAGGTGTTAATATGTACATTTTAGGTGCTAATATGTACATTTCAGGTGCTAATATGTACTAAGGTACCAATATGCAGCCTTTGGGTACAAAAGTGTATCTTTTGAAAGGGTACAGCCCCAGTGACAGATTTTGTACCTTTTTTTTCTGAGAGTGTATGTAATTCTAAAGATGACTACATGCTCAGAAGCATGTTCATTTGATTTTGAGTTAAAATGCTTGTGGTGTAATAACTTACTTGACTCTGAAGTCATCTACAGCCAGACGAGCGTTGTCAATCTGCAGAACAAAACCAGCATTGTCCAAAGTGGCATCAAACACCTACAGGCAAAACAAAGCACATATTTCACCAAACAAAACCTGTTTTTGACATCCATCCATCTTTTTTTCTGTAGGGAAAGATAAGATTTGTCAGATGGTTTTAATTAAAGCGTTCTTGGAATGAGGTTTAGACGTTTGAGTTCTTATCTAATCAGCTAATTACCTGGAATCATATTTTGCATTACTGAATTACTTTCTTTATGAAATTCTGAAGCATTAAATGGTCTGATTGAGCAAGACTGTAAAATATGAAAAAAGGCAGAAAGCATTTTACTCGCTATATGTTTGATGTGTGAGAGAATTTTTGTTTGTCTGGATATACTGTATTATGCCTGTAGAGCAGAACATTTAAAATAGAAGTTATGATAAAACAATTACTCCTATAAAGTTTGTGTGCCACATCCTGCACTGATTGCATGTTCTCATGCGCTTCTACTTATGCAATAACATTTATAATAAAATGTATTTTCCTAAATTAAGAATATAGTAATAAATCATCTTAGTTTAGGTTTTTATTTCTTAGCTCAGTTTTCAGTATTGCTGGAATTAAGGAAAATATTAGACATTTCTAAATGTTCTGTAATGTAATGTCTCAGCCACATCTGCTAAAAATGATGCAGTTCTTCATTACATTCTTGTTGTGCGAGAGGGTGCTGTTGTGTGTGGGTGCATGAGTGTGTGTGCGATTGCTCATCCAACATCTGTTTTGCATTATGACTCTACTTAGAGACTCTGTAGGAAGTTCCAGCTGGCTACAGTCCGTCAAACATACTTCTAATGTTTTAGAAACAATTGTGACCAATGTCATGGTGGCATAGATTTTTTTTTAAACCAAATTTGAGGAATTTCCTGGTATAGTAACCATAATGCTTAATGAAAAGCAGAACAAGCACAAAAGAAAAGGAGAGAGAGAGAGAACAGGGCGTGTGCCACACCCTCCATTGAGATGTACGGAAATCTGATCGTGCGTTTTTATTTCATTGTAGGGTTCTCATGAACACATTTTTTGTTAAGATAATCTTAAGACATGAAAGGTTCAGATTTTGGTGGCAAACAAACAACAAAAAACCCACATACTTTTCATTAGTTTAATATCCACACAAACTTAAAAACATTTAGTTGTAAATTTACTATATTATGTTATAATATATTATATACATTTACATAGCCTACCATAAATACCAGTTTTGATTATGATTTTCTTTTTAGTTCAGAACATCTGGTATCTCTTCCTCCTAACATAAATAACTGCCTGCTCTTTCTCAAACTCTCAATTGCTTCCTTTTGCAGCTTGAAAACCCCCACACATGGAAAGCTTATAAACCCAACACTGTCTCTCACCTTCCTCCTCAGGTCATCCAGGATGGCGTTGTACTTGCTGTAGTCACGAGTTTCTGGTCCACCTTTCTCCAGGGCCTCTCTGATCTTCATCTCCAGTTTGCTGTTCTCCTGCTCCAGCCTGCGCACCGTTTCCAGGTAAGTGGCCAAACGGTCATTTAAATTCTGCATCTGGCCTTTCTCATTGCCCATTTGGGCCCCTGAGGAGCCAGCACCGGCCCTGAGGGAACCCCCTACACCAGCACCCATGCCGGCTGAGCTCACCTTGAAGGCCGAGGAAGAGCTAAGGCCACCACTTCTAGGTGCCGAACGGAGAGACATGGAAGAGACGGACGAGATCCTGGTGCCCTGTCCACCTGCCCCACCATACGTACTAGCAGCACGGTGTGCGGGCACAGAGCGGGTGAAGGACATGTGAGAGGCCTGAGGTACGTAGAAGCTCATGGTGGTGGAGAAGTGAAGTACTGGCTGCACGAGAAAACGAGTGTACGCTGAGGGAAGTCAACCCTTAAAAGCCACAGGAAGAAAACTGTGCCGCTTATATACCCCCACTAAACTCTTTCTGTTCCTCCTTTTCTCTCTCTGACTCACACACACGCTGACCAGCTAAGACCCTGCCCACATGGTCCGTTTTTTCCCTTACTTTTTTCTGGTGTTCTCTAACGCCCTTCCCACATCCTTTCTCCCTCCTCACCCCTCTGCCTCCCTCCATACACTTTAAAAAATGCTGGGTTGTTTGAACCCAAATTTGGGTCAAATATGGACCCAAATTTACTGTTGAAAATTGAAGTTGGGTTAACATTTTAAATGTCATTTTTAACCCAACATTTGGGTTTGTACATATTTGACCCAAATGTGACTTAAAACCCAGCATTTTTTAGAGTGTATGAACCCAGTCCCTGAGCTCGTTTGGCCCCGGCCATATATTCATACTGCAACAGGATACAGCCTTGAGATCTGGCTCATTTTGTGCTTTCAGTCTCACAATGCTTTTGTGAAAGCTTAAATGACAAATCCAACTGAGAAGAACAGTGTTTTGTGATCAGGCACCTTTGGGATAGGCTACACCTACTGTATGTGTGCATTTTCTCAAAAGAATGGCCACATGTGAATTGGATTTAAAATCAAGTTCTTAAAGGGATAGTTCAGCCAAAAATGTCATAATTTACTCATCCTCAAAACAACATTGGACCACATTGACCTTTATTGTACTTATATATATATAATATTTTGTTTCACAGAAGAAAGTAAGTCAAAGAAAGTAAAATATTTTGGCTGAATTATCCAAAACTACTACTATTTCTGAAAACTGCAGTGCTACAAATAGTTTCACTTGCTTTTGGCCTTTTAAGGTCCTGCTCAAAATTACGTAACTGTCCAAACATGTGATGTGCTATGTTTAAAAAACATTGATAAAGTCTAAACTCTCCAAATAAATTGGGAGTTGTACAAAAATAAGGTTGTTAAGGCAAAACCTCAAGATAATGTCTGAGTGTTTTGAGTTCATTGAATGAGGAACAGTGTGAACCTCTACTTAACAATTTTGGTTGCAATTTTGCTGTTTGAGACCAAATTCAGATTTCTTGATGTAGTGCAAAACTTGGTGATTAGTAAAATATTGTTGATGTTGCATTATGCTATGGCAACCAGTATGCCATGGCTTTTACCCAAGATCTCACTAGGATCATATTTAAAAGTCTAACATGCAACAATTGAATTGTACAGTATGAACCCAGCCATAAATAAATTAAATAAAATAACTCAACATCTTATAGAGAGATTGTTCACCCAAAATTGTCATAATTCACTCATCCTCAAAACAACATTGGACCACATTGACCTTTATTTTCTGGATTTGAAATTTGAGAAGGACAAAAAACAATAACACTGCTAATGGTTGTGATGAAGATGTTGCTTTGAAATGCCTGTGATCCTAAGAACAAGACACCCAGAGGCCTAACACACCCAGGAGATAAAAGAAACATGAGGAGTTTTCAAAAAGCATTTTTGAAAGATGATCTTTTTCTTTCTCTCTCTCTCTTTCTTTCTTTTAAGAAAAAAACAACAAACAAAACAAATTATGAATGAATGGCTCTTTTCTAATTACATTTTTGTAAAAGGAATACAGGGTCGCTATGAACCCAGATAGGTAATAGTGTAAGTATTTTTTCTGCGCAAAAATTACAATTAACTTTATTCCTCAAAGTGGCAATGACTGATACAGAATAATGACGTGACGTTTCACTCATAATTACTGCAGGCAGGCATAAACAAAAGAATACTTAAGTGGTATTATGCCTAGACAAAATCTCATGAGAACTTCAATTTTTGTGATATCAACTTCAAATTTGGAACACAACTTGGTTAGATATTTGGCTTTGATTTTATAGCAAATGTATTGGAAAAAATATTTTGTAAAATATATATTTTATATAAAGAAAAAAATATTTAGTACAGTATATTTGATTTAATGTAAATTTAAAACTTCCATAACTTTTTCATACTTTTATTTTTTAAGTGCTTTTACTTTCAGCAATAATCTGCTTAGTGTTTTCTTTAAAACAAGACTTGACTTAGGTCTTTATTCCAAACCATACTTGAATTACAACCAAGTTTTAATAGTGCATTGTAATGTCCATTCTCAAAAAGGAGGGTGACAATTAACAGTTATGTGCCAAATCAACCGTTTGGTTTGACATGTTTTTGAAAAATCATTAAAAATATACTTACGTTTTTTACGTTTTGCACCAGGTAACATCATTATAAAGTTAAGGTTCTTACAGTGTAATATGTAAAAATAAGTATGCATAGCTTGCAAAATTTCACCAAAAACTGTTTACGTTGCTGGGTGATTTATTTGTTTCTGAATATGTATTATTTGACCCGAATATGTAATAATGATTGGCGAAATGATCATGCATTTAAAGTTTAACATAAAGTTGAACAAACTTTCATCTGTTTTCTTGAGTTCAGTGATCTCTTGTACTTATACTGTATGAATTTTTTACTGTAAATTGCTACAAACATTTAACGGGCATCAAGAAACAAATTCGTGTCTCACTTTTTTGATTAAACATGCACAGCTCAAAATACATGTGATGTGTAACAGGCAGCAGACTGAATGAATTGATTTCATGGAATGTATCTCTGACTTGAATCAGGATACTAACTGCATCTTGTCTGTGGCTATAGTACTTTCTCTGTCAAAAGTGCAATCTGCAGTCTTTGTTTGGATGGAATGTCCATAGATTCCAGGGAGCTTTGGTTACCAGATGAGTCATCCATCCCATGATTTCTGAGAGCTCTGAATACAAATCACAAACTTCCCTGCGGGGAAAAGTGCATGGTTTGTTCAACCATCTCTTCTTTCTTCTCTCTTCTTCATGCTTTAAGCCCCCTGCATGCTCTCCAGCTAGAGCTTTTGGTTTATATGCACGGAAGTACATTGTCGTATTCAAGACCTTGAAGGATCAAACTGAGTGTTTGTTTCAATCATACACATGGCAACCTTATGTGTGTGTTTTGTTGTTTCCTAGCAACATTTTCGTTTCCTTTTTGTGGCTACATGACCAATGCGCTGTGCATATCAACAATAGTCATATTGAGAGACATCACTTAAATCAGGAGGATAGAACGCTGATCACAAGAAATTCTGTTTACAGCCTTTTTTCTCACTTCATTATTGAATTCTTTCCAGTCAGTAGCTTTGTGGATGTCACATGTCTGAACAAAGAACTTCCTTGTGTTAATAAGGTTTGCAGAGCACAGACAAGCCATCACGGTTTACAAATGAAGAGTCTAATGAAAAGTTGGCAGCCACATCTGGCAGAAGCAGCAGAAAGGTTAGAGGAAAAGCTGGAAAATAGAGGGACAGTGAGTCACACGCCAGAGTGAAGGAATTCCACCACCCTGCCCCCTTTTACAACATGTGACCACCCCACTCCTAAACTGTTTTTCATTATTTATTTCTCTCACTCACAAACGTGCATGCTTTATTTCTCAGTTGCATGAATGGAATGCAGTTTTAGGCGTATTACTTAACCAACAGGCTCAGATTTACATACATTTGTGAATCTGATAGCCTTTATAGACTTTTTTTAATGTGTCTGATTTGAAAAGGGTGGAATCACATTTTTAGTTCAGTTGCACCCATTTCCAGATGAAACTGCATGCAATTGCCTCGACGGGATGTAGCGAGAACGAAGTGAATGTCCTTGGCAAATCAGATGAAAATCAACTTTTTATTACTCTTTTGTGTTTGTGTTGTTTTTTTCGTGTTTCCACCCAGTCACCTTCTGCTTTACATTATTTGCAACTCGGGGATACTCAGGAAAGTACAAAAAAAGTATAATGAAAAGAACAAGGAAAAGGAAAAGCTGAATCCTTCAGTAAGGGGAAACTGCAATCAGAAGCATTTTTTTCCCTTTTCTTACTCACCACAAAACCAGCAAATTTTGTAGAGTGTGTTTAGCTACATCCACTGATCGAAAGAGCCTTGAAAATGGCTTCCACAAAAATATCAAGCAGCACAACTGGCCACAACATTGATAATACAAAATGGGCCTTGCATTCAATGCGCGCCACCGTTTGTGACAAAGGATAGTTCCAATAATGGTGTTGATCAGGACTAAATCCAGCAATGATTTTTAAAAGATCATGTGACACTGTAGACTGGAATCACAGGAATACATTACGCTTTTAAAATGAATTAAAATAAAAAAACACTGATTTCAAATTGTAATAATTTTTCACGATATTACTTTTTTGTATTTTAAAGCTACACTGTGTAACTCTTAGTTTATACTTAGCTAAAAACACTTAGTTCTTTCAAAAATATACGTGCTCATTAATGTATATTTACTTCGTTCAAGTAAATAAAGTATTCTCATGAGTGTATAATATGCCATTGAAAATACATACGGGTAAGGTGTTCTAATGTCGGTCGCCATGTTGCCCCTCCATCTTGAAAGTACATTAGCCAAAGAGGGACATACCCGTTAATTCAAGCTTCACCTTTTCGCGTTTACGTTTAGTTAACACTCATGGACGAGGTCGAACTGGAAGCCATGTTAATCATGGACTACATTGGCCACGGTAGGAGTTAAAATGAAATCGGAATTGAGAGGAACAGAAACTAATATTCACTGGATGGTCATATACCTTTTCAACACTAGATGGGGTAAAAATCACACAGTGTAGCTTTAAATCAGATAAATGAATAAGAGCGATAAGAGGAAAACAAACAAACAAATCCAAACTTTTTAACACTAGTTTATAAGTGAGTGGCATGAGAAAGTAAAGACAAAGGTTCTCTCATGAACACAGTCAGAAATTATTAATAGGGCAGAATATGATGACAACTCTTTGTAGAGGGAATGTGTGATGACCTTTATGGTATGCTAATTATAGGCTAATCATTAATTCTTTTTGCATAAGAAAAAATGCTGTAGTTTGATACAATTTTTATATGTGCACTCAGAAACCTCATACATGCACAATCAAAAGGGAATCTTTTATTTCAACTTATTATTTGATGTAAAGACATTGCAATGTAAATTTGTCGAATGAGATTTTTACTTGGCATATGAGTCATCTTGTTTTTTTGTCTGTAGACTAAAGCAAAGATAGAAGGCTGTGAGATGTGTGGTTGGTTCGGGTGAGGTCAGATGTTATGATGGATTAGTGGAACACACCCTGCAACATGCTATTTCTCAGATTAAGAAATCATTTTCATGATTGGCCTAATTCAGTTGGTGAGAAAAGGCAAAAAAGGTGAATGCTACAGGAAAATGACGTCCTGACAAGCCTGAATGGCACCACAGACAAAAACCTTCCCTCTTATTTAAATTCATGGAATTCATTTGTTCGACAAAAATATATTTTATTAAGCGAGACTTTTTGCCCTCATAATAGTGTGATATCTATCTAAAATTGTTATTTAGCCCTTGCTAACCAGCTAAACTTAAACTCCTACTTTAAACCAACCAAAAGTCCTTCAACTGTCGAACTTTCTGTGTGTACTTTATAGACAAAATGCAATTCCACACTCAGCCACTAGGGAGTGCTCAAATCCACCACAAACTGGGGGAAACACAAACCAGATTTACTAGAACGTCGTTAGTTCACCTCTAGCACATGTTTCAGGCATCCAACATTACATATTTGCAGATTGCTTAAAATTTCTCAATTTCTCTTTATTACTGTATTTGACTGTTTTGCAACAGTTTCCACTGTGGCGTAGTGATGCCTGGATG
This sequence comes from Hybognathus amarus, assembly GCA_030378365.1. Taxonomy (NCBI): domain Eukaryota; kingdom Metazoa; phylum Chordata; class Actinopteri; order Cypriniformes; family Leuciscidae; genus Hybognathus; species Hybognathus amarus. The sequence continues at coordinate 415,793 of JAQIUQ010000655.1, forward strand.
TGATAGGCTGTTTTCAAATTGTCTTTGTCTATTGCGCTTATTACCACAATTCCTCAATTGTCTGTTTTCACCTATGGTTTTCACTCACCTGAGTACTGTTTATGTAAAACATCTCCCTCCTTCAGCTTAGCACCTTGTAATTACAAAGAAGGCTTTCTCCTTTGGTGAGACATTTATCCAAAAGCAAACAGATGTTATGCCTGCCTTCACATAGCTTGTCGCTCAGTTATTTCTTCTAAGTGTTGTCATAGATTTACCCCCTGGTGCCTCAAAAGGGAGAACCAGTTGAGGTGCAATTCTTCTTTAAAAATCTGTTTTAACGACAGCCACCTGTTTTTGCCTTCAGGACACACGCCTTTTCTTTTATATGACAGAAATACAGACAATGCGCAAGAAGAGTATACAACCAGAATTATACTGCTGAAAACTCGTGCCTCAAGCCAGCAACAACAGGTCACCAATGGCTAGCTGCTGGTTTGGGCTTGTTTGTTGTTGTTACACTCTTACACGAATGAAAGTGATTGAAACGCATTCCAGGAATCATCAGTATTATGAAACAAAAGAAAGCCCTCAAGGAGAATTTTGTGTATTATTTAATATGAATAAAATAAGTAAAATTGTATGTTATAATTGTATTAATTTATTAGTTTTACAGGCTGTGTGTGTATTTGCTGAGAGGTGACTGAGGGTCTGATATGTCAGGACTACAGTATTTACTCCTTAATGGTGTCTGCCAGATGATAGATTTGCAGTTACGTTGTACTTCGTTTATTGATTTTTGTGTAATCATGTTTAATCATTAATTCCAGAGAGATTTAACCGACTTAACCGAGAATTCCTTACCGACTTCACACTTTTTGGTCAATAATATATATATATTGCTAGCTATGGATAGATTTCTTTGTAAATGTTGTGACTGTTGATAACATGGCAGTTAGTCCCTGCTGCTATGCGTAGTCTTGCATTGTGCTGCCAATAACTTGCAATATTCCTGTAAAATGCGATTTTTTTGTTTAATTTCTCATTTTGTCTATCATATGTCTAGACTCACATCTTATCGCATACAGTTTGCACACAAGTTGTTTGTTGAGTTCAGCTTGAGTTCCTATACAGAGTCTGTCTGACCATATGAGATTCCTCCTCGCTAGAAAAAGTAACAGTTATTGCACGTTTACGTATAATCTTACAAATGAGTGCCACGTCTACTACTGTCTGTCTACACGGCAAACACCCGGTATCATTTTTTTTCTAATGTCATGACAAGCCGCTGACAATCACTCTACTAGTGCTGTACGTTACCTATAAAGAAAAGAAAAACTTAATCTGCACTAGCAGAGAAGAAACTGAAATGTGTCTTCAGTGGCATGTGACCTTCATGAAAAGGGGAACAAAAGATTAAGACATTTTTATGACAAAAGTACATAGACCTCTCCCCTATAAATTATACTCGGCAACAACACGACCATGATACATGTACATAATGAATATAAATGTCAAATATTGCCTTAAAGGCCATAACTTATAGGTATACCCTTTATTTCGATGCTGCCCTTCAGACATTCTGTTGACTATAAATAACGCTTACCTACATCAACTATAGCTCTCATTGGAGTATACTATTCGTAGACTGTCAGGGTTAGTAGAATAAGGGTTGTGGATTGGTAGAAAGGGGAAGCTGTTATATTTAAAGGGAAAGTCTATCTACTAATGAAAATGTCAGCGTTTACTCACTCTCATGTTGTTTTAAATGTTTATGCATTTCTTTCTTCTGCTGAACTCAAAAGTTGATATTTTAAAGAATGTTGGTAACCAAACAGTTTCAGTTCCCGTTAACTTTCATTACAGTGTTTGTCTACATGATGGAAGTCTATATCACTGTAAAAATATATCACTGTATGTAGTTCAGATAACATAATATTTTGAGTTTCAGGTGATTAAATCAATCTCCTTCATTGTATTAACTCAATTTTTCCATTTCAATGAACGTAAAATTTTAAGGCAACCAGGTTACTTAATTTAAATTAAACCAACAATATTTTTTTTACAGTGTAGGCACCAAAACTCCTTGGTTACCAACATTCATCAAAATTGAAGAGTTCAGATGCCTCTAACTGCCATTTGAAATTGTCTTCTAAAATGATCATTTTTATCAAGCTTGTATACTTTAAGTTCAGTAATTTCACTTAAATGGCAATGAAGATTACCTATTAATTGTCATTTAAGTGAAATTACTGAACTTAAATATACAAGCTTGATAAAAATGGTCATTTTAGAAGAAAATTTCAAATGGCATTTAGAGGCTTTTGCATCTGAACTCTTCAGATCTTCTTTAAAGTCACAGTTAAAGGGTTGGTTGCGGTTAGTAACTGTATCTTAGTCAGAAATATGCACTCAGCAGTTGAAAGTCTTGGACTGTTATCTTTACAACAAGTTGGATGGATCAACCCATGCCTTTTGCTTCTGGAAAAGTATACAATCAACCAATGGAGTGTTTGTATGGAGGCGGCTTGAGGGGAAATCAGACTGGTTTTTATAATGAGTTTAAAGGGTAATTATTTTTGCATTTGTTGATAGTGGAGACAGGCACAAGTCAGCAATTAATGATCCATTCTAAGAGGGTGGATATAGAAATAAAGCTGTCAAATGTCATAAGTGGACACTCATATACTGGTTATGCACTCATGAAATGTTATAAACTTTATTTTGTACAGTTATAGGTTTTTTTATTCTTAATAACCGACACCATATTTTTGGCTTGTCTTTGATTAATTTTCTCTGATTGGCTGAACCTGGATCTACTGTTTCTGTGCTCTTATATCAATCAAGGATGCAAAGGAAAAGTATAGATTTGATTCATTTTTTTTTTCAGATTTCACCCCAAAAAATGACATGTTTTGAAGTATTCTATGCATTTCCCCTTTGCTCAGGGATCTAAGTGAAGCAGTTAATGTATAACTGTATAATTGTCCTTTTGACGTTCAACCCCATAACTCTCCATACATATCTTGAAAATAGTTTTTTGACCAATAAGCTGGTCTTTAGCCACTCCCTGCACTCAATATAAGAGTTTGAGGGCACGTCTGTCATCCCACCACTCCGACCCCTCAACTCTCCGTCCTCTCCAACCCTGACTTCTGTGTTGTCCAGAGATGCTGCAAACGAAGAAAACCGTGAAGTCTTTCAGCAGTCAATCCTCAGCAAGTGTGAGGAGCAACAGGCGGACCCCCCTCGCCCGTTCAGGGATGGTTTCGAGGGAAGGTTGGGGCTCCAGTCCTGTTCTCTGCCCACCAATTACAGCTGTAAAGGTCAATGAAAGTCTTCTGGCACCTCTGAACCTGGTGATTGACCCAAACATCCAGGCCATTAGGACTGACGAGAAAGAGCAAATCAAGACGCTCAACAACCGTTTTGCTTCGTTTATTGACAAAGTAAGTTACTTCCTTCATCTTGTCTTCATTTTAACCTTTTGGTTGGACCTTTTTTCATTTTAACTAATAACCGAATGCATGTACCTGTGTGAGGTTCATATGCTGGTGTGAGGAAGTATGTGGTTGTGATAATACGTCAGTAATAGTAGGTCTGGTCCTATCAGTGTCGCATATTATCAGGACCCCAATTCATTGACTTACCTGAAGGGGCAATGTCCATTCTCTGCCATAAACACACCTTTGTCATTTTTTGGGGCAATATCAGTTTACTATCAGGTGCAACGGCCGCTCCCTTACACAGTACATGCCTTTATTGAAACACACACCTATCTGTGCACACATCTTTGAACTCATATAATCTGTGAGGTATAAAGGACAGAGAGACATTTGCACTTAGGCTGCATTTAACATTTCATTTGAAACTCTGCATTACTATTTATATGATTTTTTAAAATTATTTAAATTTATTGCAAAAAAAAATAAAAAAAACTTAAATAGTGACCAGTTACAGTAGCTATCTAAAACTATATCCATACATAGACCTCAGTCAAGATAAAAATATGTTCATGATTTGTAATCACAACATTTTTTCTTTAATCAAATCAACTTAATTTATGTGGTTCAGATAACATAATATTTTGAGTTTCTGATGATTAAATCAGTCTCCTTCATTGTATTAACTCAATTTTTCCATTTCAATGAGCTTAAAATTTTAGGGCAACCAGGTTACTTTTTTTTAAGTTAAACCATCAATAATTTTTTACAGTGAAACAAGAGTGTACATTGACGTATGCAGTGTACAGAGAAGCACAGTGAGTTGAATGGATTTTACTTTTGTTTAACATAACAATTGTTCATCTGAGGAAACACTCTTAGTGGATATAAACTCCATAAAACAGTTCTGATAGTCATAGGATATGAAAATTACATTTTTCATCTAGGTTCATGCCATTTGCATGACTACGTTTTTCACACAGCCTCGTTTTCATTCGTGTTAAGTTCAACACACCCTGACAAAGTCTTATACAAATTTTTATCTAAATCTTGAAGTGTTGAAAAAAAAGTTAATCTAATGTCCATGTCATTTGTCAACTACCCATAAGCGTGCATTATACAGTATTTTATCATAAGAAACCTGTAAATTCACACTCTTCTTGTTTTTCCCAAGGTGCGCTACCTGGAACAGCAGAACAAGATGCTGGAGACTAAGTGGAGTCTCCTACAGGAACAGACCAGCCGCCAATCCAGCATTGATCTTATGTTTGAGAGCTACATTGCTAACCTGCGCAGACAGCTGGATGGTATGGGTAATGAGAAGCTGCGTCTGGAGTCTGGGCTGCAGGACATGACCAGCCTGGTAGAAGGCTTCAAGACCAAGTGAGAGCAATCTAAACATCTACACAAATGTAGCGTGTTTGTACATTTAAAGAGTTTAAATATACAAACTTTGTACATTTGTCCACAGGTATGAAGATGAAATAAACAAACGGAATGATTCTGACAATGAATTTGTGCTGCTTAAAAAGGTCAGCACAAAATAAGTGCTCACAGATCAAATACTTTTACCCCTGGTTTCACAGACAAGGTTTAAACTAACCAGACTAAAATGCATGTTTGAGCTGTTTTAACTGAAAGCAACTTGCATATGTCTGTGTCATTGTTTTGTCTCAAGATGCACACCAGTAATGTTTTTTTTTTCAAAGGCACGTTTATAAAAGAGACTTTAACTAAAGCTGAATCCTGGCTTAATCTAAGCCCTGTCTGTGCAACCAGGCCATAAACATTTGACTTGTTTGAAAACTAATTACCATAATTCTATAATTAGAAATATATTTTGTACTATTATGTTTATGTTAGGATGCTGATGATTCATACCTGAATAAAGTGGAGCTGGAAAGCAAATTGGATACCCTAACAAATCAGATCAACTTCCTTTGGCAGATTTACGAGGCGGTAACATTCACTCCCTTCACATTTCTAATAAATCTTGTCCTACAGTCACATATTCACTTTGCAGACAACTGATAGTAAAACATAACTCATAAGAGCTTATAAAACGTATCAAGTGTATGCAATGTAAACCTTCAAAAATAGTGGTAAATGGATGCATAAACAAGATTCAGAATGAGTGTTTTCAGTAATTCTTGTTCTATGTTTATAGGAATTGCATGAGCTCCAGTCTCAGATCAAGGACACATCAGTTGTTGTAGAGATGGACAACAGCAGAAACCTGGACATGGACTCCATTGTGTCCGAAGTTCGTGCTCAGTATGAGGACATTGCCAGTCGCACTCGTGCTGAAGCAGAGAGCTGGTATCAACAGAAGGTGAGTTAGCATTATTGTGCATTTAAGAAATCACACATTTTTAAACTATTTTTGTAATATATGAGCTTTTCTAAATATACTCTATTTTTTGTGTATGTGTCTGTGCATGAATGTTCATGTCTGCTATAAAACGTTAGTATGAAGAAATGCAGTTGACGGCAACCAAGCATGGGGATGACCTGAAAAGCACAAAGGCTGAAAGTCGCAGAAGTACAACCGAATAATTGCACGTCTACACTCTGAGATCGAACTTATAAAGGGACAGGTGAGAACTCTATTCAGGGCCGACTGTCAAAATGTCAGTAAACAATGCCCAGCATACTCAGAGCTTGATTATTTTTGGTGACATTTGACAACAAAGCAAAGGTAAAGCTAGTCAGTAAGTGTACTCTCAGATGCTCTCAATTAATCCCAGTTGATCTCAAGGCTTATGTGCCAGAGGGTGGGAAGGACATAATCTTTTGTCTCCTCTTATTTTAGCATTCAAACTATGAGGTGCAGATCAAAGAGGCAGAAGAACGTGGTGAACTAGCTGTGAAAGATGCAAAACTGCGTCTGCAGGAGCTGGAAGCTGCTCTTCTGAGAGCTAAACAGGATATGGCTCGACAGGTGCGCGAATACCAGTCATTGATGAACATCAAACTGGCTCTGGACATTGAGATCGCCACCTATCGGAAACTCCTGGAAGGAGAGGAGAGCAGGTGGGTGCAGCTTGAGACATCAGTGCTTGTTTAATATGAATCTTTAGTCAATCACAATGGACTTATTGACGTCATGTACTTTTCGTGTGTTCCATCACAGAATGTATAATTCATTCCAGACTTTCTCCATCTCTAAACCAAACTGTGAGTTTCTTTAGGCACATAAACCACGTCTTTTATATGTATTTCACATCAGCTACCTACGTATAAAACGCTGCATTTGAATGGCATTTGTGACTGTTTTATTTTCTTTTTCTTAGCTTTGAACTACGACTTTGAAAGCAGCCAAATTTCATCCCAAAGTGCTGGGAAAGATGTTTATAACACAGGCTTGGTTAAGAAGGAAGTCACGATTGCTAAGGGTGATAGCGCTAGCAGCTTCGACAGCAGCACTGTCACTGTTACCAAAAGCACAAAGACCACCATCATCACCAATGAGAACAAACTTGCAACTATAGAGGGAAGAATGCAAGTGATGGATAAGTCTGCAAACAAACTAGAGGAAGATGTTTTTGAATGAAGGAAGAACCGATGAAAGGATTGTCTTGTGTACAGGGCCCAGGATCAGATTTTATAGGTTTGCCTCCACCCCCTCCCCTGGGCACCATTATCATGTCGAGTTTAGCATCTGTTTCTAAGGTGTGGCAGATCAAAATTAATTGTTATACAGTATATCATATTAGATATGTTGTATATTTTTAAGGCCCTACCTATTTCTATTACTCCATAACTAAAAATGACGTAATATCCGTCACTCTAAGCACATTAAAACAATTGGAGAAACATCCTTTGTGCACTTTTCTGATTACGATTGTGGCACAAATAAAGTGAATAGAGCAAAAAATTAAATAGGCCTATGTACATATTTGACCATGGGTTTTGATCTCTTTATGCTTTATTTAATGTACTCTAGTCTAGAAAGCCTTACACTGATGCAGCAAAAAATAGACTTTTGTTCCAAATATGAAGAAAATACTCGCATATAATAAATGACTTTATAGGGTCTGCTTGACAGTGATTGTGTCGTTCCTGAATTGACATCTTTGTTGATCCTGGAACAACATTCTAATCAATCAATCTGATTTGAAAGACAAGTTTACAGTTTATGTCAAGACCAAACCCTTAGGCTTACATCCAGGGTTTGGTGTTCCTACATCAGTGTTATTCACCTATCATTTCTTTTTGATGTTTTGGGAGTAGGATTTGGTTTACGACATGAATTTTGTTCCAGAATCAACAAAATATGTTGATCCAGTAACATGTCTTAGCAAAACATGGTGACATTCCTTGGCAGTCAGTTATGAAGTAGGCTATAATGCAAATGAAGTGGCCAAGATTGTATCTGTCCCTTCAGTTGATTTCTTATAGAAAACACCGGTGATGCAATGCAATGAAACTACTTTCTTTGAGCTTTCACACGTCTGCAGTTCAGCAGTTTACTTTGAAATTGCCTCTTTGAAGGTGAACCTTGATGGCACTTCCATTCTTAACCAACAGGAGGGGTTGTGCACAGGAAAAAAAGAGTTTTTAACTTTTATCTCAACTTTTATCTAGATTATCTCAAGACATTTCAATCAATTGCTTACTCTTTTAACCAAAAAAATGCTTTTGCACAGATTAATATGGGTGATTATATTAAAGAAATGTGATGGTAATAACTGCATTTATGACAGCTATAGCACCATCCTTCCCTTTTAGCTAACATTGCTGGGTTTGCAGTCGTTAAGGGAATTTAGACTCCACACCAATGAACTGGTGTAAAACTCAAACTGCTAAGACCTACTCCTTCACAATAAATTTAGCACAATAATTTATTAAATAATTAATTTTATTGGATTATTTTAGAAATAAGCAATTACTTTTACAAATCTATACTTGTATAGTTAACAGTCTCATCCCAAGAAGTCATATAACTGACATCTTGGGATGTCTTTTGACCATACACATACGTCAATATCTGCCTTTTTAGGGCCCCCTAAATGTTGGTTATATGACGATCCTGGGACATCATACAACTGACGCTTTACCTTTAGCGTCAGTTAGGTGACGGGGTAGGTTTAGGTCTGGGGTAGAGGTTAGAAAAATTGTGTTTTGAGTAGACGTAGGCCTACTTTTGCGATTTTAATCCTGTCCCAATCTGCCAAATTTGTGTTTTTCTCTTACAACCTTTATAAAAATTCCAGGGGAAACGCTTCTCCTCATGCATTTTGACCTACCTGAGCTACCGTCTGCGCACCAATCTTCGACAATGGTTTAATTTTAATTTTGTTTCGATATGGATGGTATCCGACGTAAACAATAACATAAACAATTAATAAATAGAGCCAAATCGCGCAAACTTTCGAATAGCCAACTGCCCACTTTTATAGGCTATGTCAGGTAAGAGTAAGATAATACTTGCCTAGATTTCTCTGGTCACTTATTAGGCAAACTCGTGAAGTTTACTTTAATGTTTGTGTGTGTAATATATTACACACACAAACATTAAAGTATATATATATATATATATATATATATATATATGAAAATCAGATCAACAAATAATAAATTAGAAGAGATATAGGCTACAACGCACATGACATGACCTGTCCTACTAACGTTACTTCTGCAGCCTAATAAACACGAAGATAGTCACAGACGAAATCCCTGATGTTGATTGATAAGAATTGTAACTCAAACGTCGTATAAAAAATTAACGTTAGTCGCGTCCAAATAGGGCTAGTGCTATTGTTAAAATTAAAAATTAAAACCTGCCCTTATGGTGATAAATTGTCCTTGTGGTGGGGACAAGTCTCAATATGTTGCACTGGAATCTCACAAGTCTTGTCACAACATGCACAGAGCTTTGTTGCTTTCATGTTTGTTTTATGTGCCCTCATTGACTCCAGCTGTGCAATTATTTATAAGTTATAATTGCGATGAGATAAAAAGCAGTTATTGTTATGTGGTTTGTTATACAATAATGAGCATAAGGTGAGGTAAGAAAAATGTAGTGAACCCTTGTTGAGAATACCACACATAGCAAGCAACAGTTCAGTGGATGCTTGAGTTTGTTGATTGATTTTGACACATGTCGGCCATAGGTGTTTAATCTTCTTTGAGTTGTACCACACCTTAAAAACACCAACCTAACCCGTCCACTCAAATCCAATCTACCCACCCCCACACCCCTCTTGCAACACATCCATCTTTATACTCTCTGACTTTCTGCTATCAACAGCTGTAATCTGTTCTAGTTTCTCTTTGTTGGATCTTTCACTCCTCCCTTTTATTGATATATCTTATTACTTTTTTTTATAATCTCCTGTCAAGTAGTTAAACAACCTCTCTTTATTTCACTCTCTCTATGTTAGTCTCTCTTCTTTCTGTGCAGGCATCAACAGGCCAATACTTTCTTTGAGGATACCAACACAAACTCAAGGGATTACAGGGCTGATGCTCTGGTCAAGCCTCTACATAAGCCTCCTTAGCACTTATTCTGTTCACATATTGCTCCTTAAATTCATTTCCCATTTATGGATAAGAATTTGCAGAACACATCACCCACTTTCTCAAAGCCTTAAACACAAAACCAAATCTTCAAACTACATTGAGAGAACATCTGACTCTTCTGGTAAAATCAAACAATTGCCTCAAAAGCATTTTATCTGTACTCAAAATCAAGTAATGCTTTCCAATCTTACACACAGCCAGTCAAAATGTAAAGATCATTCATTAGACACTATAAATCAAAGAAATTGAGAACATAGCATCGAGCATGCAGTTGCAAAAGAAAAAGAAAAGGAGATTGTAACAGTAAACAAAGTTTGCAATTAGTGATTGAAACTTACAGTAAGGGGAATAAATTGTATACTGTATACACTGCAACTATAGTATTGTACTGAATATCACTAAACGTCTGTATTGTCAGCACTTGCATACTGTAAAAATACAGTAGTCCAACTGCAAAAGCCAAAAAGGTTTGGTTTTCCAACACGTAGTGCATCACAGTGCAATTTGTAAGTGATAATTCTTTGCACAAAAACCACCCAAACTTGTTTAAGGTTTTACACGCTTGCCCGGTAACCTGTTACAGCACTAATTTTGTGATCAGTGATACAGAATTCCTGTGAAAGTCAAGACAAAACAGCTTTGGAGACTTGTAGAAACAAGCTAAAGTAGCATGGTTGCACTTTTGTTTCATGGATGGGGGGGGGTTTGATGTATAAGTAAAAAAGTTATTTACATATAACGCTATAGAGCATTAAACTATTAAAGACATTAATTTCCGATCTGCCATATTAAAACAACTAACGTAATAAATTGTTGCCAGATTACTCGTTCATTATTATCGGTGGACAGAGGACAAGGGAAGCGTGTTTGGGGGCTTGGGTGGGCGCTTTCGTTAACTCACAATGAGCCCCGTCCCATGTGTTTTTCCAATGGTTTGCAAAAAAACATACGTATAGTTGGTAGTTACTTTAGTTTTACATAGGCCCATTGAGACACTTTAAACATCACAAAGTAAAAGTGTGTTTTTTTTTCATCACAAAGTGAAAGTGTGTTTTTATCTTTTATCTATGTCTATCTATTTCTTCATTAAATATTGCTCAATGTGGGCAGGTCTATTCAGCCATATTACATATACCACATTCCAAGTAGATTTGTGAAATACCGATCAAAACATTCTTAAAAATGTTTACATTTACAAAAGGTACTCAATTGACACCTTAACTTCACTTTCGCATGCACACACGCACATACACACACACACAAACTGCATGAAATTGCAAAAGACACATGCATATATGTGCAACTTGCACCAGTGTGCAAAAATGGAGTGTGTTTGTATCTCTGTTTTACTTTTTTTTTATGCTTATGCACTAAAAGTGATTCTTTAGACCCACTCAGTGAAACCATTCACTCATATAATCTTCAGACCAAGTCTGCAAAACTGCAAGCACATTATATGCTTTACACTTAATTTGCATTTGTAAAACAAACTTTTTGCAAAATGCTATACACAGTTCTCTACATTAGGCACATGCTGATGGCTTGACACTTTCTTGTCTGCTCTCTACTGTCCTATTCTGTCTACAAATGTAGTTGAGGAAATGCAAAAGTTCTTAACTTTTAGAAGTACTCATGAAAAACTGTTGAGGTTTGTTGTCAGAACAGGTTGTTTGTAAGATCAAAGACAAAAGCATTATGTGAATATTTGAAAATTCCATTTTTCGTTTTCCATTTCTCCCAGCCGAGAAATGTATTTTATTGGCTCTGGATTTGCTTTCTGTCTCTTCTCATGTTTAAGGGCCTTGAGTAACAGGTTTGCTGTTTCTTGCATTCCTCTTTGTCGCTCTCATGATCTTTTTTTCTGGATATTTCTGACAGGTGTGTCTCATTCTTAAGCTGTGCTAAACAATGAAAGCTATTTCAGCTATCCTGCTCCAATCCCACAATCAATTGCTCATCAAGTGGTAAGGTCCACCTCGATACTGGAATGAAACCTCAAACCAACAAACCAAAGTTTTCTTGGTTTAAGGACTGTTTCAGTAGCATTAGATTTATTTTAGTTAACACTTCTGCATTAATTTACAAATGGAGTGTACTGCAAGTGATTCTGCAAAATTCACTCCTGTGAATGCAATTATATGTAGGTTTTAGCCATATACTGCATAATGCATATAGTGGGATCCAAATGTTTTTGATTTGTGATCTTTTTTTTATATATAATGAAAGCAATGTTTAAACTTATAAAATAAGCCATTTTAGGGTTAAAACTAAACAACGAAGATGCAATTTTGTGCTAATCTGCACTATTTCTTGGTTACAATTTAAATGCTATCAAATTTGTGACTGACCATGCAAACGTCTTTGTACAAAAGGTCAGATTAAAAAAAATCATGTTTCATCATGTTTATTAAACATGAAATATGGCTAGTGGTGTGGGTTTACTCTAAGGTAAATGGAACAGTCCTTTGAGCACACATATGTGTATGAGGTCATTGTGTTTTCAACACAAGACTCCTGCTGCAAGCCTGCCAGAGCTGTTTGTGCATGTGTGTGTGTGTGTGTGTGTGTGGTCTAGGTGTTTCATATGTTGTGGGGACCAAATGTTCTAAGGTCACCGTGATTTTGCCAATTGAGACATGGTCATGGATCAACATATTTGCATACATATCAACATTCCTGTCCCAAAATGTAGTCGTTACCCAATCCCTACCCCTAAACCTAACCCCATAACATTTCCCTAATATCATAATGGTAATGATAGGTAAATAACACTGATGTTCAATACTTCCCCCTGGTTCTAAGGCTAAACTTGACATAAAACTGTAAATGTGTCCCGTAAATCTAATTGGTTGATTGGAAAGTTGATCCTGGATCAACAAAGATGTTGATCCAGGAACATATATGGTGAAATCACGTTCACCAACATCCCAACAAGGATCGTAAGAATTTGACCTTATTGGAACAAAATTCCCATGAGGAAAACATTTTTCATTACAGCTGTTTTATCTGAAAGCAACTTGCACTGACTTATTTTTAAAACATGTCAGTGCCATTGTTTTGTCTCAAATGGACACTAGTAATGTTTTTTTTTTCTAAGACAAGTTTATATAAAAGCTACCTATAGTAAATGTCCTAATTGAACTAAGGCCTAAGCCCTGTCTGTAAAACCAGGCCAGAATGTTTTCCAAAGAGGGATGCACCGATATGAGCAATATGGCCAATACAGATACCGATAATTCTTTACATTTGAATGCCAGTAACCGAAATATTGGCAGATAAATCAAAATACAAATTTGTATATCATTTTTGACCTGATTATGAAACCAAAAACCTCACCATTAAAAGCCATGATGTGTTGAATTATAATGTTCTCAATATAGTGCCTATATAACAGACTTGCGATGCACATTGTATTTTCACAACTGTATTTTCCCTTTTTTTAAGTGATTCTAATCAGATTTCAAGCAATTCAAAACGTTCATGGTGAACAGTGTGTATCTGAAGTGTCACCGCTGAATGAAATAATCCATTATATATTGGCTTTAAAATATTGGCCAAATTTGCTTATTGAGCCGATAACGCTAACTTTGAAAGTGATCAAAAATCAGCCGAAATATCGGCAGATATGATATTTATAATAAAATCGTTATGTCTATGGAGAATCCTCATAAAACACAAACACACAACATGTATAGATACTTTAGGTGTGTGGGCACTTGAGGTGTGTGAGTCTGACAGATCAGTATAGATAAAAGAGCACCTTTTTGCACCATATGACCTTAATGCTTCTTTTTTCTTTTTGTTGCATGCAAGATCTTTTAAAGATTAAAGATCTTATAAAGGTTAGGTGTTATTTGTTTTGTATAACTCGTTTTTTGGTTAACCTTTTAAACACGGTCACACTTTCAGATACACACATCGTCTTGTGACAGCTTGTATAGACCTGTGTACTTAATTTTACTTAGTTTTCTTAGTTGTCAATGCTGAAAACTGAAGGAGCTTATTTAGTGACATTTCCCTTCTGCCAGAAGCGGTAAATCCTCACACTTGTCTATCTCTGAGACAGTGGTGGCTTTGTTCAAGGCCTGTCAGCTAATCAAACTTCCAGTGTTCCATAAAGGCGAGTGTAACCTGTATGGGTGTAGATGTGTGTGGAGGGAGTGTCCACTTGTCCAAACACATACTGTACCCTCATTAGGGTCGATGGGGGGTTAAATCTTTGACTAATGTAGTGGCACATATGAGTGTGATAAGTAGTATAGCTACTTTTTTATGTATGCAGAAGTGAATCCAACCCCTCAACTCCACCTGCTTTTTATGTGTTTGGATGACTGCTCTCAAAAAGAGATAAGCTTAAGGAACGCCTCAGCATGATATGATCCACACCCCCGAGGCCTTGATGGAACATTCACTAACCTGTCACTTTGGGTAACACTTGTGTGTCAATGTGTCAAATGTTTCATGTCACATTTACATGCAGTACAAATACACATACCCACTTCACTCAAAAAATCAATTTAGAATGAACATAAAAAAATCATGGAAAGGATTTCCACATAATTATTTTGCTTTATTTCAGCATTATGCAATTATGTTTTCCAAATTAATGCACTTACTTTGGGTCAACTTAATTCATTAAGGTTGATTCAACTTATTTACTATGGTTGGGCACAGTCTAATTCAATAGTGTCAGTGAATTGTAAAAGGCTCCCTTCATTACAAATATTCACAGAAATGATTGAAAAGATTACAGTAATGCTTACTAATGATTAGTAAGATTACCTGTTGAAAGATTACAAAAGATTGTGATTGGTTGGAGCTGGTTGCCTAGAGATCTTAATATACGACTGTCCGCTGGCATTGTAATTATGTCATTTAAAGGGCTTGTTTTATAGATAAGAAATCAATTAATTGCATTGATATGGACTCAAAATGATGAATGTTTCTAATCCAAGCATCTCATTCTGCAATTTTCTATTACGGTGATTTTTTTAAAAAGTAACATTTTACAAAATTGTTCATTAATGTTAGTTAATGCTTTAGTTTACCAATGAAAAACTCTTTTAAACTTTTTTTTTGCATTTGTTGATCTAGTTTACAATTGTTCCTGGTGAATTCATGTTTCTTCATAATCTGAAGTGTTAAAAATGTATTATGCAACTTCATTTAGATTTAAAAATTCTTTTAAATTATTATTTTTGTCTAATACTTTAATGATTAAACATCCAATATTTGTGCTGTGCACCCAATTATCCATTTTAATATGAAATTATTCTAGCATTCAATAATCACACCAGCCTTTATTAGTCCAAAGTAATGACCAAAAATAAAAAGAGTAAAATGGACTAAAAAGTTCAAAATTCCACAGGATTATGAGCGATCATATTTAGGATTCTTCCGTTAGTTTAGATTGACATATCCATTTTGCATCCTGTCAGATTTCATCTTTTACGGTCACGGTTATGCTCTGTTTATGAATTCCCTACCATGACCAAACCCAACCCAATCTCACAGCAATTCATACGAATTTTACGAGGTGGCTAATTCGTAACAACGACCTCACTCGATGACTTGAGATCGGGTTTACTAATTTGTACGAGTTACCCAGTTATGAATAACTGGGCAACTAAAGAAGAGAAATAAAGGATGGGGAAGATGTCAAAAAGTAATAAGAACAATGTGTATGCACAAGTGCATCAGATTAGACCGAGTAGAACAGATAACAAGCAGCAGATGTTTTAGTGCATTGGGTAATAAAAGCTAGAGTTTGCAAGTTCTACTCTGTGAGGTTGATATGGTGAAAGTGCTTGGCTACAGTTGGCATGTGTTGCCTACAAGGGTGTGTGTGAATTGTGACTGTATGTTGCCATGGAAATTGTCTTTGGAATGAAGTGGAAACTGATTTTATATAGAGAGTAGTCTACCACATATATCTCCTCCACATTAATGTGTAACTAGAAATAAAAAACCTACAAGTGAGCTAAAACCTGTTTTTTTGCATATAGCAGGAATCCCACCCCTCTTTAACACTTGTGGTGGAGCTAGAAAGACTAGCAGGCTGGAGTTACATAAGACTGTTGGGTAATTATCTCAGTATGTATGCTACTTAGGAAAATAATGACTGAAATACATGATTCACTTAAAAATTGTTTATTTGGCGGAAAACATTTAAAGTATATTTAAGCTAAAGCAGTAGATTCACTGTGGGCTTTAGTCTTATGAATGGAGCATGTGATGTGAATAAAATGGGGACTGAAAGCTCAGTACTGTGAATGGGAAAGTCTTCGTCATAAACTCTGTGGTTGCTAGGCACTGAAAAACAAAAAGCAACAATAGTAAATGCTACAGGAATACCCTCTTCTGACTGTTGAGACAAGTCAGGTCTAAGATTTTTTATCCTTTGTAAAGAAATATGATCTGACTGCTTTATGCTAACACTTCATAATAAGAATCCAAAACTAATTTTAGAATAGAGCAGCACTTCCATGGGAAAAACAATCTGTGGTCATGTCACTGTTGACTGCTGGATTATAGGGGCATTACCATAGGATGGGAAAAAATGACTGTATCTGCTGACGTAGAAATCAGTTGTCCACCACCCAGCCATCGTTTTCTGACTTCCTCTCTCTGACTCAATCAGTAAAGACTGTCAAGATTAGACAATGTAGTTTATGGAGTCTCCTCTAGACCAAGGGGTCAGTGTTTAGTTGGTCAGCATGGTCTAGCTCACACTAAAGGATTTGTAAAATCTTAGAGTTTCAAAATGTCAGAGTCCACAAAAATCATAGATTTTCCAGTTTTAAGATTCACGATGTGACCAAGTTGGCACAACACATAACAGATTCCCTTCACAAACAACCAGGGTTGCATTCCCCATACAACTATGTAGTTCACTGCTTCACTACCATAGTACGATGCATTGTTGGAGAAATCAACTCAGCTAGTCACAGACTGTTCCCGAAACCCACTGTCGCAAAGTTTCGTTCAACCACGTTGGTTTCGCACGTGGTGTAATTACTACTTTAAATGAAACTGTTTGAGAACCAATTAACGCTAGATTTTTTATATATAAAAATTACAGACATCATGTCATTTGAGGACTATTTCTAATTGTTCTCAGTTATTTTGCTTTATTACCAGACTCAATATTTGGCTCATTCTTACATAGTAGAGCACGTACGCACATGTGCACTCTTCAAAATCGGTACTTTAAATCTTTTGAAAAACTAAAAGGCGTAAATTACATTTGTATGTATTCTAAATAAAAGGCACCGGTTGTACTGAATGTCAGCTTGCTTATTTTGCTCAAGATAAGGATTTATTTCATCCAAATGTGATGCAATATAGAAACTATGCCACTAACCACAGGTCGACAACTTTGCGATGCTGTTTGAATGTTCGTTGGAAGGATTGTTTCGGGAAACACCGACTCGTTGAACTATTCTGATAACGACGGAACTTGCGACCATAGTTGGCTAACGATGCTTTCGGGAAACGCACCCAGATTACGACTGTAACATGGAAAATCTCGCAAAATCTTTTGCGGTTCAGACGTGACTTAGAGTAAACAAACATGGCGGACGATGGGCAAGATATTTACAATTTGAGATTGGTGCGGCCCCGACGACTAAAAGAACCTTATGTAAAGTGTTACCATTTTTTTAAAAGCAACATTTATCGATCTATCCAATTTCCAAACTTGATGCTGGAGCTTAACCCAGTTAACATAAATCATAATTATCTTATTTTATTACGATGTTTGTATCTTAGTGGATGTTAATGACAGAGTGAGAAAGAATTGCGAGTCGACAAGTTTGAATCTCTTACAGCTGTCCTGTCATAATATAGATCCACACACAAATCTGCACCAACAAAAAAATGGATCCACACAACGATTTGGGGCAAAAGATGTCCTGGAAATATTTTATTATAATTTTACAGAGGTCACAAAAAACAAAGGTGCAAAGCAAGGTCAACATCAAATTATTTTTATATGGGTCATAGAGAAAATATAAATCAACTTAGCTCATCTCATCTGTGCTTTATTGTTCTGAGGTATTGTATGTGTTCTGCTTATCTCTGCTTCACACCAGCCGACCGAACCTGCTGTCAAGGTCCTTTCTCTTCTTATAAGTTTAAGTATTATTATATTTTATTGCTTAATTTTTAACTGCGCCTTTTTAGACTTACACTTCTCTTGTCTACCTATCATTATATGGACAGCTCTGAACCTGTTTTATTTGAAAACAGAACTGACTAAATGAACGAGTAATTGCTCAACATCATGTTGAACAAGTAGGTAATTGCTCTCTGTAGTAATGAGATCCGAGTGAGTAGTAAATGGCCATGAGCTACTGGCAATGAACTGTTTTAAAGCAAATCCTTTCATTCATGAAGTCTTAAAGTCTGCATGCCTGGAGCTGCAATAATATTCAAACACTCATAGATTTCCATCTCTCTCTATTTTTTTTCTGTTCTTCCCTGTGTGTATCTTGTGCATTTTTATAGAATGAATCACACATATTGTGAAAAAAGTGAACCTTGTCATTTATTTTGGACGGATTTCATTGCCTAACCATTCCATCTGTTTTTAATTCAGTGGCCTTTTGAAATGGTGTATAAATGTCAGAAATGCTCTTAAAACAACAAAGGGTAGATTTACTTAGTTTCTGTATAGGTCATAGGCTGTACCTTAAAGTGTAAAAAAAAACATTTCCACATTTATTGCAGCGAGAAAATGCTGCTTTATACTTATTTTCATGTTTTTTAATATAAACAAGTCCACAAATATCTATTTAACATGTTTTATAGGCCACTGGATTTTCATAAATATTTAAGCAGTAAACATACAAATGTTTTTAAAGCAAGTGACATGCTTTTTGGGTTAAATCCACCTTCAAAATATATCTGAACATGGCCTCCCCAATTTATGTGTGCAATTTTTTCTCCTAATCTTTATTGAGTTCAATTGTAAATCTGTTGAAATTATGGGTGTGCCTGAATCCCATAAAAGGCGGCTCTGTGAACAGGTAGACTAAGATGATTGTGGCTGTTTATATGAGCTCTCGTATTGTTTCAAGGTACGTTGGTTCACAGCATTTTCAGAGGTTGGCATCTCACTAAGTGAGTAATGATACTACAGAGTGAATTCTCTAAACCAACACCCATCCACTATAAGAAGGCATGCTCGTGTTATGAGGTAGAAGAGGGATGAGAAAAGGGGCATGTAGAGACATGGCCATTCTTACACTTCTTTGTACTCCATAGCATTTGAAACGAAAAAATAAATAAAATAAGGAAAGTAAAATACATTTTGAATAGACCAAAAGTATTCTGTATCAGTGCTGCACTTACAGTCATGATGAATTAAATTTTTTTTATTATGTAAAATATCTATTGTAGTTTATAAATAACATCTGAAGATATCTGATATCTGAAGAAATGGTTTGGTAGACCCCTAATATAGACCCACCAAGTTAAATAACAACCACAAACTAAAATGTACTTCTTACTGCAAATTTAGTTCTTACCTCTAAATTACTAACAATTACTTGTGTGTGTTAATTAAAGGGATTTCATTAAGTTTTTAGGGTGTTCCTGGATCCACCTAATAGATTGATGCTCATCATGAGTGTTGCAAGAAAAGTCTTGCCTGTGCAGATGCATGATGTGTTCATTTTATTAGGTCTCACATTCGTTAACATAATTACGTGTGTGAAATATCTGGTAGATATCATTATGGCCTTCAAAAGAAAATGTTTGACAATAGCAGTTTTGGATGGATGGAATGTAAGTGCTTAGTGACACCTTTTTATTTAGTGCTTCTTAAGAAGCTCAGTCATAAACTGGGACAGGTTTAGCAAATCTTTGGAAGTGGGCTTCAGTCTACCCTCCATTATCTGGAAATACAGCCCCGACTGGTTCCATTTATCTGAGTTCTTTCTGAAGAAACTACATTTAATAGTTTTGCATTTTGGGTACAAGTTTAGGCGGTGGTCTGTTGATGTTTCTCATGAAGTCCCAAATAAGTCTAAAAAACAATGCTGTTTTTCCATGATAAGCATACCAACATATTTTACTATTAAGAGAACATTGTGTAAACTATTAAAATAATAAATGGCGCTAAAAGTCCGCGCTCCCGTCCAAGGCCTGCAGGACCACTTCTGTTTTTGTCAGCCGCACTTATGCCGCCGTAACCTGACTCTGCCAGATGGATTTGCTCCGCATATCCATCTGGAAACCTTCCGTTGAAGTAGTTTTGGAAAGGGGCGAAAATACTGGTTAGCTGATTGGCCTATGTTGGTGATAGACGGGCCAAATCAACCAATCAGAGCAACTCTTGCCGAAACCAGTCGGGAGAAGAGCAAAAACATCAGCCTCCAGAGCAGTGTTTTGCTCTTCTTTCAGTGAGGAAATACTCTGTAATTCCGATAAAACTTGCTCGATAGCCACGCTGATGCTAGTTTCATCCGCTGAAGCCGCCATGTGACTCTGGACTGAACTGTCGCGCTTCTCGTTGCATCACACCTCAACCCGTCTCAAAGCCAACGCTGATTGGACGTTCGTTTGGTGAACTGCTCCCAAATTTTCTTTAACGGAAAGTATCCAGACAGATCTGCGAGTGAAACCTTGAAAGCTTGCGAGATCAGGATGGTCTCACGAGGCTAACGCCGCCGCAGGACAGGCCGCGTCCGCCCTGCACTCCTAATTTTTTGGCTTTAATATCTCAAAAAGATTAATCTTTCCCGTAGCGCAGTGGTTTCTTAATTCCAGTCCTCGGGACCCACTGCACATTTTATATATCTC
This sequence comes from Hybognathus amarus, assembly GCA_030378365.1. Classification (NCBI taxonomy): domain Eukaryota; kingdom Metazoa; phylum Chordata; class Actinopteri; order Cypriniformes; family Leuciscidae; genus Hybognathus; species Hybognathus amarus. The sequence goes on from JAQIUQ010000655.1 coordinate 436,546, forward strand.
TCTTATCTGACGTACTCAGTTCAGTTCTGTTGCTGCGTCCCAATTCACATCCGTCCTAAATAGTATTCGAAAATGAGAATTAGTGCGTCCCAAACCGTAGTATGTTGAAATGAGTGTTCCAAAGATACCCGGATGGTCTACTTTTTCCAGTCAGGAATCCGAAGGGTAGATCGATGCACACTCTAACGGCTGATATTGCCCACAACCCATTGCCGCGTTGGAAGAGGATTCGAGTTAGAACTACAAACACGAGTCAAAAAGTGTTAAAAAAAAACTCAGGCACAGAGGATGCGCGAGTCCCGCGGTTATGCTGAGAGGTTTAGATATAGAGATTTGAGTGATTAATTATCACTATCTAACCTAACAAAAATTAATTTATTCAATGTTCTCCACATTATATTGCATCTGCAGCAGCATTGGGAACTTTTGTAAAGATTTGATTTAGCCATTTTTAAATGTATCATATTCAAATTGCAAAACACGAGGAAAGTATCCGCATGAAAGACCCTTGACTGGCAGATTAACGTGCTCCGAATACGGCAGGAAGTCAAATTAGATTGAATGGAGGATTTTAACTGTTTCAAGATGATTGACAGGGCAGTTTACGGTGACATGATGCATGCAGCACGCGACAGAGCCGTCCGTTAAAGATGACGTGATAGTATGTCCCAAAGCTTGCCTACTCTTTTGCTACACACTCAAAAGTATGTACTTTTCTTCACAAAAAGAGTACATACTTTTAGGGTGTAGTACAAGTCAGCGAATTGGGACGCAGGGATTGAGTCTCTATCCTAACGAGCTGAGGAGGTGTGTTTATTAAGGGAGACATGTGCAGAGTAGTGGGTCCCTAAGACTGGAATAAGCTCTATGCACAACTTCCGCTTTCTGTAAAACAGATCGCATCACATCCGGTTCAGGTCTTTTGTATGTGCTTAATGAAATTTTTGCGGATTTACTCAAGATAACTTAAAAAGATCAAGCAAAGATTAGCATGTCCCATACATGTGCAGATTGATATTTAAACGTTTTATATTTTTTCTTCTTAACAGTAACGTTATTATATTTAAATGGAATAAAATGCCAATAACAAAGTGAACTAGGTAGGTTAGCTGATTACCTTAAAAATCCATAGATACCATAGTCAGTTCTTACGGCCGTCAACACTTTCTCTGACAAGCGGATGCAATGAGACCCGTTTTCCGGTTTGGTCATGTGACGCTCGGCATAACCTATTGAGAACCACTGTCGTTGCGTAAGCCAGAGACGTTAATTTAACGGCTCTAGCTAATTTACGCAATCCCTCTTCCAGAACCGAAGGTTACCGTTATTGGTAAACAATACGATATAGCTACAATCCAGAAATGCTTAACAAGTAAGAAAACCTAAAACAATGAGTCCTTTTTATAGTGGGTTTAAATGGAAATACTGAATGTATCATCCATGAATAGGACAATGAAACTCTAATGAATGAATGTGCTGTTCAGTTGTGTTTTTGTTGTATTGACTTATGAACTATTTAGAAAGGTGTTTTGTCTGTTTCTCTTATTAATTCCCTTCAGAGATACTACTGCGACTAGACCTAGTAGCATTAAAAACAAGATTTTGGCTTCGTTTTATCAGATCTAGACTATTGGGTGCCATTAAAATACATATCAGAAGATATTCTGTTCTGTACTGCCACTGTTTGATCTGCAAATATGGCGCTCATCTGAATGATTCCACCCTCGTGTCCTGTATGCCTGGCCGATGAATGTGATAATATACATGAACTGCTCTTACTGAAATAAAACTGTATTTTAATGACAAGTATTGTGGGTACAAGTGTGGGTCCAATCTATGCATATGTTAATCTGTATATTTATTAGTATTTCAAAGCATCATTTTGTAGGTGTTTTTAGTGTCAGTTGATGACCCTAGTAAAGGGTGTGTCCATTCTTGTCATTACTACTTAAACTAGAAATGTGCCAGATCTCTCATCAGCAAACACTGAAACAACACTTGAGCTGAATAATGATACTATTGGCTTGTTAGAGCTGCTTTAAAGCAGAATTGAAATTTGTTACTATTGTGAAGCTGCTTTGAAACAATCTGTAAAGTGCTACAGAAATTAAGGTGACTTGACTGCATATTTAGTATACATTTCAAAATAAACAAATGCAAGGCTAATTTCTTTCTGAATACAGTACATTGAGTTTTGATTTCTAAGTGATCAAGTTATGTGTAAGTCATTTACAAATGTCCCACATAATTGTCGGGTGTAGGTAATTGGGTAATTATTTTGGCATTTAAATGGGAGTGTTTTCTACATGCAACAGCTGTTAGTTTTGAATGACTTCAAAACTAACAGCTGTTAATAATGTAGAAAACCATGTAGCATTTGTAAAACATATAACGTGCTTGCACTTTTGCAGAGTTGGTCTAAAGATTAGGTATATGAGTGAATTTTTTCACTGAGTTGGTCTTGAACCACTGAGAGTGTACGCATTTAAAATAAAAAACTGTAATACATAGATAAAAGCTCATTTGTGTTTTTATATTTCCCTGTGTGCGCATGTGTGCATATCATTTAGTAACATATCTCCTGTCATCACCCATGACACCATGAAACATTTGCATATTCTCGTTCACAATAGCAAAGAAAATGTTGGTGCTTACTGCATTGCAGTAATTCCAAGGTGCCAAGCCCTGTTATGTTACCGAAGCAAGTAATGTACCCATTGGAAAATATGCATAATCCACCCTAACTTCAGATCTGATAAACTTGCAAAAACACAAAAACATGCTTGCACACCAATACCTGCATATGAATAATTTCCGAAAAGTCGATGATGAGTCTGCACCCTGCAGATAACCTACAGTCTAGCCAAACCCCAGGCCAAACCCTTGTCTGATTACTGTAATGGTTTGCTACAGTAAACTTTTTCTACAATGTCCGGAGATCCAGCCCGGACATGCATTCTCTTGCCTTCCTTTCCCGTCTGACGTCTTTAAAGGGGTTTGTGCACACCATAGCTAAAGCCTATTACTCATCACAAACACTCGGACAAAGTGATGATTGCTGCACCATGATCTCAGACCTTTCACACCTGGTTTATACTATCATAGTGTCATGAAAGTTGTAGATGATTGTGTAATACTATGCAATGCTGGCTGTGACACCCAACCGCTGGCTTATCATATTGACTTAAACTGGAAATGAGAAATGATCTGACTGTGCAGGGCGTATTGCGTGGGAACGCCGTATGAGTGATCATAAAGTTTAAAGGTACATTCATAGAAGGAAAGGTTCTATATAGAACCTTAAAAGGTTCTATCAGCGCTATGTATTTGGAACCCCTGAAAGGTTCTACTACAGAACCCTTTTTAAGTGTTCAACCCTTTAGGGTTCTTTGTAACCAGGAAAAAGCTTCCAAATGGAACATTTGGAATCATTCATTATCATTTGTTTTGTCCTTTCCGGATTAAATGTTTCATATTATTGACAAACATCAAGACCCTAAAATGTATTTATGAATGCATGTGAATGATCACAAAATTCAAGATATGGGGGTTAGAAAATGTATATATTTATATTATTTTATATAGCTTACCAATATGACACAAAAAGTGCCAAACTGTTAATACAACAGTTTAATAAACAATAATCTAATTACAGCTACAAAATGTTGCAGGATAATGTAATATATGAATGAATAATAGCCTATAAAGAACCTTTGTGCCAAAAGGGTTCAGTTCTTGTCATTATTAGGGTTGGGTATCTGAGAATCGAGTATCGATTAAAACCGGGACTAACTTTCCGTTTTTCCGAAATCGTTCAAAAGTTAAAATTTCGATTCCTGAGTTTCGATATTCAAAGTCCGTCGACCGGAAGAAGAAACCGCTGAACAACACCAACGAAGAAGCGTTAACCGGAAGTGTTGGCATAACAGCGCCAAGTCAAACATGAGTAGCTTACGTCGGCGGTCCAAAGTGTGGCTTCAGTTTTCTAAAAAAAAAATGAAATCTCGGCAAAATGCAACATTTGTGACAAAAGGAGTATTTGTGACAGAAGGAGTATGTCCTTCAGAAAGGAGTATTTCCTTCAGAAAGACCGTTGGTTAGCAAGGTTAGCTAAACTTTTTTGACCCTGCCTCTTAAAAGAATCGAGAATCGAGAATCGTTAGGAACCGGAATCGAAACAAGGAATCAGAATCAGAATCGTTCAAATTCAAACGATACCCAACCCTAGTCATTATAGAACCTTTTTAGCATAAAAGGTTCTTTGGAGTTGATTAAAGAAGCTGCTTCATATATAGAATCCCAATAAACCCTTTTTTAAGAGTGTAGAGCGAAATGTACTATACTTTTGTGGCAAATTTACTCAGTTGTTGTTTTCTCCCAGCTCTATCACACTACTTTGCTTCACCTCAAACACACTCATTCATAAGTACACACATATGGTGGAGTTTAGAGTCATAACATACATTAGCTGCATTAGCCGCTAACGCTACAGTGCAGAAGAGTGTGTGAAACACATTTTCCAAACTCAATACTGACGGAAACTCCACTCAATGTTCTTTTTCCCTTGCAAATCTCAACAATGCAACTCTTCTTCTCTTGGGGGAAAAAGCCCTGCCAGTTTCAAACACTGGCAAAAGTAGATGGAAAAAGGCCATTCATAAATGTGAAAGTTGCAACGTGCCCCACCCTGTTGAAAAGAGCAGAGGTTAACTCACTCTCTACGGCTGCCCAGCCAACCAGATACTGAGGCAGAAACACTCCCGTTGGCAGACAATGAGAACTACACAGTCTTGACTGATTTTTTTCTTCAGAGTTTTACTGGAATGTCTGTCCTCAAGTCTCTGCCTCTCCCTTCATTTTCTCACTCCACCAGGGGCAAAGCCTGGGGCTGGGTGTGACACCGATTATCTCACACTTTTCTCCGTACCTGTCTAACAGGTAGGGTGTGTGTAAGAATAAATCTGTGAGTGTGTGTGTTTGTGTCAAGTGCCTGGCTCCGCCCCTCAAACCCCCCTTTTTGCGTGTGTATAAATCGGTCAGCCAGCTGTAGAGAGACACACAGAGGAACTTTGACTCTCCTTTGTGAGTAACCTCCTCCACTCCACTCCTCTCTCAAAGAGCACTTTCGTACCTCCTTCTCAGCAACAGAAAGACACAGGCACCATGGCAAGCACCAGGTCTATCAGCTACAGCATGGGTGGCAGCAGCGGTGGCTCTGTCAGAAAGAGCTACTCCAGCCAGTCAGCATACGCTGTTCCCCTCGGCTCCAGCAGGGTCAGCTCTGTCAGGAGATCTGCCGTGGGTTCCGGCCCAGGCTTCGGTGCTGGAGGCAGCAGCTACAGTTTCAGCAGTAGCAGCATGGGTGGAGGATATGGTGGAGGTCTCGGTGGAGGCATGGGCTTCAGTTCCAGCTCCCATCACTGCTGTAACTTATAACCAGAGCCTGTTGACCCCCCTCAACCTGGAAATTGACCCCACGATTCAGGCTGTCCGCACTCAGGAGAAAGACCAAATCAAGACCCTCAACAACCGCTTCGCATCATTCATTGACAAAGTGAGTATTCATGCATTTGTTCTCTCTTATAATGACAATGTCTTTTACATATTATGCAAATACATAAAATGATAATAGTGACTGGAGTGCGTTCAAATGCAGAATTCTCATTTTATTACAAAGTATGACCTTTGAACCAGTGGCTCTTAACACAGAATGCCGCAAGTGTTACTACACACCATAAAAGCTTTCAGCTGTAAAAAAATTATTTGAGTGACACTTAAATATGTTTTGCCTTGCACAACAGCATTCTTTAAGAATTTCTGCAAGCTAGGTTTTTTCTTAGTTGTAAAAAAGTGCATCTGCTTACACCAGAGGCCTGTGTGCTACTATATTTACTAATTGGGTAGAACATGCATAGGAGTACTGTAAATGTTCTGTAAATTCTACAAAATGTTAAACCATTTGCACTAGATGTCTCTCAGTATGGCTTTAGCCTTGGAAAAAAGTTCTCAAAAATCCATGTGTGGAGCTATCCAAACATGGGTGGTGTTTAGGTAATAACCTAGCAACCGTGTGAGTCATACATACACACATATATAGAAAGTTCTACTAGTAGCCAGTGTGTGCATAGTCCAAAGTCTAGACTTTATTACACTGCAAAAAATCACACGGCTTGTGAAATTGATAGTAATTTAGATCCCTTTGTGCTGTGCATTTTTATTTCACTTAAGTCAGCTGTATGTTACACCCATATTTGGCTGCAAACAAACACTTCATAACTTTTTGAGTAAATGTGGACAGAAGACACACCCTAAAGGGCATGCAGTCCACACACACACACACCTTTTTTTAGTGCCTGTGGGAGAATTTGCAGCAAGTAGTGTGTGACCAGGATGAGTCACCTCGGCCATAGATGCTAGATGCTCTAAACGTTTACCCTACTTTATACTTGCTAGTAGGTTACAGGTCAGGTTACCTTGAGACTTTTCTGAGGTTTAAGATAAGGAAATTTAAATCATTGTTGATTTAAGATTATTAAACCAAGAAATCTTGAGAAATAGAGCGTTTATATTTCTAGAGTTCATTCATTCTGCAGACATCTAGAATTTTTTTATTTTTATTTAGTAGATTAACTAGACAGGTGCTGTCAGGTATGGCTAATCTCCAAAGACCACACACAAAACCTGCCTTAGGGTGTGGCCGGTATGTCTTGTTTTACTGATGTTGCTGTTTTATCTGTGAAGCAATGCAGGCTTGGGGGCGAGGCCATTACTGAAAGTTTTTTCTTCTAGCCTAGGAGTATGTAGCTTGTGTACAGCACTGCCACACCCAGTCAGTCCACTCTCACCTTCCCCTCCCCCTTTCCTCACCTCCCCCTTCAGGAAAAAATACCAGCTTAAATGACTCATGACCATTTATATTCCCTTAAACAATACTTCCAGAGAGCACACACAAAGAGACTTAAAGAGCCAGCACTACAAAGGAGTCATACAAACCAGACAAAACCACCATCCACTTCATTCAGTCATTTTTTTTCAGAATGCAATCTTCTTCAACTACGTTTAACACCCATTTAAGGAGTTTGATGGTGAAAATCATAAACAAAAACATCTCTAATTTCTTTCTTTTTTCCCCCAGGTGCGCTTCTTGGAACAGCAGAACAAGATGCTGGAGACCAAATGGAGTCTCCTCCAAGAACAGACCACCACCCGCTCTAACATCGACGCCATGTTTGAGGCCTACATTTCTAACCTGCGCAGACAGCTCGATGGGTTGGGAAATGAGAAGATTAAGCTGGAAGGAGAGTTGAAGAACATGCAGGGCCTGGTTGAGGACTTCAAAAACAAGTGAGTGAAGTTGTAATTTTGAAGGTGAATAATTTAACCTATAAAACACTGTGAACAGAATTGATTTACTTACATTTTCCGATCTATTAACAGATACGAAGATGAGATCAACAAGCGCGGTTCCGTAGAGAATGAGTTTGTCCTGCTCAAGAAGGTAATTACCATGGGTGGGGATTGCCTCCCTTTTTCACTCCATTAAGCTTTTTTGGTCTTATTTTGCAACAACAATGGGGTATAATGTCCTCTCACCTTTTTTTTAGGATGTTGATGCAGCCTACATGAACAAGGTTGAGCTTGAGGCCAAGGTTGATGCTCTTCAAGATGAGATCAACTTCCTCAGGGCAGTCTATGAGGCTGTAAGTTCAATTCTGTTGTGTCAACAAATACTACATAGCATACAGCTGCTCTATTATGGCATGCAATTTACAGATTGATTGGTCTATGTTTGCAGGAACTGCGTGAGCTCCAGTCTCAGATCAAGGACACATCAGTTGTTGTAGAGATGGACAACAGCAGAAACCTGGACATGGACTCCATTGTGGCTGAAGTTCGGGCTCAGTATGAAGACATTGCAAACCGCAGCCGTGCCGAGGCAGAGAGCTGGTACAAACAGAAGGTGGGTCAAGCACTTATAGGTTTAACTCTTGAAGGCCACCTAATCTGTTGCTACGCAAGTACTCATAGTCTCAATATGTGTTACAGTTCGAGGAGATGCAGTCCTCTGCTGGTCAATACGGTGAGGACCTCCGCTCAACCAAGGCTGAGATTGCTGAACTTAACCGAATGATCGCCCGCCTACAGAATGAGATTGATGCCGTCAAGGGACAGGTAATGATGAGCAATTATTGATCCAAAAAAATGTCACATTCGGTTTATGTGAAAAAGCTGACTTTATGTATGTTGATGTCATTTTAGCGTGCCAACTTGGAGGCTCAGATCGCTGAGGCTGAGGAGCGTGGAGAGCTGGCAGTGAAGGACGCCAAGCTCCGCATCAGGGAGCTTGAGGAAGCCCTCCAGAGGGCCAAGCAAGACATGGCCCGCCAGGTGCGTGAGTACCAGGAACTCATGAACGTCAAATTGGCCCTGGACATTGAAATCGCCACCTACAGGAAGCTGTTGGAGGGAGAGGAGAACAGGTAGGAAGTGTTAAAAAAGTGTTTCTCTGATATTTACACTCTCAGAACCTTTCCATCAACCTGGTGTTGAAAAACTTCACTAAGCAAATCTGTCGATTCTTCACTCAGACTGACCAGCGGTGGATCTACAGCCACCATTCATGTGCAGCAGACCTCTGGAGGTGTGTCATCTGGTAAGTAAATCTTCCTCACTCTTTCTCAATCAATCAATCTTATTCTCCAGGTCATGTTGGATATGTTTATGAACCTTCATTCTCTTGCAGGTTTCTCTGGAAGTGGCTCTGGATTTGGCTATGGTGGCGGTTTCAGCAGTGCTTCAGGATTCGGAGGTGGTTCAGGATACGGTGGCAGCTCCATCAGCAAAACCAGCGTCTCCTCTGTCAGCAGCAGACGCTATTAAGGAGAAGCCCTCCAACTCAACCCAACCAAGCCGACCCAACCCAACCACCTTCCTTACCTGCAACCAAATCACTTCAAACCTTTCTTCAACTCAAACCCATCTTTGGTGCTAAATTCTAGCCAGACAGCTATCCTGTATTAATGTGGAGATGAGGACAATGATTTCTAAAAACAAAATATGTTTTAGGTTATTCTGTGCGTTGATGACAGAAATTGTCTGGTGGTATCACTGCCATTTTAAATCATCAACACAACTACAGTTAAATGACACCAGGAAGAATTTAATGGAGAATCTGTATTCCCAGCCACTGAATTTGTATTTCTGCACTGGTATGTATGGGGAAAGAGAAACTTGAATGAAATACACATAGAAACCACTGAAGTGAATTAGGCCTTTCCCAACGATAGGATTTCAAGTCTCATTAGCATGTCCACAAGCATTACCATGGTTTTACTGGATCAGGGATGTGCTATACAGGTCCTGAAAGTCCTGGTTGAATGTTTTGTGCTGTGTTACAACTCCCTGCTGTATTTTAGTTGACTAATATTGACTAATACTAATTTAGTTGAGAGTGTCAGTTTACCGATTTGCTATAAAAACATGACCTACAACCTGTAACTGATGACAATGACTTGTTGGCTACCAAAGTCCAGCTACCTCACATTCAAGGGAAATCGGTTACAGCAAAAAATAGGCACAATGGCATTTTTGGTGACCATGCCTTCAAGTACTTGCTGAGTGGGAAGTTGAAAGCTCCAATTACTGTGTGGTGACTGTACTACCTTACACTTTCCCCAGAATTCAAACAGCTTCCAGAGCATATTTTACAATCCCTGTTATAAATGGAAAACTGGAACAACACTGAAATCATGTTCAACCAGATTTATTTTGTATTGATTGACTTGACACCAACTTTTAAATACAATAAATCTGAGACCACAAGATTTTGCCTTGCTTTGTTTTTCACTGCTTTTTTTTGTTTGGGTCGCTGACATTTTCAAATCATCAAATAGCTGCATATGGCTTAAAATCAGACAATGGAAACACCAAGAAACTATAAATAGTTGACTTTATGCACAGCTGCACTACTTCCTGAACTTAAGCCAGCTCCTTGTTTCCTGTATGCCATTATTGGCCAAACTTGATTAATTCAGGTGTGTCTGACTGAGGTCAGGCACACCTGAATTCATCAATTTGTCCAGTAATGGCAGAGAGGAAACAAGGAGCTGGAGTGTAGCTGTGCATAAAGCCAATTAGTCTTTATTAAAATCCTGCCAAACATGTTAAGCATTTTGCAAGGCAGAACTTACTTTTTGCAACCATTACAGACTCCCTTAAAGGTTAGTTCACGTTAGTTCATTTTCAAGATATATTATAGCCACGTTAACTTAGTCCCACTTTCCTTTATGAAGCCAATTTTTGATGTAAAAAATTCTCTTTTAACCCTTTCATGCATAGTGGATAGCCATTCAAAAAGCAATTTTCTTGAGTATGCATAGGTTTTGATGGCATTGCACATCAACCAATACAGTGGACACTAGTACATGTGGATTTTATTTCTTCAAACCAAGATGTCTAACAGCTGACTTGCTCCGGAAAATCCATATATTCCTTCTTTCCTAGGAGGCACTTGCAGGTAAATAATTTTTGTATTGATTTTAGATTAATCATCTGTCCACTAATTGGACATCATCCTTATGATGAAAAAGTAATCTGAGAATACAAAAAGTAATCTGATTACATAATGTGTTACTTGCAATGCATTACATCAAAGAAGTCATCTGATCACGTAATATACATTACATTTTATGAGTTACTTTACTCGTTACACCAACATTTTTTTATAAAAAAACAATCTGATTCCATAATGCATTTTACTTGTAATGTGTTACTTGAGAGATTGAAAACACCTGATCACTAGTTTTATTACAGTCTGAAAACATCAATAGATCAATGTAGATTTTCTCAGAGGGGAGCTTTGGTAGAAATTTGTCTATTTTGAACATAATTTGAATTATTAGCTAATGGGAGCTAATATAGCTTGGGAGCATAAGCATTTTCTATACATTGTAAAAATAATCCTGTAAAAAAATGGTAAACTACTGGCAGCTGTGCCAGCATAATACTGTAAAATTATGGCGTGTTACTGTTTTTGAAACCAACAGCTAAATACTATAATGTCAGCTATTAAACTTTAATTTAACAGATATATGCTCTAACACAAAAACAGTAACAGACCGTATAGTTACGGTATGATGCTGGCATCCAGAGGTGACAGTAGTTTTTTACAGGATTATAGTCAGAGTTGTGTTTTCACTGTTGTTGTAGAGATCTTTGATGGAATCATGTCCTCATGTTCTGATATCAATAACACGCAAAGTTCAACTTGTATGAAGTTCTTGGTCTGTTGTTGGTCGAACAGGAAATTGTCATAACTAATGCAAGAAACGGTTAATGAACTTTTCCAGTAACTCTTTGTACAACTGCATTGCAAAAATCATCTCTTAACATTTATTCAACATTCATCAAAACGTCATATTTCCTGTGGAAAGTTGTTCGGATGAAATTTTTCTATAGTGAAGTTAAACAAATATCAAGCCATAAATTATTTTTCTTTGGTCTACATTTGCTGTGGTATGTAGACATTGTGATCTGGGTTTTCAGCATTTGTTGTTGGGTCCTGGGAATGTGCTGGAAACTCATTGCCCTGTACTTCTTGTGTTGACGGTTCTATAGACACAAATATATGTCAGAATTGCTAGCCCAATAACGGTTGTGAGAACACCTGCAACAATTGGTACCGAATCCGGAGGTTTGTAAACTGAAAAATAAAAACAGAAGTGAACATTAAAGTATGGCAAATTTAGGACAACATTTAGAGGCACAGTCCCTAAAGGACCTTGCCAGTGCGGCGAAAATGATTATTGTGGCAAACATTGTTAATTTTGTTTAACCTGTCAGTCCTTAAAAAGGGACCTGCTCAATCAAAAATAAAACAGCTTTTATTAGGTTACTGATAGGTGTAATTTTTGATTAGCCTATGTAAAAAATTACAAATTAGTAGCTCAGCACTGACCCCTGGTGTTTGTTATTTAAAATTATACATTAAACATTACAGATTACAGATTTAAGAGCATGACTAGATGCAAAAAAGTGCTGAAACAAAGTAATATATGTTAGTTGTCATGTATTAAAAAGTTTGCTGTTTATAGACACTCACTGTAAATGAAGACTTTGTTGCTGGGCTGAGACATTGGCTGAATATTTGGAGATGAAGAATGTAGTTGGTATGAACAATCATACACTCCAGGCAATGTTTCAAGTGTGATAGACGCAGAGGTGCCGTGATCTATGTTCATTTCTCTAAAAGCAGTACCATTGTTTCTAAACACGATGTACCTCTGAACAGGAAAGAAAAGACTATTGTTAAGAAAACTGCTGCATGTGTTCCAGAAACAATATTTGCAATGTAATTATAAAACAATTCAGAGTAACAGTGTATAAGTGTGAATGGGGTGAGTTACATAGTCTTTTGGTTTTAAATAAGCTGAGTCAATGGAGCAGGAGAATTCCACATTTTGTTTCTCCTTGACATACAATTCAGGGACAGGACCGTAAGTCGTCACAGACAGTTTAGGAGAGGGCAATGCATCTGGCAAAGAGGAGAGTGAAACAAAGACATTTATTACAGGGTGGCTACAGGTATAAACAATTTAAATGTAAGACTTTTTAAGACTTTTTAATACCACTTCTAAATTAAATTTAAGACCAAACTTATGATGGAAATATAAATTAAAACGGAAAATATACAGTAATATTTCCAAGTAAACACACTGTCTGTTCAAAAAATATGGTGAAATGACAATAACCAATTGTCCATTGCGTGCGGTCGCCTGTGGGAGTACAGTGGAGTGAAAAGAAACATAGAAGGCATTTTTATAAATGTCTGACTTAAGCCTTGTATGTTTTAAATAATAAAGTATATTAATAAAGGCTTAGATTAATAAAGGCATAGAACCAGTTTATTTATAGTGTACTGATGAAGTTACATATAATTAGTTTGTTTAAACTAATAAAAATATAAAAAAGTGATATGTTTGGTTATTGTACCTTTTAATTAAAAAATTAAAATTAATTTGCTATATTTCAGATCAATATATTTATTTTCCTTAATTTTAATTAACTTTAACTTTATTCTCCTCATAGGAATTATACATAATTGAAAATAATACTACAAACACTTAAAAATAAACAGATTAGTGCCCTGTTTTGAGGACAAGAAATGAAAACCAATGCGATCTGATGAATGTCCAAAAGATGGAACTCTGTAACGGCCACCTAGTGTTCAGTAGTGTTCATGACATGTTGATATGCCTTTAAGATGACTTCTTCTATGGCGTTCGTTATTGTATGCGTGAGGTTGTAATGTGAGCGCGCACGCTCAGTGAGAGTGAGGAAGCTCGCACTGCGCGCAAAAGGAAGATGACCGATCTATCGCGGGTTTGTTTTATTATAATCTAATGCGTTTACTTCCACTTTGATTTGTAGCGTTTTACAGAGTGTTTTCTTTAACCTGTTAATGTATGTGAAGAGTGTGCTTAACTGAAAGAAAGCAACTATAAATGGACTCGTGGAGTTCGTTATGACCTATTCGTCATCAGGGCAGACTTCAAACTCTGACAGACGTTACAACACACAGACAGGGGTTTGATAAATATGTTTTGCTTTTAAAACTGTTTTAATGCGAGTATAGGCCTACACAAATGTAAGTAAACGCTTTGCAAGACCGAAATGTTGTCCTGTATGAACAAAATGACGGATGTTTTTCATGACTGTTCGATCGCACCCGCGTGTCTCAAACACACACACACACACACCCGGTTACCTTACCTTGTAGAAAATATTCGACCTGGCTGGCAGAACGATTGCCTTTGCCTGCATCTTTGTGGTGACATGACAAACGTATTTAAGACCTATCCAATCTGAATTTAAGACAATTTAATACTTTTTAAGGCCTTATTTTTAGGGAAATTGATTTAAGACTTTTTAATAATTTTTAATGACCCGCGGCCACCCTGTATTAGAGAGGTACAAAGTATTCGGGAATTAGTCAGACAACATGAACTGGTGTTTTGTGGCTTTTGGACCATTTTTATAAAGCCATACATAAGATTATATGCTATAGTGTTCTCATAAAAGTTGACATAATTAACCTTTAGCTGATATACAGGACACGTACATTCAAATTGGCATTTCAACTTTCTTTTGGGAAAATGCGACAAAATGTTGATGATTCATCTTGGACTACACAGATTTTTTGTCCTCTAATAGTACCTGCAGCCAACTAGCAAGCACATTTTGGTTCATGAAAACATTTCATGGGGTCTGTAGAACATTTTCAGGTAAAAATACATTGCATTTTTTTAATATATATTATTATTAATCTGTCTCACCTGAACAAACTATGTAGAGAAAGCCTCTCTTTTTGCACAATTCAATTTCACTCATTGGGCAATCTCTGGTCTTTTCTTCTTTCCCAGTGCATCTGATACCCCCGATTGTGTTTGATAAATTCCAGTCGTTTTCCAAAATCCTCTTCCACTCCAGCACATGCCCACATCCCAGTTCCTTGCACACCACTTTAGCCGTAGAAATAGCGGCATATGATTCAAATTCCTTCTGACAAACCGGTTCCCACTTGCCTTTGAGTTTGACATTCAGGGTATCCCAGACAGCGTTCTCCCTGATCTTGCTCCCTGAGGCGAACCGGAAGCTCTTCTAATGGAGCACAAGGGAAGACAATACACCATGTATTTAGAAAACATAGGTGCACTTGGAATGTGTAAACACATAGGAAAGGAAATCTCAATTGTATAGGCGGCAGTTAAAGGGGTGATGAACTGAGAAATCAAATTTTCCTTGAGCTTTTGACATGTAAGAGGTCATCATATTATAAGAATATCCTGTAAGTTTCAGAACTGAAAACGTCATTGTTGTGCCATCTATTTTGTATCCGACAGGAATGGTGCCAAACATGGACTCTGGGTCGAACAAGTACAGGCGAATCATTCCGGTTGCCATTTTACAACATTGGACGCTTTCGAAACAATTTCCCCCACGTGCATCGATGGGTGAGTTGAAACTCATTATTATGCAAAACTGTTATCCACTCACAGCAGTGGGCGTTTACTTCCATTCAGTGCGAGACGCCCATAAAAACCGAGCGTTTTTCAGCTAGGCTCAAAACTAGGGTGTGAAATAGCCTATTACTTATTCATTTTGATGTTTTTGAATGCAAAAACCAAGCGAACGTCATAAGTTAACCTCAGACAACAATATAATAAAATTTAAATTAAAAAGTCAGTTCATGACCCCTTTAAATAATTTGGCCACAGATTTGGCATCTCAGATCTAAAAAGCCTCTCTTAACCATGTCTCCTTCTTTCAGAAAAGATCTAAACAATCTAAAATTATTCTCAGATTTCTCACCAATTTGTTTGAAGACAACTTTATCTAAACTATGCCATCCACATTAGTTTACAGTTTAATACTGTCTTTAATTCATTTAAAATTTATCCTAAAGAGGTTTAGAATAAATATCCTGAGGTTCATTAAAAGGTTAGTTCACCCAAAAATTACTCGCCCTCATGTTGTTCCAAGCCCCGTAAGACCTTCGTTCATCTTCGGAACACAAATTAAGATATTTTTGATGAAAAGAGCTGGATCACTCCTCCATTCTAGTTCATCAGGGATTGAAACTTGCCGGCCTCGAAAAGTTCTTAAAGACATCGTTAAAATAGTCTGAGTGACTTCAGTGGCTCAATCTTAAGTTTATCAAATGACGAGAATACTTTTCATGCGCAAAAACAAACAAAAATAACAACTTTATTTCAGCTATTCATTTCCTTCTCTCTGTGCCTCGAGTCAGGTTACTAGTTTAACAGCGTATGATCTGTTGTTGTACGTCACACGCATCACACATGTGACGTAGCTCTACGCTATCACACTACGTCTGACTAGAGGCCCATAGAGAAGGAAATGAATGAGTTGAAAAAAAGTTTTCTCGTAGCTTGATAAAGTTAAGATTGAGCCACTGAAGTCACTTGGACTATTTTAACAAAGTCTATTAAAACTTATCGAGGCCGGCAAGTTTCAATCCCTCAAGAAGCCTATGGACTAGTATGCAGGAGTGATCCAGCTCTCAGATTTCATCAAAAATATCTTAATTCCTGTTCCGAACAAAGGTCTTACGGGGTTGGAACAACATGAGGGTGAGTAAATACTGACAAAATTTTCATTTTTGGGTGAACTAACTCTAAGTCTTTTGAGTCAATCTTTTGAGCGTGTGTGTGAATACAATATAAGCACACTTAATAACTCTCATAGACATAAAGAAATGCATTGCTTCTCATACCTGGAAAGGCTTGCTCAATATTAGATGGCAGTGAATGCAAAACTTTTCCACTGTACAACATCTCCATAGTGCAGACAAACTCTATTTGGACGACTGCATTCGTCTCTCTTAAATAGATACTGGTGCCTTCTTTGATAAACACCGAACCAGCGGAGGTCCAGTTGGTTCCGGGTGTGACAGGGAGGATGCGGTAATACAGACTTAATGTGAAGTTTGTGACTGGACCAGCGGTTGAATTACAGTACACAGTGTAATTCCCACCCTGTACAACGAAATTGGGGTACAAAGACACTTTGGGAGGAGGGAGGGCAGCTGGTAAAGGGAAACAGAGACGAATGAGAGTGACAATTCAGTAGAAAATTTCTAATATATTTTTTAAAAACACACTTGCATAATCAAACTTACATACGACTAAGGGAACAGTGTTACTGAATTCAGAATAAGAATTCTTCAGTTCAGTTCGAGTGAATCGGTACCAGCACACCATTTTCCCTTCGTACTTGGATATTGCGGGGATATTGAAACCCACTGAAGTTGGAGAATTGACGACACTAGAGGTCACCCAGGGTGTTGTGGTCTTTGGGGTCTGTGTGGAGCTTTCCAGCTTGCCCACAGACACAATGACAGGATATGGAGCACCGGTAGGGGCGTCACAGGAAACAAGTAATACAGTGTTCAGCAGAATATTACTTTCATTCACCCAGGAATCGAACTTGAGTGTAGGGGCTGGAACAGATACTAGAGGTGAGAGACAGAATGAGAAAAGAACAGAAAAAGAAAAGGGAGGACAATACATATTAATGCAATACTGGACCTGAATTTATGGTTTTTATTTAGTTAATATGTGCTTGTTCCTTTTTAAATCAGCAAACTGCATAATCAACACTAAATAAAAACAAATGGTAACACTTTACAATAAGGTTCATTTATTAAACATTAGTTCATGCATTAACTAACATGAACTAACCATTTGTTACTGTATTTGTTATTCTTTGTTAACGCTAATTAATACAAATCTAGCTGTTCATTGTTGTTCATGTTAGTTCACAGTGCATTAACTAATGTTAACAAGATTTTAATAAAGTATTAGTAAATGTTAAAATTAACATTACCAAAGATTAACAAATGCTGAAGAAGTATTGTTCATTCTTTGTTTATGTTAACTAATGTAGTAACTAATGAACCTTATTGTAAAGTGTTACCAAACAAATCATGGGATTTGTTTTCATTTAGTATTAGGATTTTATGTTGCACTGACCTTAAAGGGATACTCCACTTTCTTTGGAAATAGGCTCATTTTACAACTTCCCAGAGTTAAACAGTCGAGTTTTATGGTTTTCAAATCCATTCGGACGATTTTCAGATATTTAGAAGAATATCAGTAACCGAACCGTTTCTGGTCTCATTGACTTCCATAGTATATTTTTTCCTACTATGGTAGTCAATGAGACCAGAAACTGTCACACATACACTCCGGTTCAAAAATTTGGGGAAAATTATTTTTATCAGTCAAGGATATTGATCAGTAAAAATTTATATTTCAAATAAATGCTTTTCATTTGAGCTTTCTATTTAAAAAAATTTAAAGCACTAGATCAGCAAATGAAAGATAATATAACACTGAAGACTCCAGTAATCAGCTTTTAAAATGTCAAATTTTGTTTTTATAAATTGTAATAATAGAAACGTCTTTCAAAAACATTTTTAAAATGATCGAACTGTTGTGTAGTTGCACAATAGAAAGAGAACCTGCATAAGTTAGTGCAGGCATGATCAGCTTATTACGAATATACTGTTATTTATCAGATTTTATGATTATTCACAGTTTTCACACATATATGTAGCAACATTTTAGGGTTTTAGGGTTTTAAGGTGAGAATACGAATACAGCACGTCTAGCATGACATATTTAAGATTATATGACCTGAAAACAAAATTGGAAAGCAAAATTGCCATTCTTCCCTTGTACTGACCATACGTGTGTTTCTGCCTCTGTGCAGGAGTAGGTTATTCAGGTGAAATAATTCTTACCCTGGGACGCTGTATTTCTCACACACATTATCCAGCACACCACAGCTAGCGCTATATGAAGAAAGAGTGATTGCAATATATTGTGAAAAACAGGACTTCCCAAATTCCTAAAGAATATGAAATGTGCAAGTTTCAACATTTACATGGGGAAAAAACCAAGATGAACATTATTTAAACCCCTAAAAGTATATAAACCCTTAATATAGTTTTTGACTACAGGTTGAAAATACTTTACAAACTTTACAAAAGTATATTATTGTGAGTCAAACAAACTCAAGATTTAGAGGAGTGCTGTTTTCAACACTTATTGGTTAATTGGCTAAACTGACTAAACTTGGCTAAAGTCCTGCTAACTGTAATGCAAATGTTATTAGCTCAATGGGGTCTTATGATATTTTCAGAATCAATAATAGTGCCAGCTCTATCTATCAAGCCATTTCTCGTCTAATAAATGCAAATTCATTGTATATCTTAATTGTTGATGTAGATATGGGGAGAATATTGCAAGTTCACTGGGTAGCCCTGACATCAAATTTATACCAGTTGCTAATGTAATGAAATGAGAACAACAATCATTAACTGGAAATCAGAGCTATGTGTTTTTGCAATTAGCTAAATTTAATGAAATGTTCCACTGATAGACAATACTGCAATGAGATGAGCAAGATTTACTTTAAAAGCATCAGGAAAATGAAATAAACACTTACCTCTTGTGTTGGGGAGAAACATCCTTACAGCTAAATGTACCAGTAAATGAAACTGTGACAGTACAAATGAAAACTTAAATCCACAGCAAAGCTGAGCAAAAATACCCACCTGGCGAAACACTGCATTGAGTAACTAAGGAAGTCCATTAACAAAAAAAGAGGATATTGACCCCCAAAAAAGGATGTGACAGTTTTTTTAATTTACTGTGAAATAACATTTTAATCCATATACAGTGTGAAATATATTAAAATAATCCTATTTAAAACATATTTTTTAAATCAATCTGGAGTATTTTTGTATTATATTTCATCTAATTATTTCTTTTAGTTTTGCATTAGGATGATAAAGGCTTAAATAATTCACCAAGAACAGTGTCATGTGCACACTTGAGATATTTAGATTTTTTCCCCAGAAAAATTAACTTACATTCTCATTAGCCATTATATTTATACTTCTATCCATCTAGAAAATTTATCGCATCATATTTCTTTTTAAAATTGTATACCCCTGCACATTCCCACAATCTTATTTCAAATCTAATCCTTTTGCTTTGTAATACACAGTATTTCTCTCCCCTTGTTGATAAAGATCTTGTCACTACAAACGTGATTCCAATGCACGTCCTTTAAAAGCCAAACTTAGACAGAGGCCTCTGCTTAACCTGAGTGACCCGGTTAGATCTCTAATCCTGCATGGCTTTACTCCTGCTCTTAGGATGGTTGTGTTGCATAACTGTAAAAGAGCAGATTACTGACTGTTCAGTCACATTTGTCTCTGCCGTTCTGTCAGAGATGCAACACAGTTGGAAGAGAGCTAGTGAGAAAAAGCCTAAGACCATTTTTGTGTACTACAGGATACATAGTTTATTAAATCATATTTACAGGATCTTACAATGGATCATACATATTTATAAACATAATACGTGATCAAGTCAGTCATGATAGCATTTTGTTAGAGTTCACACTGAATAAACCTCTAAATGTTTTTCAATTTTATTAGCAGCTGAATTACGTCTGCTATGGGATAATTTTGCAAATGTGGAATCCAGAGCATTTAAATACATAAGCTATGGTAAATTTGTTGTAGTTTTTTAAATTACATGTTAGTGGTGGACTATGCCTAATTAAATTGTTCAATATACGAACTGAATTGTTTATAGAATAATTCAGTTGATTATGTTGGTGTTGATTTAAATACATAATGCAGAATACATTTAGGAACTATCATATATTGTAAGTCATCCAATCAGATCTTAAAGGGGTGATGAACTGAGAAATCAAATTTTCCTTGAGCTTTTGACATCTAAGAGGTCATCATATTATAAGAATATCCTGTAAGTTTCAGAAATGAAAACGACCTTGTTAGTCCAATAAAAGCTTTTATTGACACCAGCCTCAACAAACGTCTCGTTTTTGAAAGTGTGGAAGTATGACGTCAAATGACGCTAAAACCCCACCCGCTCATCAACGCCTACTTCAACACGGCCGGTTTAGCCCCGCCCACCGATTCGCGCATTCACGCATAGGTAAACAAAAGCATACCTCGTGATGACAAACCGGAGCGAGCTACCAGCAATAAACATTCCGTTGACAAAATGTTGTGCCGTGCCTGGCTGTGGAAGAAGACAGTTGCTGCATAAGCTTCCTCTGGATTCCAATATTAGGAATGCCTGGTTAAAATTTGTTTTTAATGACGTTCCAGCAGATGAGCGTAAAACATTATCCGTATGTTCGCTTCATTTCACAGAGGGTTGTTTTGTGAACAAGACACAATTCGAGGCTGGATTTGCGGACCGATTAAGATTAAAAAGGCGCTGTACCTTCTATATTGGATCCAACAGGAGTGGTGCAACACACTTATGCGAGTAATATTTTTATTTTAGAAATAATAATCTACTCGGCTAGCATTGCATTGTTACAGATCGTTTGATATCTAATAATTATGTGTCTACAAGTATCCGTTGTATTCAAGGTGCTGTTGGTTCATTGTCCTGCGATTCGGATCGGACTCTGGGTCAAACATGTATGGGCGAATCATTTCGGTTGCCATTTTACAACAGTGGTTTTCAAAACAAATTCCCCCACGTGTATCTACCGAAACCGACGAACAGAGTTGAAGCTCATTATAATATGCAAAACTGTGATCCACTCTCAGCAGTGGGC
This sequence comes from Hybognathus amarus, assembly GCA_030378365.1. NCBI lineage: Eukaryota > Metazoa > Chordata > Actinopteri > Cypriniformes > Leuciscidae > Hybognathus > Hybognathus amarus. Next base: position 457,741 of record JAQIUQ010000655.1, read on the forward strand.
GTTTACTTCCTAGTCTTCAATGCGATACGCCCATAAAATCCGAGCATTTTTCAAGTAAGCTGAAAACTAGGGAAGAAAATAGCCCATAACTTTGTTTTTGAATGTAAAAACCAAGTTGACCTCAGACAACAAAATAAAAACATTTAAAAAGCCAGTTCATGACCCCTTTAAACTGTTTGCTTAAGCCTATGAGATGGACTGAAATGATTATTTGATACATTTCCCCTTTCAACTGCCAATGATAGTAGGAAATGATTTCGTGAGACAGGAGTGCACCGCTCGAGGTTTCCAAATGCACTTCTTCTCAGGTCCTATGCGTTCTTCACTGGATTGCTTCACTGATTCTGTCATCAAGCATTGCCCCACAACACAGAGGACAGTGAGTGCTTATCAGAGTTTAGAAGATTTCAAAAACCCTTAGTCATCACTTTGTCTTTTTTCTTTTATCCTTGTCTTTGCTTTTCTTCTCCTTTTCTTTCTCTTCTTTTTCCTTTAACGCTTTCTTCTCTTTCTTCTTCTCTTCCTTGGCCTCCTTATACTTCCACTTTGGTGGCTCAAGGTAACCTTTCTGCGTTTTCTTCTTCTTCACTTTCTTTGGGGTGGGCTCTGAGGATTTAGTGACTTTGATCTGTGGGATACAGCCCGAGGGGAAAACGCTGTTGCGCCTTGATGCCACGCTACGAGGGATGAATGTGCGCATGCCGGACTGAGCAATGGACAGCACACTTCCACGCCTCTCTGTATCGGCACAGCAGGACACGGAGACGGACTCTACGGAGTGGGTAGATGGAGAAGTGCTGCAGATGGAGCTGTTTCGATGGCACAGCGAACTCTCCTCCAGCTGTTTCTCTGAATGCTTCTGCATCAGCTCAGCCACAGCCAGCCGACGTTTACCTACCTGTGGAGGGCTGCTCGGGCAAAGCGGGCGTGTGGCCGTGGCTATGAGCGGGCTGTGTAGGCTGGTGGTCATTCGCACCATGTGATCCATGACGCCATTTTCCTGTGGGTCGCGTGGAAAACTGAAACCGAACGTGACTCTTGAGATGATGAGTCAACTTCTGGCCAGCACTCTTATTGGCTGTTGCTTTGCTGACTAGCAACTTAAGGTCGGGCCACTCTGGGACATAGGTGTCACAGAACTGTTCCGCTGTGGGATGGAGTACAAGGTGGCGCAGACGTGTCAGTGTCTCAAAGCGACCTGTTTTCAGTGCCCAGTCACGTGCACATTTACCACGGTTGGTGTCTACAGCATTTACATCAGCACCTAAGAAAAGAGGATATTGTGTATTAGAGGATGCAGAGTACAGCACTAAAATGTGCACATTGACAAGTCTGAGTAATTTAAAGAATAATGTGGAGAGAACAGGAGAGTCATGCCATGCAAACAGATTGAGATTAGTTTAGATGCACAATTATTTTAGGTGTATAAAAAAAGAAAGTGTTTGTCTAAAAGAACTGATTTTGCGCCTTCCACGGATCTTATGCTTGGCTGCTTAATTAATCCAATAGGTGCTACTGAGGTGAAATGGGTCTATGCCAGCATGACATTCTTGATTGGCTATGTGGGTCATTTGGTGATTTATTGTCTCTCCCAACCAAGTGATATGATAAATATATAAGCAGTATATAAAATGCGGTAACTCTTTACAATACGGGCGCACTAATATGCATTAATTCATGCTTAACTAATGCACAGATAATCATGAGTTAATGTATTACTCATGAAGAACTAAACCGTTAATTAATGATTACTGCATCAGCAACTAATAAAGAGTCTATATGATTAATAGATTAAGTAATACATGAATTGCTATTAATTCAATGTGTCATTGTGTATTAATTCCTTAATAAAATATTTTATTAACTAATAGTGTAAATTAATGTGTTAATTACCACAATTAGTCAAAGCTATGCACTTCAACTTCCAGTTGTCTGCTTTAATTAATCATTAGCTAATGATTTGCAAAGGTGTTATCGTTATGTTATGACTTCACTTGTTGAGGACACATAATACACATAGACTATTCAATTAGTAATTGAAGTAATTTGCACATGAATTTGCACTAACAATTAAGTAATTAATCATGTATTAATGCATATTAGTGTACCTGTATTATCTGGAAGTTGAAATAATCATATTAATTAACACTATTAGTTAAAAAAATTAGTTATTATGGAATTAATCCACAATTACATATTTAATTAATAACAATTCATGTACGTTAACCCTACACTGTAAAAAAATATTGCTGGTTTAACTTAAAGTAAGTAACCTGGTTGCCTTAATTTTAAGTTCATTGAACTGGAAAAAGTGAGTTAATACAATGAAGGAGGTTAATTTAATCATCAGAAACTCAAAATTATATGTTATCTGAACTAAATAAATTATTTAAGTTGATTTGACAAAAGAAAAAATGTTGTGATTACTACACTGTAAAAAATTATTGTTGGTTTAACTTAACAGTAAGTAAGCTGGGTTGCCTTAATTTTAAGTTGATTGAACTGGAAAAAGTGAGTTAATACAATGAAGGAGATTCATTTAATCATCAGAAACTCAAAATAATAAGTTATCTCAACTAAATAAATTATTATAAAGTTGATTTGACAAAAGAAAATATGTTGTGATAAAAAATCTTAAATATTCTTTAAGTTAAGGCTCTTAATTAATTCCTATTGTGGTAATCATTAATGAATAGCTTAAATAATCATTAGTTACACATTAATTCAGTATTATCTGTGCATTAGTTAAGCATGAATTAATGCTTATTAGTGCACCCGTATTGTAAAGGGTAACACTTTACAATAAGGTTCATTAATTAACATTAGTTAATGTATTTACTAACATGAACTAACCATTAGCAATACATTTGTTACTGCATTTGTTCATCTTTGTTAATGTTAGTTCATGAAAATACAGCTGTTCATTGTTTGTAAATGTTAGTTAACGGTGCATTAACTAATGTTAACAAGATTTTAATCAAGTATTAGTAAATGTTGAAAATAACATTAACAAAGATTAACAAATGCTGTATATGTGCTATTCATTATTAGTTCAGATTAACTAATGTAGTTAACTAATGTTAACTAACAAACCTTATTGTAAAGTGTTACCTTGTAAAGTGTTATCGCATGGGTATTCAATTACTAACCGTGCATTAAAAGAGCTGCCACCACATCAGTCCTGCCCTGCATGGCAGCTTTAATGAGGGCGGTGAATCCTCTGTTGTCTCTGATCTCGGTCTCTGCTCCAGGGAAGTAATTCATGATGTAGTTACATATGGAGACATTACCTGTGAGCAGAAAGATTTAAATCGTTTTCACATTGTATTTCCGAAGATATACAAAATGATTTACCTAAACAGTAAATTGTAACCTTTAAATAGTATTTATCATAACTTTAACTAATTTAACATACGTATTTAACATAAATGTAACATTTATACAAATACACCTCCACTTATTGAACCATATTCACAAAACTCAACAATATTACACCGTATATACTGTAACACTATTACTAAAGTAGACATTATTAACACTATTAACACCAGCAGAATCCAGGCAGTAGCTCCTCTAACAACCATCCAAAAAAGTGAATTGACATCACACGTAACTGACCAGCTTGAGCAGCGATCATTAGAGCAGTGTTGCCGTCATTGTCTTGGTGGTTAATATCCAGGTGTGGACAGCCGTGCAGCTCATAAACAATTGGAAGAAATCCTTTATATGCAGCCACCATCAGTCCATTCTAGAAGAGAGAATCATGTTATAAGGACCTCTATCAATACAGTTAAAAAGGTTCAGAGACAGACAGAGGCAGCACATGGACACCCCACACCAACAGGCAACACTTTCATGATCAATCAAACCATAATAACCCATAACACGAGCGTATTTTTCTTCAGGAATTTCTAATGATCATTTCATAAGTGTTTTTTTTTGAATTCATGATTACAATAAGGTCTGTTATTCCTTTAAACCCATATTCCAATATTCCTTAAATTGACATCACATGCTGTTAAATTTCAAATGAAATGCAGTCGACTCATACCTCAAAATGAATTTTGTTAACAAGTTGCTATGAAGACCGCAATGGTTGTCCAAGTTAGTAACTAAACATAAAAGTCTCTTCAAGAAATACCTCAGACCCCATTTTACTCATAAACATTTGAAACTCCCATAGAAAACCATGTCGAAATAGCCTTTATCGATGACTTACAAATTTGTGTAAAACATTGGTCACACTTTATATTAGGTGGCCTTAAAGCTACACTGTGTAACTCTTTAACGTTTATTCTTCGCTAAAAACACTTAGTTCTTTCAAAAATATATGTGCTCATTAATGAATATTGACTTCGTTCAAGCAATAAAGTATTCTCGTGAGTGTATAATATGCCATTGAAAATACATACGGGTAAGGGGTTCTAATGTTGTCGATGTCGCCCCTCCATCTTGAAAGTACATTAGCCAAAGAGGGACATACCCGTTAATTCAAGCTTCGCCTTTCGCGTTTACGTTTGAGTTAACACTCATGGACGAGGTCGAACCAGAAGCCATGTTAATCTTGGACTACATTGGCCACCGTAGGAGTTAAAACGAAATCGGAATTGAGAGAAATAGAAACTAATATTTATTGGATGGTCATATACCTTTTCACCGCTAGACGGGGTAAAAATCACACAGTGTAGCTTTAACTATATACTTATCTGTGTGATGCAGTACACTTATTTGCATCGTTTCTTCTAACTGTAATCCAAACCCTTAACCACGGACACCCTATCTTTACTCCTAACCAAAAACAGTAAATGTGGGAATTTCACAAAATATTTATTACACAAAAAAACATAGTCTTCTTGTATACTAGTTAGTTAGAACCATCTAACATTTTCCCATGTACATTCTATGTACTTAATGTAGTAATTGCAATACCTGGGTAATAACTACTGTAGGTACTAACCCTGAACTTACCCCTAAACCTACCTTTAACCAATATTGTTACCTTATATTTCGCAGTATTCTTAGGCAAGTAAAAAGTGCTACCAATATGAAGACAGACTGATATACAATGGTTGACAATGATGTTATATATTTGTAGTGAATTTGTAATATTTGTAAGTGAGTTTTTTAAATAAAAAACTAAAAGCAACTGACCTTTCAGCTCAGTGATTAGACAGTCAGTGTCATGCTCTTTAGTATTAATTTATCTTAGAATATCTTACCCAGCCATTAATGTCAACTTCCATGACCTCATCTTGGGTCACACCACGTTCCAACACTCTCTTCAGTGCTTCTGAATCGTTTTGGACACACGCCTCATATAGTGTTTTGGCAGTTTCCTTTTTCTTGTCCTCTTGTTCATAATCAGGGAGAACAGAGTCATCAGAGAGCAAACTTCCAGAGTCAGACTCTTCCAACAATGATATTTCATCCTCAGCTGGGCCTGACCCCAGGTTTGGGTCCTCAAACGCAGAGCTTTGAACTGCTGCCATGTCTCAAGAGTTTAATGTTGTCTACATCATCTTTTCTGGCATTTGAGGAAAGTTTTCCAATGTGACTGTAGTAGGTCAACAACTTGAGGTGAAGGAATGCACTCCAAGTGTTTACGGCCCCTGTATTGAGGCAAACAGACCAACAGAGATAAACCAGAAGAATCTCTAACCAAGTGAGAACCTTCATAAAAATAATTAATTTGTAGCGATTGCAACTATTACAGTTCAATAGAGCTTCTGATGCGAGAAAATTGGGAGTTTTAATAGCTCTAGATTTAGCCTGGGAGAGCTGTGCTTTAATTGTCTGTGCTAAATCTGCTCAGGCTTAAAATACACAGATACCAATAAACAGGCTTATGTACTCTTTAAAAGCATGTTACCTCAGTGAACGGTAGCATAAATATATCTATACACTTATACAGCGATTTTAAGTTGTAAATATATTTAGTTTGGCTACAAAACTGGTATTTCTATTTGTCAAAACAGCAATAGATAAAACATTTCTCCAGTTGTGCATGTCACAAAGCAAAATATAGCAAAATACAATCAAAGATTACAACAATACAGTAATAAACATTCTCTTTAGAGCTCTAGTGTACCAATTTGAAGCTTTTTTTTTACTTCATTTAACAGGGATATATGGAGTATAACTCACCTGTGTCCACATTTCAGAAGAAAAGAAGAGGCTTCGGTGAGCACTGCTATACTTTGAATCAACTTTCCCGTCCTTATGATCAGAAACCTCAGCTCCCAGAAAATACAACAGACAGCTTCATGTCTTCGTAGTGATTGTGTGTATGTGATCCTAGAGGTATGTATACATGCTCCGTAACACCTCAGGTTTAGACTAATGCCTTTCAGGATCAGAAAGGACCAAACACAGGCACTGGAAGCATAATCTCACAGACACACACACACACACACACACTACTACTTTACTACACACACACTACTAGCTTTACTTAGCTATCTAAATGGGGACATTGACTTCTATTCTTTTGTAGCTCCTTATAAATACTATAACCCTAACTGAAAACTTTCTGCATTAAAAATTTTTCACATTCACATTTAAACTCTGCTTTATTTTTTATATTATACACTCAAAATGGTCTCCTACCGACAATGATTTAAATATTAAAATTTCTATGAATCAAATTACGTTGATAAAGTTAAACATGCAGTGGGTGGGTTTCAGGACTTTGTGTTTTTGTCTTATATATTGCTTGTTTTATGTGGATTATGGATATTTGGATCCTATACAAAGTAATAATTTACTGTATATTGTTCATGAACTTGTTTCCATAATAATACAATCATAAGTGGATACAGTAAGCACATAAACAGTTCAATATGGAGATAAACGTGTAAGTTTTCTACTACCCGTTTTCCCTTACACATAAGTGTGTAATTTACTCAAATGCCTTTCCATTCATATATTTAAAATTACTTGCAGATTTATAACTTTATTACCTCTGAAGACATTATGACTGTAACAAAAGATTTGTGCGGCTGATGCTCCATTGGTTATGAACAGCTTGTGCAAGCGTGCGTGTGCGTGTGGTCCATGAGCCTCTGGTCGCAGTATCGCTTGTCGCCAGAGGGGGCATAGTTCTGCAAAAACTCAGAGACTTGCGCAATGCACCTTTAACTTCACTACATTTGAAAGACAAATATAATACTTTTTACTCCACTATATTTCTGATGAGAAATATCAGAAATTATGAGAAATATAGTGGAGTAAATGATTTCATGAGATTATTTGGGTTGCAGGGGTTCTGACATCAACCTTGTTTTCATTTTCTATTTCATTAAAAGAATTGAGTTAGAATAGAATTTGTTGTACAGACATGTATAAAAATAGAAAGCAACATTTTTATTATTATTTTCACGAAACTGTACGCTGCTACTTTCTCAAATGATTTTTTTTAACCTTTCAACATTTATATATATTTTTTAGACACTATTTACTATGCTTATTGAAATGTTTTCCTTATGGGGACAAGTAGATTTAGAAAATATCCGTCCTCAAACAAGCACATTGTTTTTATATCATGTTGGTGGCCTCTCACCAACTTGTTGTTCTAAATTTAAGTTAATTAAACTAACCCTTTGGAAGAACCCTAATCCTAACCTTTGGGACTTGTACATGTTAAATACGACTTTATTTAATTCCTTTTCCATTCTTTCTCTCTCTCTCTCTCTTTCTCTGGGAGGTTAAAATGGAGCAAGAGGGTGTTGGAGAAACAGGAGGGAATGGGTGGTGGACAGCAGAAGGAGATAGATAAGAATGAGTGTCAGTGAATCAGGGAGAGCAGAGTAGATGGGACAGCTGGACAGTACTGGACTACTAGTGGAGAGAAGACATAACACGCAGCCAAACATTTCCTTCATTCATCTGGAGACAAAGAAAAAGGAAAATAAAGATTTTGGCCAAACTTCAGGGAAACCCAGAAAAACTGCTAATGTCTTTATCAAACCCATCCCTGGACTTGAGTAACCAGCACTGGGTAAGAAAATACACTCACACACATTTACTTATAAATGGGAACATAATTTATCTAGACAACCTTTTTTTACACATTTTGTTGTACAAAATTGATAAATGTTTTTTTTTTTTTTTGTTCCTAAGGCATGTTTATAAAAGCTACTTAAATGCACTAATTGAACTAAGGCTTAATCCTGGCTTAATCTAAGCCCTGTCTGTGAAACTTGGCCTTAATTATTAATTTTTTTATTTACCCTTCTTGTAGTTATTTCTCAATTGTTGTTGTAAAGAGCTTGAATGCTTTAGCAATACTCTAATAACTCAGACCAACACACACGAGTCAAAACAAGAGTGACTGAAAGCAGGCCTGTCTCATGCCTTAGGGATACTTCTTATTTTCAGTCTCTCTTACCAGCATCAGATCAGCAGGAATTACACAGACCACATGATCATTTGTCCCAAGTAGTTTTTAGTGAGTTGCTGTTTCATTGAAAGGCTTTTTGGCCTTCTTTGTACTTCCAATTGGAAAATGATTACTTCATGGTTAAGACTTAAGCCTTCAATAGAATTTTGCCAAACTTGTCACAACAAGTCATCAGCTCAATACTGATATTGCTCCAACTAGGCCAACTTACCAAATGTTTACAGCAAATGAAGGAAGCAAGCACAAAAGATAAGGCCTCCTCCAGTAAACTGTACTTTGGATGTTTTCCTACAGTAGATAATCAAGATTTTTAAAAAGTGTTATCTTAGCTTATCTGGAATGTTTGTTTAGGGAATTACATCTAAATATACAGTATATAAATCAAATGAATGCCTTGAGAGTGGCACGGATTTACTTTATTTAGATTGTCAATGTTTTAATAGAAAACAAAATGTCTTGGTACTATAGTATTATCTTTCATTTATGCTGATTTAAATAAAGAACCAGTGATCAGAAGCATCGAGAACTCAAATGTTCAAAAGCATTAGGTATTGAGCAGACTGTTAATTACCCCACCATAATTGGGGGGTACTGCTCCATCACTTCTTCTCTGACCATCATAGCAGCACACGAATAAAATCAATATCTCGGTTTCAATCGTGATGGCATTCAGGAAAACCGCACACAGGGAAACCGCACTCTGGTCTTATAAATAAATAATTGTGCAGCCTCAACAGGGCAATTTTGTGACAGTCCGTACATTAGCGGGAGCACCACAACAACAACTCACTGAGCTAATGATTGCCCTGATTGCTGCCCCGCACTAGAAAATAAATTAATTACAGTTATAAACATAAAATGTCACTAAAGACCTATCATTTTCACAATCGTTTTTTATGTTAAAAATATTTTTTTTTTGGGGACCTCCTAAAATCCAAAAATAAATTCTTATGGGGGATCCCTAATGACTTATGAGACCTATAGACTTATTTTTATTTTGGGGTGAAACACTTTCTCAAGATTTAACCAGGAGTGTCTTGTCAATCTAATTTGAGGAGTTATGTGGTCTTCTTCTTTTAGGTCATACATTTGAATTGCTCAGGTATAGACATGCATAGGAAAGCTATAGTCACAGCTCTGCCCCTTCAGAGCTGAACGTTAACACTAACTTTTATGACCTGTTTCAGAACCAAGAAAGCAATGAAGGGTGTACTTTACTGGAAGACAGCTGTGGATGTTCAAAGAAGGGCGCAGAATTGGAAACTGGAGAACAAAGCTGTAACTCAAGACTCAAACGAATACCTAAGGGCAAAGGTGAGGGGTCAAACATACCCTTTCATAATGTTAAAAAATTTTGAATTCTGTTTCACACAGACAAAACATGCAAGTATAGTCTTGGTTCCACTTTTTTTTGATAATTAATTTGTTGGTCGATGTTTTTGAAAGAATGGTTAAAAGAGCAAAAAACACAAACAACAACAACAATACAATTCAAGTCATCATTTACTCTCTCAAGTTGTTTTAAACCTGAATACTTTTCTTTCTTCTATTGAAAATAAAAGTTATTTTGAAGAATGTGGGTAAACCATTGACTTCTATAGTATATATTTTTTCTATGTCAATGGGGACCAGCAAATATTAGGATAGCCACATTCATCAAAATAAATTATTTTTATTTTTTTAAGAAAAAAAAAACGAATACAGGTTTGGAACAACATTAGAATGAGTAAATAATGACAGAATTTTCATATTTGGGTGACAAGTGGCAGTTCATTATTGGGCTACTGTTACTTTAAGATGAGTGCGTCTAATGGACAAGCACCTTATTTTCAAATGTGTGCTTTCACTTTAGACATAAGTTAACCAACTGTGTTTATGCTGACCTTGTGTGTATTTGACCGTATTAGCGCAATAAGACTTGAAAGATAACTTAGTCCTACAATCAGACAGGCGTTGTTTGATGTTTTAGTGTGTGTGCTTTGGTCGGGTGTCGACGCTACGTGCTCAGAAAAGCACATGTTCTTGCAGCATGCGAAAGAAATGTTTAGCCGGTGTTCTGACGATTCATGCTACCCATCGATATTTGATACACAGGCAAATAATGAACTTTAATGAATTGCAGTGTCCCGTCCCGTGGGTGTATCAGCCCCACAAATAACTCTACCGCTGCATGCACTGTAGCACTATACTAATAGCCTACGGTATTTTTTCAAAAGCAGATCGTGGAAGCATTTTAAATGTCCACAGTCAAAAACCGTGATATCGCACACCCTGGTCACTTGTTCAACACGCAAATACCGTAAGTATTTTTACTCTCACCAAAATAATAAGTAAAAGTGGTGTTCAACTATGGCTGGACGATTTTGGCTAAAATCATAATCGCGATTAATCGAACAATTTAATTCGATTACAATTATTGAACTATTTTATTATTGTTATTTTAATAAATTATTGAATTATTTATTTCTCATGTCACTGGCAAGGCTTATACAGTTATACTGTAAATATGTATGTATTTTTTTTCTAATGAAAGAGTGCATAATCCTATCTTTGTGATTCTAAAATAAGAAAACACACAGATAGTTTTTAATGCATATTAAATATTTCAAAATATAAATTTTTTTAGAAAATAATTATTTTTGTAAAATGACAAAAATTAGACATGGTGTAATTATGTCAGTTATAGGCTCTGGATTTCGATTATTTTTCGATTAATCATCCAGCCCTATGTTCAACTGTCCCGTGCCATGACCCGTCCTACATTTTTTCTTGTTCGAGAAGCAATTTCACCACCATTCCCGCCACCTACTGCGCTGGGGTGTGGACCATTGAATGCGTAGAATGAACAAATAAAAAAAGAAACCCTGCAATAGGTAAGCCCTTTAACTCTACATGAGCCAAAGACACCACGTACCCCATCCACATCCCCATTCTTTCACTCTGACATTCCTCAGTGTCTCTTGGAAGGTGAAGAGGCATGATGGACCAGTAGGTCTATGTGGATAAAAGCAGGGATTATACAGATGTTGCATGTGAATTCAGGGCTCAGGGATTACCTCTGAACTGAGAGTAGGCGTGTGTCTCCCTGTAAACATCGTCAGTGTCATGCTGTAAGTTATACAGCAGTGTTTACTCGGCTGGAATGAAGGGGCATCGTGGCCCGCGGGTGTGTGGCTGTGTACACTTCTGTCAGAAAGTTTTGCCCAGGTGTGATTGCTGCTTCAGACAGCAAGGTAAGTGTCACTTTGACTATAGTCATGTTGCATTGTCAGATCTCTTCAAATCTTATTTGCATTGTGTGTGGGTAGGCTTTGTTGTTTTCAAGGGATGGAAATTCTGAATATGTGCCCAGCATACTTGAATGGGCCAAAAACATTCATTCATACTTTACACATTTTGGAGCTTGAAAAAGATTTGCTTGTAAACCGAGTGTATTAATTATACAATTGTTTTGTTGCTTCACCATAATATCTGCAGTTTGTAAAAGTAATGAACCAATTCCTAATATTGTTATTTTGTCAGTATAATTTTGCACAGATTATCTGTAGAAATGCTGATGCATTGTGTGTGTAGATGATTGTTTTATAGGTTATTGCGGGATTATGGTTATGCGACCTTTAGAAACAGCTAATCCATGTACAAAAAAGTAGAATCCTTTCTGTTTTTTTTTAATTTTTTTATTACACATTTAAAAGGGACAATACACATCAATTGACATTTTTTGTTTAGACATGTAAATGCACCAGAGTTAGCAGAAAAGCTCATTTTCATCTGTAGTCCCTTGGCGGGTCAACACATTATCATATTACATTAATAATAATAACAATAAACATAAAAATAGAAACAATTAAGAAAGAAGAAAAAAAGAAAATACAAGAGAAAGAAACAGAATAATTGAATAAGTACAGTATAGTACAAAAGGGGCAATACCTGAGAGAATGTGATTGTGACCGACTATTGGTGATTGCAGTTTTGATTAGTTTTAATCCATCTCTTTAATGTGAATTAAAATGATAGAGAGCTGGTGCTTTCTCTGAGTTCAGTAGGGAGACAGTTCCAATAATTTGCTGCCGTACTGAGAAGACTGTTTGGCCAAACTTACTACGTCTTAAACAGTACATTACAGTTTTCCCTGGTGGCTGCCCTAATTGCCCTGCCACTGCTGTTCTTTTGTTGTATACATTCACCCAGTGGTTGAGATGCAAGCCCATGTAATAAAAATGAGGCAGGCATATAGATAAGAAACTGTTAATTTAATAAGTTGTATGTAGTAGTGATATGACAATGGTGAGAGTTGATTAGTTATTGATCTAATATTTTTGAGGTTTGTTTATAAAGGTTTTCTATTGATTTAAGAGTTGTTATATTTGCTTGAGACCTGTTTTGTCCCTCATTCTCCCTCTCAAAGTCTTTCCCTCCCTTTTTGCCCTTTAGATAGGGGCATGCTTTTCCCACATTGCGCTGTAAAGCTTTTAAATCAGGGGGAAAAAACAAACCATTTTAAGCTGTATCATCTGCTTATAAGGCAGAATCTCATGTGTTGCCAGATATATTTATATCCCACCTTTCATGACTTTGTGGAAAATTCAGGACAAATAACTGCAAGAGGAATATTAGTGGTGGAGCTGGAAATTCCCTTCTGATATATCTCATTACTTTTCCCGATTCACTCTTTATTAAATCATTATATAACATACACTACTACTCAAAGGTCTGAGGTCAGTTGGATATTCTTCTTCTTTTATTATTTTTGGAAGGAATTTAATTATGCTATATTGTTCAAAAGTTACAATAGACTTTTACTTTTTTTAAAGTAATAATAAATAAAAAGCAAGGAAAAACACTTTATTTATGGCAAAAGAATGTCCAGAGTGGATGGAAATAAAGGTCACTTCTAATGAAATTAGATAAGTGGTCTACCCTATTTTTTATCATCGTGATGTCAGTACAATTGATCAGTGTAAATTCACTGTATGTCATTTAATTATGCATATAGTTATAATTTGTTATATTTGTAGACCTAAAAATGGCAGCTAATCATTTGTCAAAGGTTGTTATAATATTTTCAAATTATTAGCTGGCATTTTTAGGTCTACAAATATAACAAATTATAACTATATGCACAATTAAATGATATACAGTGAATTTACACTGATCAATTGTACTGACAACCATCATGATATAGTGATAGAATAGTAGTGCATGTTGTCCTATATAATGAGTTCTGACAATCATAGGCTGCCATAACTTTACCATAATTATGATTTTTTTTATGCTGTTTTTTGGAAGAGTTGCTTTAAAGATCTTCTATTTACTTTCTCGGTCTCTGTAGAGTCATACACCGTTGACAGGGCTTGGCGATGTCTCCTTGCCTACTGATACACCTTTGACCCCCGTCTCCATCTGATGAGCTTTCTCCAATCTCACCCAGCAAATATCAGCCTCTCTCCACTAGACGGCCATCTACCACATCTACCCACTCTCTCAAGGCCCTCAAGAGATGGTTGAGCAGCCCAGTTCGAAAGCTGAGTCTGGGAGGAGGTGGCAAGGGTCAGAGCTCAAACGTCATTCAGAGCCCAGACAGATCAGGCTATATGTTTCTACCCTCTCACCAGCTCAAAGCCCATTGAGCCCAACAGAGAAGTCCAAAAAACTGCCCCACTCCTACAGATCTCTGGTATGCACATCATTTACACTAATGTTTAAAAGTGTGGGGTTTGTACGATTAAAAAAAATAAAGAAATGTCTTTTATTCAGTAAGTATACATTAAATGAACCAAAGTTTGGCCATTGTGGACATTTTTTTAACATAATTTATGGTCTCATTTAGACAATTTATACTGTTTCTGGACCAAATAAACACTCCCAGGATGCATTAAATTAAAAATGTTTATTTCAATGTAATTTCCTTACATTGTTTAGATGAAGCTTAGCAGTTATCTGTTTCATTTTAAATTACCACTGTGGTAATCAGTGTTTGCTTTAGTTGGGCTTTTGGTCCCAGTTCTTCTTACTTTAGCTTTTCTTTGGCTGCTGTAGCTGTGTGTTTGTATAACACCATTGTTGTGGCAGAGCAAGCCACAAGTAAAAATCGGCTGTCATCAGCTCCTTATTGATGATGACATTATCAACACAAAGTGAGCATTTAACGTTGTGTTTAGACTTTTGTCATACTGCCATTTATAACCATCAATCTTGTGGAACTGCATTGTTTGGGCCATTAGCATCAAATGATCACTTATTTGATAGGTGAATAAAAGCATGTGTATACATAATATTTTGAAAAAAATATATCACACACTCAAGCACAGACATAAAGAATTTGGATATGCTTCCCAACAATGGTGACAACTACAACAGAAAAAGCTTCAGAATCAAGGATGAAATGAAATCTACCCATCATGAATTACAGAATGAAGCATTTTTTATTGCACCATTGTTGTAAATCATATGGAAAATCTTTCTGTCTGTGTGTGATTATATTATGCACTTTCTCAAAAGGATTGTGTAAAAAGAAAAGGTAAAGTAAGAAGAACTGGGACCAAGAGCCCAACACAAGCAAACACTGATGTACTCCAACGGTGACTTAAAATTAAACAAATATCAACATCTAAACCTCATCTAAGGAAATTGCATTGACATAAACATGAGTTTTAATTGAATGCATCCTGAGTGTTTATTTGGTCCAGAAACAGTATAAATTGTCTAAATGAGACCATAAATGATGTTGAAAATATTTCCACAATGGCCACATTTTAACTAGTTTTTAAGACTTGTACGATGGTTCAGTGAATGTTTATATCAGACAGTGCAGAACACGTCAAAAAAAGACGTCATAGAAACTTTCATTCTGGCTCCTCAGTGGACCTCTTTTCAATGTCCGACTTTTGTGACAAAAACGTTGAAAAGACGTCTTTTGGACATCATTTTGCTTAGTGGGTTACTGCTTTTCAGTATTTTCGAGCGAAAAAATGTTGCCTTGGTGAACATGAGACTTCTTTCAAGAACATTTGAAAAATCGGTAACACTTTACAATACGGGTGCACTAATAATCATTACTTCATGCTTAACTAATGCACAGATAATACTGAATTAATGTGTAACTAATGATTATTTAAGCTATTCATTAATGATTACCACATTAGGAACTAATTAAGAGTCTGTAAGGTTAATGTATTAGTTCATACATTAGTTGTTATTAATTAAATATGTAATTGTGGATTAATTCCATAATAACTCATTTTTTTTAACTAATAGTGTTAATTAGCAGAATGAGCCAAAGCCTTGTATTTCAACTTCCAGATAATATGACAGGTACACTAATATGCATTGATACATGATTAATTACTTCATTGTTAGTGCAAATTTATGTGCAAATTACTAAATGACTAGTTAATAATGATGTGCCTCAACAAGTAAAGTCATAACATAATGATACCTTTGCAAATCATTAGCTAATGATTAATTAAAGCAGACAACTGGAAGTTGAAATGCATAGCTTTGACTAATTGTGGTAATTAACACATTAATTTATACTATTAATTAATAAAATATGTTATTAAGGAATTAATACACAATGACCCATTGAATTAATAGCAATTCATATATTACTTAATCTATTAATCATATAGACTCTATTAGTTGCTGATGCAGTACTCATTAATTAATGGTTTAGTTCTTCATGAGTTATACATTAACTCATGATTATCTGTGCATTAGTTAAGCATGAATTAATGCATGTTAGTGCACCCGTATTGTAAAGTGTTACCGAAAAATCTTTCCAACCCAAAAACGTTTGAATGTTTAATGTATATCGCAGGTAGAGTGATAAGTGTAATTTTTTCATACTGTATTTAATACTAAAACCGTACACTTTCTTGTCCTGTGGCATGCAGGACTGTGATGAACTTGCAGGGCCAGCATCTCCTGACAGTCCCTATTACCCAAGATACCTAAATGATCTCCTGCAGGTAATACAGTAGAACTGATTACTGGACAATTTTACCTAACTGTCTGCTGATTTGTGCTTGTGATGGCTAATGAGTCCAATTTCAGAGGCATCAGTCTTGCGATGTGCTTTATGGGGAGAGAGGTGCCTCCTTAAATGATGCAACACACGTACAATCGCTGAGCCTGCAAGACGAAGAACAGGAGAAAAGAACTGCATTAGAGAAAACCATGTAGGTATTTGATTGATGGTGAACCCAAATATTATTAATAATCCTTCTCCAATCTGACATTCCTCATATTCGTACTCATAGATATGTGCTGACAGAGCTGGTCGAGACAGAGAAGCTGTATGTGGAAGATCTTGGGCTTGTAGTGGAGGTAACACATACATGCATTCAATCCCACGCATAGAAGAGCTTGGTCATTCTTTTATTTTAACTCTCACTTTCTCCCTTTCTCCAGGGTTATATGGCTACAATGAAAAGTGTTGGAGTGCCTGAGTATTTGGTAGGAAAGGATAAAATAGTGTTTGGGAACATTCATCAGATCTATGACTGGCACAAAGAGTAGGTCACCTATTGATAGGAGCTGTGCCCAATGAGGTGTGCATACCTGACCTTCTTAAAGCTCATATCTTTTTTTTTTTTTTTTACAGCTGTTTTCTTGGAGAATTGGAGAAATGTGTATCTGAACCTGACCTGCTGGCACAACTGTTTATCAAACATGTAAGTCTCATGTTTTATTTCTTTAATCTGCTAATGATACAGTTGATATTTGTATTACATAACTTGAATCATTTGCAGAGAAACAATAATGTCTATGTGTTTCCCAGGAGAGGCGCCTCAACATGTATGTTGTCTACTGTCAGAACAAGCCGAAGTCAGAGCACATCGTCTCAGAGTACATTGAAACCTATTTTGAGGTAATTTGTGCTGAAATGAGGTCAAATCTGAGTGTAGTTATGTGGCCATGTTTACTATTTGGTGTATGAGGGAAAGGTCTATGACTGTCCTGCGTGCTTTTTCTCAATGTAGGACCTGAGACAACAGCTGGGTCACAGATTGCAGTTAAATGACCTGCTCATCAAACCTGTTCAGAGAATCATGAAATATCAGCTGCTGCTGAAGGTGTGTTAGTGTGAGCTTGTACACACTCATTCATAATAGATACTTCTTATAATAGTGCACCATTTTTTCCTCCTCTGTCAACCTAACAAAGTTTTTGGAAAATTATTATAATTTGAAATAATTGTTTTCTATTTATATATTTTAAAATGTAATATATTCATGTGATGGCTAATTTAATGCATTGTTGCGGAAAAAGTTTTAATTTAAAGCTACACTATGTGATTTTTTCCCCATCTAGCGGTGAAAAGGTATATGACCATCCAGTGAATATTAGTTTCTGTTCCTCTCAATTCCAATTTCGTTTTAACTCCTACGGTGGCCAATGTAGTCCAAGATTAACATGGCTTCCAGTTCAACCTCGTCCATAAGTGTTAACTCAAACATAAACGCGAAAGGCGAAGCTTGAATTAACGGGTATGTCCCTCTTTGGCTAATGTACTTTCAAAATGGAGGGGCAACATGGCGACGACATTAGAACCCCTTACAAGGGCTGCACGATTATGACAAATCATAATTGTCGATTATTGCCTTGAAATTATAATTCCGATTATCAATTACGATTATCACAATTTATATTGAATGATGTTTTGAACAGCTTTATGCCATTGTTCGAAGTGACTGCATGCAAATTGTTATATCAAAATAAAACTGCTGAAAACTCCTCCTGAAAAACTTTCAATGCTTTTCTATGGTTTAAAGTAACAGCAAGAAACTTTTCCTCTTCGGTCGGCCTACTGGTTGGAAACAAAATTGTCCATTGCCGCTGTCATAAATGATTTAGCCTACCGTTGCACGCTCGCTGTTTATCCAGCACCGGCTTTAGAGTGAGTGTCCACAGACAAGGTAGAGTATGTTACATGATTTCATGAAAGGATGATGTATTGCGACATCAGAAATGAAGAAAAACTAAATAATGACTATTGTAGCGCTTGACGTAAAGCAGTCGAATTTTGTAGTTCTCTTTGTGGTTCGGGTTCTGACCCGAATCCTCGAAGTTACATAGTGCCAGTAAAAGTGAAACAGACCCCGTCAGGTGACGGCAGAAGTGCCTTTCATCCTGTTACGAATTGATGAACCACTGATAAGATTTTGGAAACATTATTTTAAAGTAAACAATGTTAGATAGAGTTGCTTTAATGCTAATTATAATTATAATGTTACACTAACTAAAATTAAAACAATGGGGGGAAAACCCTTAAGATAAGCACACATTTTAAGCACACAGAATAATGTAAGTGGATTTTTTGTAATTGTGCCTTTGAACGATTACATAATTGTGGCATCCATAATTGTAATCCGCGATTACAAATTCGATTAATTGTGCAGCCCTACCCCTTACCCGTATGTATTTTCAATGGCATATTATACACTCACAAAAATACTTTATTTACTTGAACGAAGTAAATATACATTAATGAGCACATATATTTTTTGAAGAACTAAGTGTTTTTAGCTAAGAATAAACTAAAAGAGTTACACAGTGTAGCTTTAAAGAAAACCATACTAACATCAAACTTTTGAATGTATATGTTATGTGTCATAAATCTTGCCATCGTATGACCTGACATGAAGTGCATAACAAAAACAGGTATTTAAGAAATTATTTTCATGGATTTTGTTAATTCTTAGTGATTCTTAGTGAATTCTTAGTGAAAAAAATAAAATCAAACCTGCCTTGTGGCAGTCTCTGGCCTAATGGTTAGAGAGTCAGACTGGTAACCTGAATGTTATGGGATCATTCAAATCTCAATACCGGCAGGAAATGACTGAGGTGTCCTTGAGCAAGACACTAAACCCCCCAATCGCTCCCCGGGGGCGGCAGCAAAATGGCTGCCCAATGCTCAAGGGTGTGTGTGTGTGTGTGTGTGTCCACAGTTTGGGGTGTGTCTGTTCACTGACTTACTACTCCTGAATGTGTGTGCACTTACTTAGATGGGTTAAATGCAGAGGACAAATTCCAAGTATGGGTTATCATACTTGGTCTTCACATGCCACTTTAACCCTTATATGTTATATATTCACACAGAAACTGTTAATTCATCGCCTTGATTTTCATTTTTATTCTTGTCCTTCTTTACAAATTATGGAGTTGAGTTGAAGTCCACATGCCTGGTAATATTCTGCCTAATTGTTGTTTATTTACAGGATGTCTTGAAGTACTACTCTAAAGCAGGAAGACAAACAGAAGATCTTGAGGTAGGTTCAGTCTGTACTGGCTTTTAAAAAAAATTAGGACACGAGAATAAACTCATTATCAGTTGACATTGAATTATTATTCCGTTCTCTTTTTGTGTCCTTATTACAGAGGGCAGTGCAGGTGATGTGTTTCGTTCCAAAACGATGTAACGACATGATGAATGTTGGAAGACTTCAGGGTTTTGAGGTAGGATGACACTCAAATACACTGCAGAAATAGAAATGGTTTACTTCACCTTGGACTGCTTCAGTATTTAAAATGAGCACAGCATGAGTCCATTTTTTATAAAACAATTATGCCACTTATAGTTCTTTTATCACCTTAAGCTAAAATCTCACTCAGATCACCTGTGATTGATTGGGTTCACAGGGTCAGCTGAGAGCACAAGGGAAACTCTTGCAACAGGACACCTTTACATACATTGAGCATGAGAACAGCATCCTCTCCCGTCCCAAGGAGAGACGGGTGTTCCTCTTTGAGCAGCTTGTCATCCTCAGTGAGCCAATTGACCGCAAGAAAGGCTTTTCTCTGACAGGATACATCTATAAAAACAGCATCAAGGTGAAAAGCAGAGAAAAAAGTGGGAGATTGTTGGCAAAATAAATATGAGAGTAAATGAAGAGTTCAGATGCAAAAGCCTCTAAGTGCCATTTGAAATTTTCTTCTAAAATGACAATTTTTATCAAGCTTGTATATTTAAGTTCAGTAATTTCACTTAAATGACAATTAATAGGTAATCTTCATTGCCATTTAAGTGAAATTACTGAACTTTAATATACAAGCTTGATAAAAATGATCATTTTAGAAGAAAATTTCAAATGGCATTTACAGGCTTTTGCATCTGAACTCTTCAAATGTTTTTCAATATTTGTATCTTTCACAGATTAGTTGTTTGGGCATTGAGGATTGTTGCCTAGATGACTTATGTCGGTTGGTCTTGACGTCTCGTAATGTTGATGGAAGCGTGCAGAGATTCGTTCTTCGTGCATCAACTCCAGAAATCAGAATGTCCTGGGCAAATGACATCATACAGATGCTGGAGACACAGCGCAACTTCTTAAACGGTATAAGCATCATACTTTGTGTGACCTTGCCATGTATCACAATACCTAATGGACACTTTTCTCTTTCCTCTATCGCACCCATAGCTCTGCAGTCTCCTATTGAATTCCAGAGAAAAGAAATTAAATCCCTCAGCCTGGGAAAGAACCTAACATCACCCTCACTGAACTCTGACCTGCGACCCTATAGTTCTGCCTCAGTGGACCGCCAGAGTCTGCCCTGCCTGCGCACCTGGAATTCCTCACAACCTTCCACGCCTCGTTGAAAGGTCAATGTTTGCTTGATTTGTAAAGTTACCCCCCCCCCCAAAATTTCCATTTCCAAAAGGTCCACCTGGCCTCATAGCGTTATATATTTTTTTGTTTGTTTTTGTACTAGCATATGTTTTCACTTTATTCCTTTAATTTTCAGCTTTCTGACAGTTCTGCAAAGGCACTTTCTTCCTCTGCCCTCAACCCAAGCAGTGGACCATCTGTTACCCTCAGGAGAATATTTTAAGGAGATAAAGAAAGACTTAGTCCGTTTCCGTGCTAGTTATGTCCAATGAACACTGTTAATAAACTAAGACTGAATTGAGTTAATTATTCATTAACTGATTTATTCTTCCGCCTGCTATTTCAAAATGATAATTTACACAAACCATAAATTCAACATAACCTTCAGTACCCAAAAATGGTATCAAGTATTTTGAGCCCGATCTCATAAAAGTTAGTATCTATGGCACGAATGTCATTCCTCGTGGCATTTATACGCCAAAAAGTTTTTGCGTGTATATGGCACGCACTTTCGCGTACATATGATACGCACTTTTTGGCGTATAATATGCACGAACTCTCCACCCCCTCTCCCCTAAACCTAACCCAGAGTTTTTAGTGCGTACCATATACACGCAAAAAAAATTATAATGAAAAAATAATAATGAAAACCTTAATTACCAAAAATAATAATGAAAACCTTTCTTCAACGACCTTTTTTCACTGACAAAAACGAGACGCTAGTTTTGAATGACAAATAAAATGACGAAAATTTGTTGACATTTTCGTCAATCGAATAAAACTTGATGAAAATGTTAGTGTTCGATCTGGGAAGCGATCCAGTCAGAACTCATGTCCTGCCTGTGTGTAGCTAATATTAAAACACAACTTAACATTGTTTGGCAAACTTTCTTGTAATGTTTTTATTTTACCTGCTTTTATTTTTTATTTTAAAAATAAATGAACACAAGTTGAAGGATTTTGTTTTTCTTTGCTGGTAGGGACGTGAAATAGGTATTCATTTTTTATATAAATGGTCTTAAAAAGGTCTTAAAAAGACTTGAATTTAACTTGAAGAAACCTGTAGGAACCCTGTTTCTGTTACCATAACCAAAAGAAATGATTGTACTGTATGCACTAAACTGCCTCGTGTGACAATATAACTTACAAAAGATTGAGAATGTTAACACAGTCTCATCCCAATTGTCATATAACTGACGTTTTGGGACGTCTTTGACCATTCGTCAATATACGACTTTTAGGGCCCCCTTAAACAATTTTATATTACCGAAATTGGTTCTAAATGATATATAATGTGACAGTACTGTAAAATTTCAGGTATATTTACTACCTGAAATCAAGCTATCCAGTGTTACTTTTTCTTATTAAGATGTTTTCATTAGCATTGTATATTCACTGAATGACTCTATAGATTTTTCTTTTGAAAGCGGTCACTTAAAGCATTTTTAAGTGAGCCAAGACTTCTTGTAAGTCTATATTCTAACTTTACTCACCACACAAGATTTACAATTTTCTTCAGGAAGACAGAAAACATGACAAATGTAATCACCAAAGTCTTTTATTTCATTCCATTCAACAACAAATGCATTTTCTTACATCTGATCTACATAAGAAAAGGAAAGAAAAAAAATTAATTTGTTCTTTTCTCCTTTTTTATATTTAAGGGACATGTGCCACTACATTGTTCTTTTAAAAATGAGCAATAGGCAGCCACACATTTTGGGGAGACAGAAAATTATATTTGTGTTACAGATACAAAACACCAACAGAAAATAGTCATGCAGACACAGTGAGAAACCCAGAGATGAGGAGTTGGAATCATTGCAGTGAAGTGAGTAGGAATTAAAATTATAGTCAAAAAGTTGATCTCATCATAGCCAGAGTTTCAGATGTTCAGCTTTACTTCTGTTCGAGCTCCCATACCCTTAAAGGGATACTCCACTTTTTTTGGAAATAGGCTCATTTTACCACTCCCTCAGAGTTAAACAGTCGAGTTTTACCGTTTTCAAATGCATTCAGCCGATTTTTTTTTTATATTTAGAAGAATATCAGTAACCACACAGTTTCTGGTCTCATTGATTCCATAGTAGGAAAAAATATACTATGGAAGTCAATGAGACCAGAAACTGTGTGGTTACTGATATTCTTCTAAATATATAAAAAAACGGCTTAATGGAGTATCCCTTTAAGCTCATCTGAAACAAACTGTGTAATCAAGTAGCCTTAAACTCTTTTGCATGCTCCCTTTTTGACCTTACACTCATGCACCTGAATATGCAGGGCAGATAAATGGAAGCATTCTCCAGACAGCATCATAGTATTGCAGGACTGCATCCTCCACTTGTCTTTTTCAGGACTGAAATAAGCTCAATGACTGGTAGCGAGTGATTAAGTACAATCTTAGGTAACACTTTATTTTAAGGTGTCCTTGTTACAGTGTAATTATACATTTAAGTGCTGAGTACTATTAATTAACTATACTTACTATAGGGTTACTTGCATGTTATTATGCATTATTCATAGTTATTACTATAGTAACTACATGTAACATGCAACAAGGACACCAAAAATAAAAGTGTTACTACATTGTATTCCTTTTTCGGTCACATGGCATTTCAGATATAAAAAAGTGCAAAAGTGTTTTCAATTTCATTTTAAACCATAGCACAATGTATTCAACCTGTGTAATCATGTAACTCCATTATACACTGACCCTCTTACAGTAGCTCTTTTATTTCCTTTACCTCTTTAAGGCTTTTTAGACAGCCATGCATTTATTTACTCCTGTATGGCACCATTTTTAGACAGGATGTAATAGTAAAGGAAGAGAACTATCACACACGCAACACACACTCATATAGAAATGTATAATCTTTGACATGGAATTGATGTTGAATGCATTTGAATGATTTCAATGGATGATGCAGCAAACAGTCATTAGTGCCTCATGTTGTTCATGGACAAGAATGTAAAGCCCACTCGATGTAGTCTCTCTCTCACACACACATAAAAACAAACAAACATAACTAAAATGATGCTATACATTGGATTTGATGCCAATTACACCTTTTTCTTATATGTTTTTACTCTACAGAAGGTGGCTGCGTACAGTACTAGTCAAAGGTTTGCACAAACGGTTTCTCATTATCTTAAAGACCCTTTGATCTTAAAGCTTTATTTTGGTTGAGAAATATACATAGTGCATAAGTCTTTACAAAACATAATTAATTTTTTAATTAAATTATTGGGCCGAGTTTTGGCAACTCAAAAAGCTAAAAAATATATTTATATATAAAATGTAATGATTAACGTTTTTGGGGGCTCAATGTTTTTAATCCCAACATTTATTACAAAATGAGGAACAAAATAATAATTAAGAATGAGATCTATCCAAATTTTTGACAGCTACTGTAGATATCACCTTAAAGGAGTAGTTCACTTTAAAAAAAAACTTTTACTGATGATTTACTCACCCCATGTCATCCAAGATGTCCATGTCTTTCTTCCCTCAGTCGGAAAGAAATTAAGGTTTTTGATATACATTCCAGGATTTTCTCCATATAATGGACTTCAATGGGAACCAAACGATTTTAGGTCCAAATGAGAGTTTCAGTGCAGCTTCAAAGGGCTTTAAACGACACCAGACGATGACAAAGTGTCTTATCTAGCGAAACGATCGGTTATTTTAAAAATTAATAAAAAAGTTTAAGTTTTATAAGCACAAATGCTTGCCTTGCTCTGTTCTGTGTTTGAGCGTTTGTGACTCTCGTTCAAACTCGTTCATCAAAATGAACAAATCTTTTTCGAGTCATAACTCGAAGGGTCCTGAGATAAGATCCTTATTCATCGTCTGGTGTCGTTTAAAGCCCTTTGAAGCTACTCTCATTTGAACCTTGAACCGTTTGGTTCCCAATGAAGTCCATTATATGGAGAAAATCCTGAAATGTTTTCATCAAAAACCTTAATTTCTTTTCGACTGAAGAAAGAAAGACATGGACATCTTGCATGACATGGGGTGAGTAAATTATCAGCAAACGTTTTTTAAAGCAAACTATTCCTTTAATGGTCGCTTTATTTTATAGTGACTTCTTCATTATTAGCACATAGAGTCTGTTAATATTGCTTTTTGTTTTATTTTAGTAAAGTTAGTTGTCTCAGCCATTCTGCATAGCAAAAGCAACTGACTGGAGTGAGTGATTGCTAACTAAATTTATAAAAGGTGGCATTGCTGCTTCACATCCAGCTGATATTTACTCCAGGCTGCATGCTTCAGTACATAGGGACGTAATCTAAAAAAAGACTCCAGAACCAATTAAATAAAAATGTACAAAAAATAAACAAGCTTTACAAGGACAGTGATTCAGCCTTTGGCACAGTCACTCTTTAGAACAGAAAAATATCAAATTCAGGAGGTTTTACTGATATACAATGAATCACCCCCTATCTCTCGCTTGAGTGTGTATGTGAGAGGGAGAGAGAGAGATAATGAGAGTGATATGTTGGATTGTCTGTGGTTTTAGCTTGCTAATGATGTTCTGTTCCTTTCAGTGACGCTGAGGGCCTGGTCTCTCCTATTGAAGTCCATTTGTTTTAGTGCAAACGTACAGAGAGACGACCCCCAATAAACCCCACACAGACTGACAGGTACACACACGTTTCGATTACTGCCAGACAGGGAGATTATGTGTCATTCCATGCGAATGTCCAAAAGAAAATGTCTCCCTTTATCTGGATTGAAAAATTCTCAAAGTCATGGTTCGAAATATTTACCTCCACAGTTTTCTCTTCGTTTCAAATGAAACGTCTGTGCTCTCGTTAGTTAAAGGATAGTTTGTTCAAAAATAAATATTCTGTCACAGTCTTACTCCTATGTCATTTTGGGGCTTGGAATGTCTCTTTTACAGTTTAAAATAACATCCGCGTGAGTAAATAATGACAGAATGTTCATTTTGGGCTTACTATCCCTTTAAATGTATATTGAAACATGATTGGCTGAGGAGAAAAAAAGAAGGCTGTGCATAATTTACAGAATGGTTTGATCTGTATCTAAAGAATTCCTCTGAACAAAAATAAAGCTAAAGAAAGGAGACACAAAAATACGACATCTTCAGGTATCAAAAAATGTTAATCAGCCATCACTGCACATCTCATCCGCCAGTCATGTCTGATCACCTTAGGACACTTTCCAAAAGAGCTCCCACTTACTCACATGGGACCATATACAGTTACACAGCACACCTCCAGTGTCTTCACAGGCTCCTTTAGCTACTCATGGAGAGAGTGTTCATTTGAGGGAGGATGAGAAATTGAAGAAGGCATTGTCAGAGTGGGTTCAGTTGTGTGTTAGACACTGGAAGCGGTTTTTGAAGTACAAGAGGCCATTTTTGGTGTGTGTCGCATCAGATGAAGCAGGGGGTAACGGAACTTTGCGTAAGTTTTGTCGCTTTCCGACTGGCCCCACGGTAGCTTGATCTTAGTGGCGTGGTTCACAATGACATCATCACACGACCCAACATGCAGGGAGCCGAGCCCATCAATGAAGAACTCTGTAAAACAAAATATGGAAATGAGAATATTCGTTTCGTCTCTATGAACTATGTTTTTTCATGTCCGTGTGACTAATTTCTTCAGTCTAGAATTCTGATGATAATTTCTGTTTCTATAACAAAGCATAAAGCATATATGTTTGAAATAACATATTTACACACACACTAGCATTTGGGGTCAGTGAGATTCTTTTTGTTTTTGAAAAGTCTCTTCTGCTCACCAAGAATGCATTTGATCAAAAGTACAGTAAAAACACTAATATTGTAATATATTACATTTACACTTAAAAATTCAATGCATTTTATTCCTGTGATGGCAAAGCTGTGTCACTTGATCAGTGTTGCATGATCATTTGAGATCATTCTAATATGCTGATTTGATGCAAGAAACATTTCTTGTTATTATCAGTGTTGAAAACAGTATTACATAACTTTTTACTTGATGAATTGGAAGTATAACAACATTTGAAATAAAAATCTTTTGTAACATTACTTTTCAGATCTCAAAATGTATTTTTTCATACTGTGCATTATGATTCTACAGAAGGGTATTGCATTGACTTGAAGAAAAAAATCTACTCTGTTTTTTATCTCAGTTAATTATCTCAGAATTATGAGATATTTTTTCATTGAAAAAAGTTTTTGCTCTGTTTTTCTGAATTAATTAGTTAATTATCTCAAAATTACACGATCATTTTTCATGGAAAAAAGTTTTTGCTCTGTTTTTCTGAATTAATTAATTTTCTCAGAATTACACGATAAATTTTTATGGAAATTTTTTTTTTTGCTCTGTTTTTCTGAATTTCTGAGTTTTTGAGATAGTCAAGTCATTAATTCAGAAAAACAGAGCAAAGATTTTTTTTCCACGAAAAATGATCTTGTAATTCTGAGATAATTAACTCATTAATTCAGAAAAACAGAGCAAAAACTTTTTTCCATGAAAAATGATCTTGTAATTCTGTGATAATTAACTTGTTAATTCAGAAAAACAGAGCAAAACCTTTTTTCCATGAAAAATTACTCGTAATTTTAAGATAATTAACTCCTTTATTCAGAAAAACAGAGTCGATTTTTTTCTTCAAGTGAATGCAATACGCTTTCGTAGATTCTCATGTATAACATTTAAAACCATTGATCAGGATTTTTTTCAGTATTTTACTATAGGCCATAACATGAAAACAATTAGCTCATCAGTATTTGCCAGAATTTTATATCAGTGAATCACTAATTAATGAGTTTAATTTTTGCAAAATTTCACAATCCTAGAATCACCTAAATGTGTATTTGCACCAGGGGCGTAGCCAGTATTGGGCCAGGGCGGCACTGGCCCGCCCACGTTACTCACTGTCCCGCCCAGGCAAGTTTGATAAAAAATACATTTTTAGTTTATTTTTATTATTCAAATATATTTAAGAAAATATATTAATATAAACCTGATTTATTGTTGACTGTTGTGTGTGTTTAATTCGTTTCCCAAATAAAATGGAACTGTCGAAGCAAGTTATAGAAAGCCTCCCTCCGGAACGTTATTGGTTGCTATGGTTGCTGGGGGTTCGACAGGAAAACGCTCACTGGCACCGGCGAAAATGGCTAAACAAATTTCTTTAATGTGATATTTGTAAAAAGCGAGAGTTGAGGAAGACGACACGCCACTGCCTTCATCTACCGAGTTCACACAGCCCAGTTCTTCAGACTCATTAACCCAAGAAGGTTAGTCAGGTGCTGGCGACGGCCGCTTCTCTCTCCCTCTCTCCCGGTCAGCCTGACGCGGTTTTACCCGCCGATCTAACTGCGATATTATTAGTATTATTTTAGCTTACTTTACTTTTGGGTGAACTGTCTTTACACTGCTGATTAGCCTGAATAAAATAGACAGGTTATTGTCTACTGGTTTATCCAGCCTTTATAGAGCTCAATGATTTGCCGAATACAAATATACTTGTTTTGCAGTTTGTCTATTCATTTTTCTACTTTCTAAGGTTAATTATTATTGAAGTCATTTTTTTTCTATGAAAAACTATAGGCCCACTCACATTTTCACTGGCCCACCCAAAATTAAATTTCTGCCTACGCCACTGATTTGCACTCCATTGAAAACTCACCCAGGTGAGCAACACGGGCAAGCCGGGGGTCAAAGCCAACCTGCTGCACTTTATCTGTCCTGGCAAGAAAGAAATTGATGACTCCATCAGTGACCACGCAGTGAGGAAACCCCTGGATGATATGATGGAAGCCTCGCCGCATGTGCAGACAGTCCCCGTCTTCCTCTCCAGCCTCAATTGAGATGGTCTGCCTGTAGGTGGCAGTGTAGCCTGTAGCTTCACGCACTGCTCCTCCAACCTAAACACACACAGAAGCCAAACACTAAGAACAATGCAGAAATGAAGAATTGAAGTGGAGACCACTCTTCAGTACAAGGTAAAACAGTCTATTTTTGTCTCTTCCTCTTTAAGAAAGTTGATGAGCTTGTCTCCCTTCCCGAGGGCATGTCTCCAGCTGGGTGGTTGTACGCACAGTAGACTCATTCACTAGAAAGGTCACATAGATGACCCATTAGAGAGCAACAATCTGGCCTAGATCTGCAGCTACTGCACTCTTTTCTTATTTTTAGTTATTACAAACAGACTCCATAGAACTCTTTACCATTCAAAACTCTTCCTTTATTAGCATCAGAGTACTCAAAATTGAACAAAATGCAAACAAATGTTGTTTTTTGGACTGTTATTAGTGGACCTATTAAGTCTTTACAGACTTGTGTAATCTTTGTTTGAATTCTAGCAATCACTGCCAAAGATAGAGAGTAGGAAGGTCTCACAAAGCCTGTTTAGCTCTGCTGCGCTGATGCTAAATGTGCTGATCTCAAAAGGAATCCAATCAGCAGTGAACACAGTCCTGAGATTCAGAGATTTGCCAAACCCTTTGTTCTGATTCTCATTAAAATAATGTGGAAAAACAGGAGTCAGATGTAATTTGTCAGACGACATACTCGGCTGAATGAACTTTGAGGTACATTAAGTAGTGTGTAGACTGTTGCCGGGCTAATGCGTTTAGAAGCAGATGCCGGATGCAGAGGTATGTGGCTGCTTGGTCAATGACTTTGTGTGAGTGTTGGTTCTTTTTGGTGTTGTAGGCTTTAAGGACCTTTGAAATAATGGAAACATTAGTCGAAGTGATGTGGAACTTCAATGTGGTCGAGACCTGCCAGGAACCACTTTAGCTGGACGTTTACTAGAAGTACAGTAATAGCACACCTTAGAACATTTGTCAAACCAATCAGAATCAAGCATTTCAACTATGTATATATGTGTGTATAAAATTCTGCTGGAAAGGTGTTTGTGCTACATTTTTTTATGGTTGGTACTTTGTTATATAATGCAATGGCATTCATATACTTTGAGTGTCACTTAACGGAGTAGTTCACTTAAAAAAAAAAAAAAAAACTTTTGCTGATAATTTACTCACCCCCATGTCATCCTAGATATCCTTGTCATTCTTTCTTCAGTCGAAAAGAAATTAAGGTATTTGGATGAGAACATTCCAGGATTTTTCTCCATTTAATGGACTTCAATGGGAACCAAGCGGTTCAAGGTCCAAAAGACAGTTTCAGTGCAAACGGCAAACTGTTCAGAAGGGCTTTAAACGATTTCAGACGATGAATTAATTTGAATGAATTCATTCAGAAATCATTTTGATGAACGAGTTTGAACAGAACAGCGCAGGCGACCATTTGAGCTTATAAAACTTAAACTTTGTTGTTGTTTTTTTAAATGAGCGATCGTTTCGCTTTGATAAGACCCTTATTCATCGTCTGAAATCGTTTAAAGCCCTTTGAACAGTTTCCAGTTTGCACTGAAACTGTCTTTTGGACCTTGAACCGTTTGGTCACAATGAAGTCCAATATAAGGAGAAAAATCCTGGAATGTTCTCGTCCAAAAACCTTAATTTCTTTCGAACCGAAGAAAGAAAGACATGGACATCTTGGATGACATGGTGATGAGTAAATTATCAGCAAAAGTTTTTTTTTAAGTGAACTACTCCGTTAAGAGTATAAGTGTTTTGGTGCCCATTTAGAGAAAAAAGATGCAGGGTTGCTTATTTTTACCATGGCACAGAGAGTGTTTTCTCTAAAAAAATTGCTAAAGAAAATAATACCATGCAGTATAACTCCATAAACACTTGGTATTTTTAATTAGCAAAGACGGGTTGTTGCTGTGGATATTGTGCGGTGGGAGGTTTAACCTGGGACTCTGCCGGTTCCAAAGGTGTAAGTTCCTCACCACAAGAGGGACCTGAAGAAACACTTTGCTTCCTCAAGGGTTCTTTAAGCCACTAATGTGCACCTGAGCCAGCCAACACATACAATGTCTCTGCAATGGCTCCTAAAATAGATTAGACTAGATAACTGTATACTATAGTATTGTTTTTTGTCTTTATTTGATGAAAAACATTTTATTGTAGAACTTTGCTGTGCAGGAAAACCCTATATGGCATGCTACATTGAACGTTTTCTCACAAGGTCAAGTGTTGTTTTCTCCAGCACATCCACCAGCTTCTCTAGCTTTGTGTTGGCAGTGAAGATGAAGTCATCATCCACCCACAGCACATACTTGGTTGTGACCTGTGACACGGCCAGGTTACGACCAGCGAACCAGCCCTGCGACATAGACACAAATCAGAGCCCATCATATGGCATGCAAACACAGACAGGAATAGGTCATAAACTCTAAAAAATCTGGATTAAAATCTGGGTCATTTTTGGCAACCCAGTGCTGGGTCAAGAAATGGTCGAACCAAGCTTTTGAAAAGTTGAACAACTATTGATTATCATGGATATATAAGAGGCAATATATAGAAATAGTGTTTGTGTATGTCAGTGAGAAAATGTGAAGAAAAGAATAGCAAGTTAAAGAGCCCCTATCATGGATTTTTGAAAATGACTGTTCATATGGTGTGGACTATAGCTCTAAGGGAGTGGTTCCCAACCTTTTAGGTCTGAGACCCCCTTTTTCCCCAAAAAATATTTTAAGGCCCCCCTTCACATTTAATGATATTATCGCTCTTGTTAGCTTGCAGCAAGGATGACAAAATATGTTGTTTTCAAACAAACGGTGTGTTTACTAGAACCAGATATGTTTATGCACAAATAATAGCCTATAATATTGAAAATACAATACCAAAAACATCAGTAGTCCCTATTTGAAACGCAAAATGTAAAAAATGAAAGAATACAGACTTAGTAAATGACTGCTGTCTCAATACTTGCAAGTTATTTGTGAGGCTTTATCAATGTGAGGCTTTATTTTTTATGTTTTTGGCGATTTAGCGAGCGATAATAAACTAGTGTTTATTAACAGAAAAATGCGTCTTTCGGAAGAATATTGTAGCCGGAACTATCTCTCTGTGTGCGTCTGTGACGAGTCAGGCAGGTACTGAGCTACTCCGCAGCGCCAGCGATCCGAACCAGTGTAAAATAGTCCCAATGTAAACACGTATTATAGGTTTACCATAGTGGTTCAGGATAAGACAAAAACATGGATTGATGGATTTATGATGAACTCGCTCATTATATACATTTTGAACAGAAAAAATGTAAGGACTTTTATTTAATGCTCATTGTTCAAAACTTTTCAAAATATGATGGGACCCCCCATAGAGCTCGCTGAAGCCCCCTTGTGGGCCGCGACCCCCCTGTTGGGAACCGATGCTCTAAGGGAATGAAAACATCCTGCAAAGATTTATATCTGAAAAGTGCACCGTATATAAACTTATTGTCTTTCAAAAGTGAGAGTTGACTCTGAGTCTATGAAATGAAACGAGTCATTAGCTGTTTCGTCGTGACGTAGATATGAAACATTAGCTCATTGGCCGCTCCCAACGTTCTACATTGCAAAGACAGTTCAGCCACTTGTTTCCATTGTCCAGGGACGAGCATGTGAAGAATCGGTGGTTAGAGTTCATATTTGCAACGATACCACAACAGTATAGCCCGAACTTTGTGTTCTCATCATTTTAATGACGACGATCGTTCAAAAACATTAATGAATTCAAATGTGGATTCGCAAGCCGATTGTTCCCGAAGGAGGGCTCAGTATCCAGTGTATATGGATCAGGTTCGTCCTCCTCCGAATCACAATCTGTAAGTTTTATGAATAATGTTTGCTGTTATGTTTTCTGTAGCATGCACAATATAGTTATATTGTGTTGTGTGTGTTGTGTACACTCCGCGCAGCTTCTAAGCGGGGTAAAGTTAGTTTTTTATTTTGATATTCACCAGACATTCACTGAAAAATGGCAATTACCTCCTAAACGACTTAGCCAAATATGACTCCGCTCTATATAATAAGCACTGCCCCTCAAAAGCCGCTACAATGTGAGTTTTCGCCCATAGGGTTTCGCCGGGAAAGCTTGCTCTTGACGGAGATGCGAGTAAGGGACCGTGTGGAAAGTGCACTTTTTCTGACACGTTTGTTCATGCACTGTATACAATTTCCAACACCTGACAAGCTGAGAGCCGAGAGCCTTGGCACTTCCTATTAGCCCCATTGTGTATCATCTTAGTTGCAGTTCTATTAGAATTCCACTGGAGGTGATCGCGGGCGAGAGCAGAATGAATGGGAGTCGATGGGGCTAAACGGCTAAACAGTGTCTCTTTCACCTGCTTGTCGTTAAATTAACATAGATTTTATTGTTGATTCCGCAATTTCAATATAGATTATAGGCCAAAAGTCGAATGAACGAGTACTTATGTCCTTTTGATTTCTTACAGGTTAGGCCGTTGTTGGCCGGAACACGCTAGCATTCTGCTATCGTGTGACGTCATCACATTTTTGAACGGATTTTTAGAACAGATTAGTGAATTTAAAAATGCAATTTTCATCTGAGTGTATTATCTTAGCCCTCCCTTTTAAATGCAACTTTCAAATTACTTGACAAAAAATTATCCTGAGAAAAGTGGATTTCTAGGGTGAAACCCCATTGACTTCCATTCATTCTGCACTCGACCGCGAGCGCCCCCGCATGGACAGAGACGTGTTACTGCAGCCAGTCCAGAACCCGGAAGTAACCAGCCAGTGCCAATTCTCTTTAAAGGGCTATATGCACGCATAAGTTCCGCATTTGACGCAAGGATGCCCGTCTATTTCCGGTTGTGGAGATTTAAGCGGAGGAAAACCGGAGAAAAAGGGATTATGGCAGTCTTCAAAATGTACTGTCCTCCCGTCTTTGAAACGAAACGTACATACTTTTAGATGTAATTTTATATATAGTTATGTTTATTTAATATAATTTTAAAAAGAAGCATAAACACAACGAGGGGTGTCTGTTAATCTGTTTTTGTGACTAACATTTCTTTAGTATAACCATGGAGTATAAAATTCAATATAAATTCTCGGTATTGCATCGGACTCTACGATCGGCGGAAGTTATCGAGACATCCTACACCTTCACCGGAAATACCGCCGTGCATAGAGCCCATTAGACATTCTCTTCTATAATCCATTAATGGTGATGGCATTCCGTTTCCGACAATCTCTGCCTGCGGTTCACCAATAACTACTGACTGGGTCATTTGACCAATCACCGCAGATTCGCGTCACTCAAAGGAGGTGTTTGTGAAAATGAATCGTTGAACGAATCATTTGAAAGTCGTTGAGCAAATCAGGTATAAATAAATGCATATTATAAGACAATTAAAGTGTTTTTTATCCTTGCATGCACGTTAAACTGTTTTTGGGAACTCCAAAACAAAAAAAGGAACATTTCAAATGCTATAATAGGGGCTCTTTACAAAATGGCTTTTTAAATGGCTAGTAGTTTCTTAGGCTCAGTACAGCCATGAACCACATAGACTGAGAGCCTATAATAAACCCTGGATGTCAGGAATAAACTATTATTAAAACTATATAAAAACTATACAAATTATATAAAAACTAATATTAAAAGGATGTGACCTACCTTTCCAAAGGGCATGATGTAATGTTCAATATATGGGCCAGACACAGGTTTCGGGTGTTCGCTGTCATCTGCTATCACAATTGTAACAGTTGGATAGTACCGTCGTATGCTGTCAATTAAATCCTGGAGCTTGTCATAGCGCAGGAAGGTTTTAGTTGCTATGGTCACGAGAGCACTGATGTTGTAGTCTTTGAACGGGGAAAGGTAAATGTGAGCGATTTAGTTATTGTACCAATAACACTAAAATCACAAAATGAAACAAGTGAATCAAGTGAACTAACATGTAAAACTGTGTCAAGTAATGGTCAAGCAAAATATATACTGTAAGCACACCTAAAGTAATGTAACTCAAAGCATATCTGCACAGGCTGTGAGATGACTTGCTCATGAATATTACAGTAATGCATTTACTATGAGCAGGAAATTCAGGAAGGTTACCTAGCAACATCAGCATGACCTAATTAATATTCATGATATAATCCACAAAAGTATATTTCTGTTATTTTAGTATTATTTATATACTATTGTATTTATTTAATCTTTATTTTTATATTTTGTTATGTGGATATGTGCCTTTTTATCAGTATATTTATATTTTATTTCAATCCAACAAACATAGTTTTAGTTATAATTAACAATAAGACAGATGCATTCACCTTTATCTGCATTGGAGCCTGTGTTGTAGAGTTTAGGTGTTACTCCATGACGAATCTTGATGGTGAAAAGAGCCTGATGTCCTTCTGTGTCTAACTGCACTGAATCATAAGCACAAAAAACAACATATGAAATAAAGTTTAACCAGTCCTGAGTTTACTAAGTTTCTACCAGGCAGCTGCATACCTGTGTCAGCTGTGCTGGGGTGGAACAGTGTGTTAGTATATGTGATAAACTGGAGCTGCCGATTCAGACTGGACAAAAGGCCACTGGTCAGGGTCATGTGCATCTCGCCATCACCCCTGACCTTTACGCCCTCCACCTCTGCTGCCACATTAAAAGTACCCAGAGAAGCGGAAAAATTCAGCTACAGAGAAGAACAAAAAAAACAGTGTTCAGGGAGAATGCACAACATGTGGGAACAGAAAACAGACTGAATTATTCATATCACTTACAGTATAGAAATCTCTGGGCAGCTCTTTTAAGGCCAAACCTGAAACACATTAAATATATGTGTCAGGCTTCACTTCAGTCTGGAAAGATCAAGTTTTTTTCTAATTCAGATAGCAGAATTTAATTTTTGGGTGAATTATCCCTTTGTCAGTGTTAATATTCATTATATTAGAAAAAAATGTATTAATATAATGTTTTGCAATATGGCAATATTAATCTAACAAGGCACAAAAAGAGTAATACCTGGTATAAGGATAGTTTTAAGTGGCCGAACCTCCACACCCTGTGTTGGGTACTGCAGGGGGTTGTTAGCTTCAGATACAATCAGCAGATCAGCAGGGGTCTGCGACCTATACACACCAGAGTTACATTGACTAAAATTAAAACAAAACATTTTATTACTTGAAATTAAATAAACATTAACAGAAAAAAAACTATTTATTTTAGCCAGTTTCGGTACTAAAATAATAATAATTAAACAAAAATTAATACTTAAAAAATACCACGTAGACATATTTGTTTCATGTTCCCTTGTTTTGTTTCTTGTTTTTGTTATTTGGACTTTTATATTGCTGTGTATTTTCTGTTCCCACATTCTGAGTTTAGTTCCTGTTTTACTTTGTTTCTATAGTGACCTTTATTTTTACAGTGCATTATAAATTTCTTATTTCAGTGTTTCTTTGTTCATTTGAAAAAATAATGTATTAATGCAATATTAACAAACAGAACAAGTCGATACATACAAGCAGTATAAACAATCTATAAAAACAAGGAAACTTTATGATACTGAATAAATTAAGAGAGGAGATATGAAGAGAAATGTAAAACTATTCAACAAATAGTCTTAAATAGTCTCAATAGAAAAATAGAGTAAGAGAAGAAGGAAAAGAAAGATGAGGGCATTCAAGAAAAAAAGAAAAGATTAAGGAAGATTATTAAAGCTGCAGTCGGCAAGTCTGGCAGATTGAGTGGACTTAGGCCCCGTCCACACGTTCCGCTGGATCCGTATCAATTTTTTATCGTATTGGCCTACCGCTATTTTTTGAAACCGGGTCCCAAGGTGGATAAATCTGAAAACGACACCCTTGCGTTTTCGTGTGTACGGCCAATCTGTATATTTTGTGAAACGATGCTGTCATCACCCCACGTGTCGACTTGTCAGACAACAACAACTGCCGAACTGCTTGTATAATAATAATATAATATAATGCGGCAGAAACTTCTGAGCCTTTTGTATTTCTTTATTTATTATTTACTTGAATTTTTTTTTGTAGGCCTATACTTTCTTTCGTATGCTGCTTGTCTGTTGTCTGGTAAAGACATTTCGTATTTTATAGGGATGAGGATTTAAAGCAAAAATAATATTCAACGATCGATGGGAATTATTTGATTATTTTGGCTATTCAAAAAACGCACCCCTAATGTTCCACTCTGACATTACATTTCTCTGTAGGTTAGGATGTTAAGAATGTATTCAGTTTAATATTTATGTTTAAATATGTTATTCTTTTATTGAATCTATGTTGCTTATGAAAAGTGAACCGCGTGCATATGCGCAATAGGCTATATCGGGAGACCTAATTTTGACCACATTAAGTTTTGTTTTGTATAAAGCCCTTCTTTGAAGTGAATTTAGTTTTTTTTTATAAATTTTATCTTTATTTTAATAAATGTTTCATCAACCAGTTACCTGGATTTAATAAATAAGAAGCAAATATATAGCAGCAATAGCCATAATCAGGACGTGGATGCCCCGATGCGAAATAACTTGCATTGGACAACTAGAGCTTCGTCTCATAAATTAACCGAAAACTCCGAAATATATAGAAATCTTAAAATGGCTATGTTTAAACAACCCCGACAAACAACAATTAAAAACGAACACAAACAGATAGGCTACTCTCTCTTATAGCCTAATCCATATGAAGTGCATTAGCCTACGTTACTCCATAGGCGCGTTCACAATACTGCTAAGTGGCGAGTCAGCATAGTCAACTTCCTCTTTTCAGTCAAGAATGAAACAGAAAACATTAGTTTATTAATAACCAATTAAAATGTCTATATTTGACACATTCGTTACTTTTGCCGGTCTTTGTGGCAAGCTTTCTGAGTCCGCTAACTAATCGAATATCTTGACTCCCTATTTTATACCAGGCAATTTATGGTTGTTCAATAAAGTTCTTGGTAAAAAAGAAAACAAGCAACTGTTCGTAATATTTAATAGCCTTTTATTTTACCGCCTACAGCGCGCAAGGTTTTATGCGCATTAAGTCTTCTCGCATTTTTAGTGGATATCTATGGCAGAATTACAGCGCCACATACTGGTCTGGGATGTCTACTACATCGTTTTCAGTCGGTTTCAGTGGTTTCGTGTGGACGCAGATATTTTTAGATGACGCGCGTTTACGACTTTTTTTTTAGAACGAGGAAAAAAAATATCGGATAGGGGAAGCTCTGGCTTCGTGTGGACGAGGCCTTAGGCAAAATTTTGAATGTTTACAACTCTTGTGCCCCTCCACTATCAACGAATACCCTCCCACAGAGTTCGTGCTCGTCAGTGCGTGTGCACCAGCTTTTCTGTGAACACGCCTGTCTCATCAGCATCCATCAACATTCTTCCAAAACTTTATTCCTTCATCTGGACATGTTTATACACCTAACATTACGTTCACACGGATTTCAGTGCAAACAAAGCTAACGAACCTGCCCAACAAGTGCTAACGTAAGCTGTCCATACCAACACATTTGGGCAAACATAGGCTACTTAGATTACTAATGTAACACTAAGACATAAAATAACTGGTTGATAAAACGCAATTACCAGTCGAGAAGAAATGTTGCAAGCTCTGCATCCAGCTTGAACCCAATTAAATCACGTAAATCTCCCACCGTTCAAAATGCCGATCCGATTGTAACTTGCGCGAGGGGTGGCGTGTGCACGACCTGTGATTGACAGATCTCACAAATCCCTGCGCTGATTGGGCAAATAACATGCTCCAGGTCAGGTGGCGTTAGAAGCTCAGGTTTTTTTTCTAAAACCACTTTATTTATGTTGTTCTGTCGGATTGTAGTGTCAATTTCACTGAATATGATAAAAAAAAATGTTGCTGATGGCAGCTTTAAGTTTCCTTTGTTCATTGTCTGGTAGTGATGGAAGAAAGAAGCTTTTCAAAGCCTCAGAATCAATTTAACCAATTGCTTCGCAAAGTGATTCACTGTTTCCAAGCGTTTGAAACACGCTGGTGAGAAAAGTGGAAATGCAACAAAAACTTAGGCCAAACACGCATCAAAACCACCTTTTACAAACACACTGCAAATGTTTTATTGAAAGTAAAATCAATCAAATGCTATTAACTAATCATCTACTAAGATTAAATATCAAGTGTCTGTGTAATATGTTCTTTTCACGTTGACGTTTGTTCCGTGGATTGCTTAGCTAAACAGGCCAATAACTACTATTATTCATTTTAATTATTCTGATGTCTAATTAAAACCCCAACAAAGGTATAAAACTGATAAAATGTTTAAATGCACCTCATTTGGAAGCTCTGATACTCTTTGGCTCGCCGTTTCTTCCATCTCATGGAGCTGGGAGGCCTGGAAGGCAGTGTGCAGGGGATGGGCAGACACTCTGGGGAACAATAGCTGAGCAAAGGGCAGGTTGATCCCTCTGGCTCTCTCCTTCACAAACACACCCGTTGCAGAGCCAAAAGCCTTGCAGAAAAGGAGAAAAGTTTCACATGATCATTCTGTGACAGAGTTTTTGACCTGAAGGAAAATGTTTGCATCCTCCTTGAATGTGACTGTGACAGTAGTCAATGCGTGCCTCTGTGTACACTTGTGTATACAAACAAATATAGGATTTATAGACTAATGTTTAAAGATAGAAGATTTGCAGATTTCAGAACAACTTTAATTTGTAGCGTAGTTTGTGTTCTTTTATTCAGCAATGACACACTAAATGGATCAAAAATAACAGTAAAAACATTTATAACATCGAGTTACAAAAGATTTATGTTTCAAATAAATGCTGTTTATTTGAACTTTCTATTTATCAAAACATCGTGGAAAAAAAAATGTTTTTTACAAAAATATTAAAGGTGCCATATGTAATAATTGAGGTAAAATTATCCAGAAAATGAGCTACACGCATCAAAAGAATGAGAAGAAATAAGTGCAATGATGTCATTAAAAAACTGACAAGTTATAGTGCTGCCGAGATATAAACCTAAATTAGCATGCTAAATTACTAGCCCCGGCCCGGCAGAGTGCTTGTAATACCAGTTTCGGCCATGGGAGGCGGTATGCGCGGCAACATGAACACCAGCCAAACTGCACATAGAAGAGTAAAGGCCCGTACACACTGGGACGAATATCAGCATGCGTTATTCGTCGGCGTTTTCAACGCGTTTTTTGTGTTCATACCCAAGCGTTTTCGCTGATCGATGAGCCGAGTGAACATGCAAATTCATTCCTTGACATTAGATGGCGCTTAATGTAAAACAGAAAAAATAATAGAATCCTATACTAGGGTGTTCATTTTCATGTCTCAACATGTTTTATTATGACATATTAAAAAAATAATGAATGAAATAATGATAGAAATAATGTCTTCTGTTTTAGAAAAATAAATATATAAATAATAAATAACTAAAAGAAATGCCTCCAAAATGTA
This sequence comes from Hybognathus amarus, assembly GCA_030378365.1. Taxonomy (NCBI): domain Eukaryota; kingdom Metazoa; phylum Chordata; class Actinopteri; order Cypriniformes; family Leuciscidae; genus Hybognathus; species Hybognathus amarus. Next base: position 498,031 of record JAQIUQ010000655.1, read on the forward strand.
ACAAAAAAATAGCTCTCACAAACTTACAAAAACGAACTAACAAAATCTATTTATATCTTTCGTTTTCATCCTCTTTATCCTGTTTTTCTTCCTCATCCACCTTGTTTGCCCATCTATATTTTGCTGTAGAACCGATCTTTTCCAGGATTTTTAAAAAAATTATTTTTTTTTTTTTGAAAACCAGGACATTTTCATCACTTAAAAACAGCCAGGACAGGACGTGAAAACAGGATATGTAACGCAAAGTTGAGATGTTGCCCAGAGATAAAAACCATAGCACTAGTTGTCGGATGAACAGATGCATGAGAGATCGAGAGTTGTCGTATTTCCCGCGTTTAATAAAACCAACTCAAACTTTACACTCGTCCTCATACATGGGGATCGAGCGAGAAAAATACAAACAAACATCCAACTCTGGTCACAATAGAAAAATAAAATAAAAGAAAGAAAAGAGTCTGCAAAGCGGTTATCTCCTCTCCTCACTTGTCAAAGTCTAACTGACACTAATGGAATATGTTTTGATTTTTAGTTCCAGATGACACCTTTAAGATATTTTAAGATTATTAGTATTGCTGAAGGATCATGATACTGAAAACAGATTAATGCAGTTATGGTCATTGTCATCACAGGAAAAAACATAATTTTCAAATATATTAAAATAAAACACTGTCAATTTAAATTGTAGATAATATTCCGCAATATTACTGTTTTACTGTATTTTTGATCAAATAAAGGCAGCCTTGGTGAGCATAGGAAATATCCTCAAACATTTGAATGGTAGTGTATATCAGAAAGTATATTAGGTTTTACGACCATTCTTGGTCTCCTTACTTGAACTGATGTTTGTGAGGATCAACTTAACCTGGCCACACTCTCCCTCACACGGTAAGGGGATGGTACTAGCACTGGGATCCGGTTCAGGAAGTCTGTCCTCCAGCAGCCGCTCAGCTCCAGGACCTGGTCTGTACCGGACATCCACAGTGCTGTAGACCCGTGTGGGCCAGGAATGTAGCACAGCCAAAACCAGCACCACTGATGCTACCAGAGCTAACAGCACAGTCTTACGTAGGGAACGCATGCTACAAACTGCAACACAAACCGAAACACGTAGTGTTGAAACTTTATTCAGTTTAATTAGATTAAATGATACAGAAATGATACGATACTCCCTGAGTACTTAAATCTGCTAATTGAAATAATGAAGTATTAACATCATTTCAATAATCGAATTAGCTTCCATTTGATTTCCCTTCACTTAATAACAATGTGGGAAAAGCACTTCAGTAATTCTTAGAAATCATATTATATACTCACTCTATCCAATCAGAGCGAGAGGTACTGCAAGTTGCCATTACTGCTTCTAAAGATCCATGGTACTGATTGACTCAATGTTAATGTGATTGACAGTAGTTGATGTGGCTGATGGAGGGCTCTCTCCATCTGCTGAGGAAGAAAAAAACCTTAAGTCGTGTTATTTGTAGCGCATTCATTTACAAATGTATTTATTACTGTATACAAAAACAGTTAAATCTATCATTCGTCTATATTCAAAGTCTTCTAAAGGCAATACACTATTGTATGAGGGAGGCAGGGCCAAATGTCAGGCTTTATCACTGGGAAATTAAAGTATTTGACACAATAGTGGACATTTTTAAGATACTTTTACACAAGATTCAGCTGATTTCAAACATACATACTAAAACGCTGTAACATAAACATGTTTTTGGGGAAACTGAGTGGTCACCCTGCTACAGCTATAATATAAGACAAATAAAATTGTTTAACCTACAGTGCTGGGTAGATATTCTTTTTTTAATTGCAGTCTGTTATAGATTGTGAGCTTAGAATTGTAAGGTTCTATCTCCACTTTTGGTTGAAATTGAGTTTTTGACATAATCTGATCCATTAGGTGTTTATTAATGCCTGTGTGATGTTATTTTTGTAAAAAAAAGGAAATAATTAATAGATAAAGCTATAATAGAAGATTATACTACATAACAGTTTTGCCAGCTGGGATGTAAAAACTTTGATGCTCAATATCTCAGAACTAACGGAGATAGAACCTTATAAAAGCTCACGAGATTACAAATTAAATTATGAAAACTGTTGTTATTAACGTAATCTATTATATTACGCATTTTGGGTAATGTACCTGATTACTTTTAGATTACTTTTGACCTTGATTAGGCATAAAAAAGTTTGGTTCCGGTGTTTGTCAGTTGAGGTCATGGGTTCGGTAGGAGATTTTTTTTCTTTCTTTTTTTTTCTCAGTGGCAGTAAGAAACATTGGAAAGATACTTGGCTACTTAATAAACATAACACTAAATCGCCAATAGGTAATAAATAGCCTTTTTTTACAGTTTATGGTGGTGGCATGCGGCCGTATTATATGAGTGAATCATTGATTCATTAATTCAAACGATTCGTTTAAAACAGTTGATACAGTTAATGAATGGGTCATTGAATCTTTGACTCAACCGATTCGTTCAAAATGCTGAATCATTCAGTAATGAAAACAGGATGAGTGTTCCTGTGAGATTCGCCGTAGTTCTGCTGTGATTTTTGTTTGGAGCTATTTTCGCTGCTGAAACAGAACAAAAACAGCCAATAAGTGACTAAAATGTTATAGTTTATTGAACTGTTGTAGGAAATCAATGTCACATTTTCAATCATGATGGTATTCAGGTATTCAGCCTGGTGTGTGTGTGTGTGTGCTGCGCTTGTGTGTAGATTTCTCCTTGAGAAGCTGCGCGAGCGCCAACAGCGCAACCTCACCGTCAGTAGACCAATACATCCACAATCGATCGCAACTTACATTAAATTGAATAAAATCAGAATCATTCTCTCGGTTTAGTGATTCCTTAGTTATTATTTTTTTGTTTGTTATTGATGTTCTAATCAGGCTACTTGTCCATTCGGGCAAGTAAAATTCTCTTTTACTTGTCCTTCAAAATTCCATTTGTCCCGGACAGCGGACACGGCTCTGGAGATTACGAAGCGTGGCAGGTTAGAGTGTTTATTGCATAAAATAATAAAATAAACGAACAAATACATGGTGAAAGAAGTAGTAGACAGCAGAAGAGGGGAATGGGATTTGGGATGATTTTTAATGAAACTTGAGAGGCGGATGGAGGTTACACTTTAGCATATCATGTGGTGTGTGCGTGCCGAATGCATGCATTTGTGTGTGTATGAATAAAAGTGTCCTAAATGACAAAAAAAAAGAAAAAGACTTGTATATGTGTTATAGTTCAGTTTGACGAACGATGTGTGAAATAGTTCGCCTCAAAGATTTTTTATTCGTGTATTTATTTAATTTTTATTATTTCTTCCCCAAGCTCATAAAATAAATTTGGGTCGCACATAATTGGACAAGGTCGGTCGGAAACCGGAACCAAACAAATTTTTTTTATGCCTTACTTTTGAACTTGTTTATTAGTCACCATTATGATCTGGGGCCCGTTTTAATAAGGAGGTTTCAACCAACTCTGAGTTAAAACTTGGATGCGATTAATTGCAAAAAACATCCAAAATAAAAGTTGTATGTGGGTGAACTGTGTATAATTATTTTATATATATAAATACACACACATGATTCTATATATTTAAGAAATATTGTCATGTAGATACTGTATATAGATTTTGTATATAATTTATATTATATATAAATATTTTACATAAAAAATATTAGTTTCTTATATATTACGTGCATGTGTGTGTATTTATATATACAAAATAATTATACACAGTGCACCCACATATATTATGTAAACACAAACTTTTTATTTTGGATGCGATTAATCGACGATTAATCGTTTGACAGCCCTACTTTTTGTTCATATTCATAATCAGAATTATTGTGTATCTGTTTTATTACTTTTTGTATACATACATAATCAATTTGTAATCATTGCATTTTGTGAATTGTAATATTTTGAAGATGTGGGAGAGAGAAGAGAGATTTTAGGAGACTTTGTGATAAGTTAGACTGCATGAGAGGATGTACGTTGGAGTGAGACCGAAAGCATATGCAGTGTATTGTTTCCACTGGGATAGGATATACATTCTTTTGTTAATGGGAACCACACGTTTGTGTGGTGACGTATGGGTTACTAATGGTGATCATAGTTTTTTTCTTGGTCAGTGGTTTTCTTGGTCAGAGGTGTCTGAAAAGATGACAACGATGCAGAATGAAGACCTCTGTTTGTCTATAGTCTCTTCCTCCTATGTCTTCTAAAATTATAAATTAATACGAGAGATCTCTTGGCAAAATCACTGGTGTCTCTTTTCATGAAAGTAATCAACAACAAGGGGAAAGCAGAATTTTTAAATCTACAATTGACTGAGTTAAGCACGTGCACCACACCTATAAAAAGCCATTATCAATGGAGCACAGATATTAAGAGTCACCATGGCAACAGCACCAGACAAAAAGAGGTCTGCATATTTCTCATCAGCAGAACTGTTTTTAGCTTGGAAGAAAATAGTTGCTGGAGTCAATGATTAAGTTTACATTTGAATTACTGTTATTAAAGTGTATTGTTATTGGTTTATTGTTATTAAAACTTTGTGTTGGGATGTCTTCGTCTTCTTCGCTGTTTACCAGCAACCAGTGATTATTATGTTCTTATCTTACATTATGCCAGGGTTTTCATAAAAAAATAATAAAAATATAAATTACAAAAAATCTTTGACATGAATTATGGACTTCTTTAAATGGATACTCCACCCATTAATGAAAATGAGGGTGAGTAAATGATGACAGAATTTTCATTTTTGGGTGGAGTATCCCTTTAACATGTGTCAATACATACATCTGTTTTGCTGGGGTACCTTGACGGCAAGAGTCACGGGTCGTTAGAACCAACAGTTGAGTGACCATTTCTTAAAGTCTTTATTGTGTTAGATTAAAGTGTCCGTTCAAGAGAAAATGAACTTATTATCTCCATGTTTTGAAAAGACTCTCCTGTTTATAGTTAGAGCCTGGCCAAATCCAACCTTGAAAAAGCTGTGTGTCTGTGTGTGTGTGTGTTAGATTCTTAGTTACAGGTTAACGAACAACTGCATTATGGAGATTGACTGAGTTGTTGTTCTGGACAGGTTGGCGCATAGCAACCCAAATCGATGTCCCTAACTTCAGGGTCCAAGTGTCAGCTGCCTAATTGATGGAGATATGCTTCAGTCTATCTGTTTATGTGTAGGAAATGCATATGTTTATCTATTTTCCTAGCCAATCAGAATCATTCAACCTGAAGCAAGGACATAGCTTAGACCTTGGTGAAGGGTATAACTGCTGTGATCTTTGTAACCGTATAAGCGGGGCAGCCTGCGAACTCCTTGTGAGTTTTGAAGCTGACTTCTGCCAGATGAAACTGCAAACTAAAACTTTTCTTTTATTTATTATAATTCTGACTCTTATCTTAAAGGGACAATGTGTAGGAATTTCTCCCATCTAGTGGTGAATATGTATTTTGCTTTCAAATGAATTTTTGCAAAAAATTTTGCAAATGCGCGTTGCAACTACGGTAGCCATTATGTACCAAAAAGCTATGACAGGATGTCTTCTACTAGCACTTCGTTGGGTGTTGGGTGCAACTTGACACAATGAACAAATAAATGAAGAGTTCAGATGCAAAAGCCTCTAAATGCCATTTGAAATTTTCTTCTAAAATGATCATTTTTATCAAGCTTGTATATTAAAGTTCAGTAATTTCACTTAAATGACAATGAAGATTACCTATTAATTGTCATTTAAGTGAAATTACTGAACTTAAATATACAAGCTTGATAAAAATGGTCATTTTAGAAGAAAATTTCAAATGGCATTTAGAGGCTTTTGCATCTGAACTCTTCAAATGTTACAGTATGAATTACTGACTGTGAAAAACATGAACTATTGTAATAAGTTATGCCTTCTTTATTCATTATATATTTTCTGAAGTATGTGCATTTTAGATATCATCATCACCACATTGAGGACATTTTTATGAATAAAAATATTGATTTTAAATAATAAAAATACATAAAAAGCACACATTGTCCATTTAAATTGGGTCTTGGACTGTAAATCCCCTTACACTTGTTACTTACATTCTTCAAAATATCTTATTTTGTGTTCAACAGAAGAAAGAAATTTATACAGGTTAGAACAACATGAGGGTGAATAAGTGATGACAAAATGTTTTGGTGTGAACCATCCCTTTAATAGTCACTATGGTGAGCATTGATTTATTTCTATAAAATGCCCACATCCGTTCTTGGAAATCAGATAAACATTAAATAAACATTATTTGTTCAGTACACACTGGCAGAGAGAGCTCAAAACCCTGCAACAGCAGAAAACACATGCAAGAAGAAAACAAATTAAGAAAAAATCTAGAAAACAAAATTAAGAAAACATCTTCATCAGTTTGACAACACATGCTCTGAAAATACTCACAGAAAAGTGCTGCAAATACTCACAACAATACACATACTGTCAGGATGTTAATCAGGATGTTAATATAAACCAAACAAAAAACACCTTTCAGGTCATCGACACCACTGATGAGTAGACATTGAACAATAAGCATGTCCCAGCCATGTCCGTCACTAGTCGGGGTCCCCTGGAAACATTACTGCTGTGGTTTTGGTTGAGTTGTGAGTATTTTCAGTGCATTTCTATATTTGGTTGCATTTGCATTTCTGTATTGGGTTGTGTTATGAGTATTTGTAACACATGTGTTGTCAAACTGATGCAGATGTTTTGGTAACGCTTCCTTTTACAGTACAGTACTTACAGTGTACTTACAGTGTACTCACCTAGAAAGTATGGGAAGAACGGGGCACAACGTAACGCAGGCTAGTTGTAACACACTTGTTTTAAATACTTCCACACATGCTGGCATGACGAAACTTGGTATATTTACTAGTTGCCATTTCAACACTTTATAGAGAAAAAAATTGCGCCAAAATTCCAAAATCTTTGTAAGATATCACTGAACATTTATTTAACCATAGCAAAAGTACATTTCTTAATTAAGTTAATTTTTCATCTCTATTTTTTGTGTTTATTAAAAATTAGACAAATCTGATATTATTTTAATCTCCAATCTGTTGTTAAACAGTTGATATAGTTCTTTAATGCTTTGCTAACTAGCAGAAGACACTAGCAGGGTTTAAACCCCAGTTGTGCAGTTGGGGCATGTTGTAACACTGTGTTACAATGTGCCCCTATTAGAAATATGCTATTATATTCTATACTTTTATGAATTCTATTGGGAAAACATGAGAAACATGTAAATAAAGACTGAGAGTCAATGTTCAGAAATTATTAAGTATTATTGTGTTATGAACTATGCTGTATAGCTGTGTTTTCTGATGTGTTTTTTGTCAAATTCAAAAATGAGTTTATTTTTAATTATTAAAAAATGCCATTATTTTAAATGAAAAAGTTAATAATTGTATTTTAATAAGAAAATATTTTGGTTTGACTTATATATTTTTTTTATTAGATCAGATAGCATTTTAAGCTGTTATATTGTGATGTTACAATGTGCCCCTCACATGTTACAATGTACCCCACCTATGGGGCATGTTGTCACATTTCACTTCCATTCTTTCAGGGTAAATCAAGAAAAAAGTATGCACTGTATCAATAAAACAAAACCACATAATTGTACTTGACATGTGGGAAATTAATGTGGGGAAAAAAAACTCTAAACCCTAAGTAGATTTACACAAATTGACAAAGTCAAAAAGTGTTACTTTGTGCCCCGCTCTCCCCTACTGGCTAATATAAGGTAAGTACATGGAACAGGGATAGGTTTAGGGGTAGGTTCAGGGTTATTACTAGTTATTACCCAGTAATTTTAGTTACTAAAATAAGTACATAGTATTTACATGGGTAACTGGACTGTAAAAGGAAGCATTACCGATGTTTTTTGGGTTTTTTTTTCTATTTGCATGTTTTTCCTCAGTTGTCCTCAGTTGCAGTGCGTTTCTGTATTTGGTTACAGTTGTGAGTAGCCTATTTGTAACACGTATTCGGTATGTCCCCGATCCTGATGCTCAGGATTGGTATCCACTTCCGATCCTGCCATTTTTTGCGGGGATTCGGGTATCGATCAGACGAGGCCGATCCACATCCGATATTGTGCGTATACTATTGTTATTGTTAAGCCCCACAGAAAGCACAAAAACATTCTTAAGTACCATAACGTTTTCGTGCACTCTATTATAAGTGTTCTGAAGCCATTATGTGAGAGAGAAATTAATATTTAAGTCATTAAATTCAAGATCACGTAAACTTTTCCCTCTCGCGGCTGTCAGTCATTCTCCATTCAGCACTCAAACAGCACGTCGCGTTCGGTTACAGTCAATGATGAAACTATCTTCAAGATGATTCAATGTTAATACTAGTATACTTTATCTGTAGATACAGGTCTATGTTTTCGCATAAAACAACATTATCTTGCTGGACTTAATTGCTGTAACTTAATCGTGTTACTTTCTACCAGGTGTCGGACGCCCTCGGTTAGATCACAACACTAGAGTCAGAGCACTATTGTTCTTCACGCGCACAGTAACTGAAATTTAAAACTGTTAAAAGAAAAGGCTCAATAATCTATTGTATAGATAGATACTGTATAATACACTGTCCATCAATATGTATTTCCTTTGTGCTTTGCACTTTTCAAAGCGGACTCGACGCGCAGCGTGCATAGCATAGGGCGCATACTGCATACTCGGCATCGCGCTGTAACTCCACGTGGTTTCAAGCGCATCATTCTGCGCTTCGGGATGCGCATAAGCGCTTTGTGCCGCACTGTGTTGGAGTCATTCATATCATAATGCAGTGACGCAATTAAAGCTTCTTAACATTAATAATTATTAATGTTGCTGCCTCATTAAATAGCTGTGCTATACACTTAGAACATGTCTCAATTTTAAAATTCTAAAATAATTATCTTTTTCATTTATGTTATTGTTTTTCGTGAATGTATTTTACAACAATACAAAGAGCAATATGTATTATTCACTAATCTAGTTTATAATAGCATTTTTTGTCATAGATTATGATCATATATTTTGGGGATTTGGGGGGTTTATCTTTATAATGAGGCTGTCTGTATTAAGTAGATTGTGTTTAACACACACAAGAGTGATAATCAGTTTAACACACAGTTATAGAAATTCTACACTTGCTTTAAAAAAACTGTACTGGTATTTACAATGTAGAATACTGCTGTTTAAATTGTTTTAACTTTAAACCTGTTGGAAACTAGCTAGCTTTAAGTAGCCTACTGAAGTACCAGTATTTTCTTTATATATATATATATATATATATATATATATATATATATATATATATATATATATATATATATATATATAGTAGTGTTTGAATAAAGGGTGGCAATCTTTCATAATCAACTGTTGTTGTGGACTATATACTGAAGGTATATTTTAAGGGGCTAATTGAGAAAATTGCTATATTTTTATTAGTTTAAAAATAAAATAAAAATATCGGATTAATATCGGTATCGGCAAAAGCCAAAGCTGCGGCATCGGTATTCGGTATCGGAAGTGAAAAAGTGTATCGGGACATCCCTATGTCAAACTGATGAAGATGTTTTTTTCTATTTGCATGTTTTTCCTCAGCCTATCCTCAGTTGCCGTGCGTTTTTGGTTGAGTTGTGAGTATTTGCAAATGTGTTGTCAAACTGATGATTTTTTTTCTATTTTCATGAATTTCCCTTATTTGTAGTGTTTCTGTGTGCGTGTGAGAGAAAGAATATAAAACATTGAATTGCACTGATCTAAAGCAGTAGGCCCTATACAACCATTCACAATCTAAACATCACTCCATCCACAGCCGAGAGGATAAAACCATATGCGCATTCCTGAACAGTGTACGCCCAACGACTTACCTCCTACTGATATTGTGTAGTCTATAGCAGGCCAGTGTACGGTGATTCCCAGCCTACGTACAACATCTCACTTAGGCCGCACATCTTACAGTATGCACTGTTGGCTAAATCAGTTCAAAGCCTTGGCAAATAGCCAATAGCCATTAAAGGACAAGATAACTAGCCTACTCATCATTTCCACAGCCCATTATGCCGTCTGTACAGAAATACAGAGAGGTAGCCTGCCGAAAGCCCCTTGGCCTGTTGTCGCCATATGTCACATCATCCACAGAAGATTCTATCAGGCAATGCAGAGCCATAATTCTATTAAAAAACGTTACCATCCGAATCAAATCATTTCTATTCAAACACCAGGAAGCGAGTGCGAACAATTAGGCTACTTAGCGGTGCTAATTTAATTGCATTTATTTACTCAATAATGCAGCAGAAGCAAACAAATGTGTCGTAAACGACTGAGAAAATGATATCAGAGCTAATCATAACAGGGCGGATGAGCGAGCAGACGCGTTCAAATCTTACCTGTAATGTCGCGAGCGAGAGGGATCCCCTACCCTTAAAATACCCCCGGCGCTCTTGTCATGTGAACGAAAACAGCTGATAAATGAAGAAAATCCGGTGGCATTGCATCCACCTCCGAGGCAGAAAGGAGGAGAGCGAGAGTCGTCGGGCTACCCCCTCTGTGAATAGCGATGGAGAGCTGCACCGCAGCCTCTTTAATGAGGAGAGGAGAGTGATGTGGCTGAACACGCCTGCCGCTCACCACAAGAAGCGGATTTAGCTCTTAATGATTATTCAGATTGTTTTATTCCTGGTCAGATTTTACCTTGACAGTAGCTTAAACTAAAAAAGCTTCATTGGACAAAAAGAGTTCATTGCAAACAATAAATCAACATAATTTAAGGTCTAGCTACTTACAAATACAGGTTCTTAGGCATAAGGTCCCATGAAGATGCTTTAACATGCATGGAACCTTTCCATTTCACAAAAAGGTTCTTTAGTGGAAAAGGGTTCTTTAGATTTTTAAAAATGTTCTAAACTCTAACAAAAATATATTTTAACCTGATAAGTGTCATTGAATTTGACACATGGCCTATATTCTTTGGAATTTAGATGGTCTTGTTTTAAAAAAGACATTTGGCAGATTTGAAACAGAAGTAAAATAGAAAAAAAAGTCATGTAAGTTTGAGTTTATGAAAATGTACAATGTAAAAAAAATAATTATTCATATTTTATATAAAATATATATTTTCAAAACCTAAAATATATTTTAAAAAAAAATCAAAGCCAAAAATCTGAACAAGTTGTGTTTCAAATTTTAGGTTGATATTTCAAAAATGAGCTTTCAGTAAGATTTTGACACATTACTATTTTTTATGTTTTTTTTTAAAAGAAGTCTATTATGCGCTTCAAGCCTGCATTTATTTGAGTAAAAATAGATACAGAAAACAATTATTACAATGGTTTTCTATTTTAATATAGACCTACTTTAAAATATAATTTATTTCTGTGATGCAAAGTTGCATCATTATTCAGTGTCACATGATCCTTCAAACATCATTCTAATATGCTGATTTATTATCAATGTTGGAAACAGTTTTGCTGCGTAAAGTTTTTTTTTGGAAATTAAATTATTTTATACTGTATATCTTTACTATCACTTTTTATCCTTGCTGAATAAAAGTATTAATTTCTTTTTTAAAAAGTTAGAAAGAAAATTAGTGACCCCAAACTTTTGAACATAGTGGATATACAAAAGATTTCTATTTGAAATAAATGCTGTTCTTTTTGTAACTTTTTTAAATCAGAATTCTGAAAAAAGTATAAAAAATTATAAGATAGAAGTAGAAAACCATTATTTTAGATTGTAGTAATATTTCACAATATTACCGTTTTTGTTCTGTATTTCTGATTTTAAAAATGCAGCCTAAAAAAGAAAAAATATAGAGATTTCTTAAAAAAAGACATAAAAATAGTATTGTTTCCAATCTTTTGATCATATATATATATATATATATATATATATATATATACTGCATATATATATATATATATATATATATATATATATATATATATATATATATATATATATATATATATATATATATATATATATATATATATATATATATATATATATATATATATATATATATATATATATATATATATATATATATATGCAGTATATATATATATATGTCCCCTTTTTTACATTTGAGCCCCTGCCCATGAGGAACTCTGCACATCCCTGGCACGCAACAACTGTTTTTGGTGTATAAATGGCATTGGTGTAAAGTTTATAAATGGTATTAAGTTCCGTGGGGGAACACTGGCTGGACGAATGACCCAACAGTGATCCATGTCAAAATGTTCACATGCCTATCAAGACAGTCTGAAATTCTTTTTATTTCAATACATTTATTTCAAGGCAGTCAAACAAGAACATCCACTGCCCTATATTGGCAGTAGCCATGTGTAGCTTATTCCCCTCAGGCTGCTTTTGATATTATGATGTATTAACATGTTTTTTTTATGCACTTATTTATGGAATACTGTTCTTTTATTATATATATATATATATATATATATATATATATATATATATATATATATATATATATATATATATATAAAGCAGAGCTTTGCTTTGTTAATGACATTCTTAATAAATCTCACTAAAAAGTATTATTTAATCTAACACTGTTGCAGCTTTTAAAATTAATAAGCTACAGGCAGAAAAACAGGAACACAGAAAATAATGTAGATGCATCATTGTATGAAGTTGCGCGAGAGAATTCATGTATGTCAGGTGGTTCAGCAAACAAAACTGGATGCGGTTTTCTTTCTAATGAGGTAACCACAATATAGATTAGAAACCGAGTTGCAGCTGATCTTTTTATTTATTTATTTTTTTTATTTATTTTTTATTTACATTATGTACAGAACAAGACAGGGAACACAACAAAAAACTGTAAGACACTTCCATTTAGATAAATACAGAGAAAAAAAGGAAGAGCAAGGGTAAAGACAAGCACATAGCCAGTATGAAAGGAATTAAATACTAAAAAAGTAAATATTTTGATAAAGAGAGACATAAAGTTTCAGACTTTCTATTACATTTTTTGAAGTATTTGAAGCTCTGAAACATTTGAGTGAAATCACATAGAAATATATTAAAGGATGGCTTACATTTTATCCACTTGCAAGTATGGATATGATATTTACCCATCAATAAAACAAAATTAACAACACCAATGAAGTGCGAGTTTAAATCACACTTAAAAAAGAGCACATCTTGCAGGAGGTACTGTCTCCATTTTTTTTTATTCAACAATTGCACAGTTTACATGAACAATTCTCTTCATTATAGAAAAAAATACAATGTGCAGTTTCCAATATTGTGGGTGTTTTAACATAAAACATAAACAAGACTTACAACACATTTTGCCAGGGTTAGTACAGAATTACAAAAATATATCAAATTGTTTACACACATTCACAGTTTTTGTTGCCTTTTGATTAAGAGACTGTCTCCATTTTTACTGACAGTTGCAGCTGATCTTAGTCATCGACTTCAAGTAAACAGTGCATTCTGTTCTCAAACGCTCCACAGCGAACTCATGAGACCGAAGATTAACATTACACTGATTTACATTAACTCTCTGCGGGTCCCTGATATACCGTAGACTGTAAAAGAAAGGGTCCAATAGAAGTCAATTTCGTGGCTGGTGGGTGTCTCTTACCGCACGTGATCCAATGAATACACGTTCTAAACATGACTGTCGTTGGTAATAACCAATCATGTTTCAGCTTTCAACGACGTTGTCCAATCCACGTTGCTTGGCACACTGACATGCACCAAATAACAAATCATTTGACAACGCTAGTTTGCGACATGAGAGAACTATGGCTTCCTCCTTGATTAAGTGGTTAAGAGGATTATATGTTTTTTTCTTGACATGTCTCCTGTCCGTTTTTGCTTTTTTGAATTTAGAAGAATTAAATGAAATGAAATATGGAATACAGATTCTGTCCGACCCTGTTATTATGGGACAGGTAAGATTGTTTTGGCCAGAGATGCAGCTAGCTGTTTGTTTGCTACAGACAGTTAACGTATCTTTATGCACAGCTTGACGAATCAGACATTAAAGGCAATGCTTGCCTACGTGATACGGGTTCTTAGTACCTAAGTGTCTCGTCCAATACTGAATAGTAAAGCTGGTTAAGTAACGACGAGTGGGGAATTAGCAATGTGACATGAGGTTGTTAGACTGTACCTCCACAGGTACTGTATGATGTAGGTCAGGGGTTTTCAAACTAGAGTCCGGGACCCCGAGGGGGCCATATGGAGAGTGATAGGGGGTCTGTGTAAATGTTTAAAGAATAGTAATAAAAATAAGATGAAAATAAATAAATAATCAAAACGTATATTAGAATAAATAAGTAAATATACAGTTAGATTAAATATAATGAGTAGAAAAAAGTAATAGTATAATCTAATATAAAATAACTGTTTTCCAAGTAATAGACATTTATAATATTTATTTTTCACAGTATCAATTGGGTCTGTACAGTAAACTTTCAATTTTTTGATTGTCAACCCTCGCATGAAGATGATCATATTTGAGGGCCTGTGGCATTTAAAAGAGTGAATACCTTTGCTATAGATTTTGCTTAATTATAACTATGAATTTTGGGAAAAACAAGATGGTAGAAATGTACACTATGTTTCCACCTCTTCTTTGTTCTCCTTTTCTAATTCATTTTCTCTGTCTTTGTCATCTTCTTTCTGTTCCTGTTTTTAGATGGAAGATGTGATGTTGGTCTCTAACAAATACAAGCAGCTGTATGAGTGTCGTTTGCCAGCTCAGGCAGTGCGTTTCCATCAGGACCCGGTATCCGAGCCTGACATGCTGGGTTACAGTGGCCCAGGAGTCCCTGACCTTCTCAAGCCCATGCAGACTGCACCATGCCTGATTAAGGTGGACATGGCCTGCCTTAAATTCTGTCACAGTGACTAACACACTGAATAATATACATAGGGCCCTATAAAATCCGTTTTATTCTTTCCCAATTTCCATTTTATTTTTTCCCAAATTCCGTTTTTTCCGTTTTAATTTTTGTTTTTCTCCGTTTTAATTTTTGGGAATTTATTTTTTTTACCCTTTACTGTTATTTTAGTTGTAAAAAGAGTGTGCTTTTTATTTCGTGATCACAGAAATTATAGGGCCCTATATACACATCCACTGACACTGATCTTAGATATCACTAACTATCACAAATAGTTAATTTAGAAACTATGTTTGTGTCCATGTTTGTGTAAATAATGAAACAATGATTGCCATTTGCTATGGACTTTTGTACACAATTCCTGATCAATACAAACTACAGTACATGTCACCGTGACTTGAACATTATTTATTTTGTATGTGTTTATAGACCAAAGACTGGTGGACTTATGAGTTCTGCTATGGCCAGCACATCAGGCAATATCACTTAGAAGGTATGTTAAATCATGTCATGTCTAAATTATGTTTTTTGAGTTCAATTGCATGTAGCCCCCATAACCAGACACGGCACAGTAGCAACGGTAGCCCCCGTAAAAACCAGGCTGTCCAAATCGAGACCTGATGCTTGGCTGAACGATGTCACCCGTACTGCCAGACGCAAGTGTAGAAGGGCGGAAAGAATGTGGAAGAGGGATAAACTTCATGGGTCGTTACAGATATTAAGAGAGAGTTGGTGTTCTTATCAAAAAATGGAAAAAGCTGAAAAGACCAAGCATGTTTCTAAAATTATTTCTTCTAATGGTCACAATCCTCTTATCCTCAAGTTGGAGAGCATTCGAGCCCTTATTGGTCCACATTTGAATGGCCATGGCATTTGTATGTGGGTAATATACAGTATGTGGGTGCACTGTGTCCATTATAATTATTTTATATATATAAATACACACACATGCTTGTATATATTTAAGAAATATTTTCAAGTATATACTGTACATAGATTGATATATAGTTTATATTATATATAAATATTAATATTTTATATATGAATAATATTTTTTTCTTAAATATACATGCATGTGTGTGTATTTATATATATAAAATAATTATACACAGTGCACCCACATATATTATGTAAACACAAACTTTTATTTTGGATGCGATTAATCGTTTGACAGCCCTAGTTATAACGTTTCATTCCATTTTGATTCTGACGACTGCCAAATATATGTGGCGCTAAGTTAGTCAAAAACCCTTTTAGAGTGTCTGAATGAACGAGAGTAAAACTGAGTTTGTGTTATTTGCTCCTAGTGACTCAGCTACTGTGGTTCCTGTTGACCTGGGTTGTCTAACCCAAGACATTACCCCTGTGGTTACAAACCTGGGAGTCAAGTTGGACTGTCATCTAAAACTTGATGCCGAAATTAGTGCAGTGGTGAAGACCAGCTTATTTTAGCTGAGGCAAATAGCCAAAGTAAAACCGGTTTTATCTCGTCATGATTTTGAAATTTGAATACATGCTTTAATCATCTCTTGTTTAGATTATTATAATGCACTTTATAGTGGTTGTAGCAAATCTCAGTTCAAAATGCAGCAGCTCGTCTTTTAACTGGAACTCGAAAATTTGGCCATATCTTGCCCATCCACCAATCCCTTCACTGGCTCCCTGTGCACTTTCGTACTGATTTTAAAATTCTTTTATTTGTTTTTAAATGTCTGCATGGCCTGGCCCCCAGTACTTGTCTGATCTGCTCGTGCCCTTCACCCCCTTTCGTTCGCTCTCAGTCGGCTGATCAGTCACTTCTGGTCATCCCCAAGACCAAACGTAAATCTAGAGCTGACCGTGCGTTTGCACATCACAAACTTTGAACATCAGATAGTCTCTTTCTGTTTTTAAATCCTGTCTTAAAACTCATTTATTTTCTTTGGCTTTTAATCTAGTTTGAGGGTTGACTTTCAGTTTTGTTATTACTATTACCAGGATAATTTGTGTAAACTTTTCATTTTCTATATATGTTCCATTTCTGTGATTATAGATTCAGAGATCAAGGGAGATGTGCTCTTTTTGGGATATTATGATTCAGAGTTCGACTGGACCAATGAAACTGCAAAGGTTAATGTGCTTAAATTGTTTACTTGTGTAAGATGTAATTCGTTTTTTTGAAAGTTTCTGACAATGGAGCAATTAGAAATTCTGATACTAGGAATTCTTTTAAATTTATAGGTGATAATTAATACTTGCAATATTATAGACTAATGAAAGTGCATTATTTGCATGCTGCCATCTTTGTAGTTATTGTGTGTATATATATATATATATATATATATATATATATATATATTTATGATATATATATATATATATATACACATATACACACGTATGTATGATCTTTTTTTATTTATTTAAATTTGCTGATGTGTTTTCTTTTTTTCAGGCATCTAAGCAGCATAAACTGAAGAGGTATCATAGTCAGTCATATGTCAATGGCTCTAAATGTGACTTGAATGGCAATCCCAGAGAGACGGAAGTCAGAGTAAGATTGCACACACTTACAAAGTGCCACAGATTATTTCCAGGCCAGGAATTTACTATTGAAGTCAATCGAAAACCCAATACATATGTGGATGCCTAGTATCCTTTATTTATATTAAGACTAATGCTACTACTAAAGTATTCATTGTTTAAGGTGTGTAAAATCACTTTAATTTAGTGCATTAAAAGAAAAATTGACCAAAGAAAAACAGCAGACTTTTACATTGTTACAAAAAAAAACTATTTCAAAGAATCCTGTTTTTTTTAATCAAGGTTTTCACAAATATATTAAGCAGAAAAACTGGTTTTATCATTTATAATAATAAGAAATGTTAATTGAGCACCAAATCTGCATATTTAGCATGATATTTGTGAAGGATCATGTGATGTCATGTGACAATGAGGACTGGAATAATAATAATGCTGAAAATTCAGCTGAAAACATTCACAACTTCAAAATCAACACACATTTATCAAAATCAACACACTGTTTTTTTTTTCTGTAATATGTTCAGTCTTGAAGAGTACAAGAGACTTTTCTTTTTAAAACATCAGAAATTGTACCGACCTCAAACTTTGAACATAAGTTTGCAACAACATGCAATTGCATTGTGCATATGAATGGGAGCATTATATCCCAACATCTATTGGAAAGCCTTCCCAGTGGAGTGGAAGCTGTTAAAAATGGCCAAAGTTTTTTTTTATAAAATTTTAAGAAGACTGTATAAATATGCTAAAATTGATGCTACTGTTTTAAGGCTATTTTAATGTTTTTTCTTTGGTTCTTTTTAAACAGTTTGTGTGCGAGGAGGGCTCGAGTGACTATATTGCACGGGTAGATGAACCTCAGTCCTGCCGTTACCGTCTTGACAGTACACACCTCTCGTACATGCCAGCACCCTCTCCTTCAGCCACCTTCCACCACCAAGCCACAAGGCATTGTGTGCCAACCCGCTCTCAGTCCCCAGCAGTATATGGACTATGTCAAGGCTCAAGTCTGTAAGTACGAGAAGTTCTGTGTGTTTTTTCTTTTTCTTACCTCCATCAGGGCCTTGTCCTAGTCATATTGGACAATATATCAAATGTGGATCATATGTTTGAAATGATTTTGCTGGTGGTACAAAATTAAGCAACATTGTGTTTGTCCCAATAATATTGATTAGCTTTTTTTTACTTTTTATTTGGCTTCAAGAGTGTGTCATTAGACATGTTTCACAATCCTTCCTTGCAGTGCTCCATGACTATGACTCTTGAAAGCCTAGTTCACACTACATGATTTTTAGCCCCGAATTAAGCCCGTATCGCCAATCTGTTAGTATGAAGGAGCCAACAACGCATCAAAGATGCTCGCAGATGCGTCGCGGGGCCCAGAAAAATATCTAGCATGCTAGATATCCAGAGCTGTCGCACGACCCTACCTCACGTGATGTCATGAGCTACAACCAATCAGAGCAAGGCATGGGTTGAGGTCACCGGGTAAATCTTATTTTTTCTTATTTTGCATTTTTTCTCCGAGCAAATCATTGCGCAAACAGTTTGCAGCACTAGTTTCTGTCTGACGTCCATATTCGCGTGTTGTGTTCTTCGTCTTCTTCGCTGGGAATTGGCGCGTGCTGTTCCGTCATTTCCGGTTTGTTTTATTGCGTGATTTTTAGTGATAAATCTTGGTTTGTAAACAAGATAAAATCATTGGGTGACAGTGGAGTTGTTGTCATGCGTTACCCCCTGTTGCGGATCAATCACGTTGTGTCGTGTGGTGTGAACAGCTCAACAACTTGAACACACTCCTGATTTCACAGAGAACAAGTCATGTGGTGTGAACCGCACAGCTATCTAAGCAAAAGATGTTTACTTAACATCTCAGAATGATGAATGATGTGAATATGTGTGTCTCTATATAAATACATACATACATGCATACATATATATATATATATATATATATATATATATATATATATATACACACACTACCGGTCAAAAGTTTAAGGTCGGTAAATATTATGACAAATTTAAATGACTTTTTTAATGTTAATATATGTTCAATAAAAATGTAAAAAAACAGTTTTCAACATGGATAATAATCATACATGTTTTTTGAGCATAAAATCATCATATTAGAGTGATTTGTGAAGGATCATGTGACACTGAAGACTGGAGTAATGATGCTGAAAATTCAGAGGAATAAATTACATTTTAATATATATTAACATAAAAAAAGTCATTTTAAATTGTCATAATATTTCACAATATTACTGTGTTTTTGTGTATTTTTATTTTTTTTATCCAAAAATTGCAGCCTTTGTGAGCAGAAGAGACTTCTTTTAAAAACATAAAAAATCTTACCGATCTTAAACTTTTGACCGGTAGTGTGTGTGTGTTTGTGTGTGTGTGTGTGTGTGTGTATATATATATATATATGTGTGTATATATATATATATATATATATGTATAGAGAGAGAGATGTTTAAAAGGTGTTAATTTCGAGAAAAACCCGAATTTATTTTCAACAAGATTTTGTGCTTCTTGCTTTTTTTTTATCTATTTGAATACTTTTATTGTTTCGTAATTGTTGGAACAAAAATAAACTTTAAAAATCGAAATAAACTTAAATGTGAATCAGCAGAAGAATAAAGCAACGGAGATGGATGATTTTAAGATAAATCCCTCAACCCAGATCCAGCACACTGATGTTTTACCTAGGAGAGATGACCTTTATCCTATCATTTGTTAATTACAGCAAGGGGGCCTACATGGTTACAATAACAGGATATGTATTGCATGATTCAGGTATATAGAATTCTTTAGAACCTTAATCAGACATTACGAGTTTGTATTATCACTCATTACACCATTCATGGAAAAAGTCTCTGGTGCATAAGTGATGAGGTGAGATCTCCAGAGATGCAATCAGCCCACATTTAATCATGCTCTGTTCTGTAATTGATGCATTATTTTTAGCACATAGACATCTCTCTTTGTATCACTCTCTCTTCCTCATTTTCTGCACTTAGCTGACACTAAACGTAAAGTGGAGACAGATCTCGGAGGAGCTCAAGAACTTGGATGAAATTCTGTCCAAGGATGACAAGAACAATGGATTGCAGGATGACAAAACAGATGAAGACCCTGTAGTCCATTCAGATGAGTCTCCAGTTTCAGTGTCAGAAACCAAAGGTTAGCATCCTAACAATGATTTGGGCTAATTTGACTTAGATTATCCACACAACACCCTTTTAGGCATGAGTTTTATAAATCATGCAGTTGCAAGTGAATGCACTGGGTGGCACTGTGTACAAATGACATTGAGGTGGTAAGACATGATGCCATGTGCTTTTAGTATCCCAGGCAATGTTCAAAAATCTGCAAAAAAATATTTAGCATATCCAGATTTTATCCAAATGGGTTTTTAAAAATCTGTATGGCAAAAAAAAAATCCTCACACACAAAAAGCAATTAAATCAGATTATTTTCAAATCTGATTCAAACCACATTTGGAGGTGAGCTGGCATGGCGTTAAACTATAAACTAAGAAATATAAATCACACAATGATAATGTCAAAACCGGTGATGGAAATGCTGCATCCCTCTCTGCACAGCGAAGCAAGCTGTGACTACAGCACAGAACATCAATATACCAGTCTCCTCATCGCTGAGTTTTTCTTGTGTGACAGAGTTATTTGGATATATCCTGCATATTTCCTGCATCAGTTTTAAAATCCTCGTCAAAAACGTGGGCAAGCCTACGTCGTTACCAAAGCAACCCATGCAGATACATTGGTTATGTCTACACAAATGATATGCTTGAAAATATCTGATTTGGGGGAAAGAAATTTGCCTGCAGTCTGAACATAGCTCTACATAAAAACATGTGAAACAATTGTGGACCAATGTAACATCTGGTTCCTGGAGCAAAACTATTTGAGAACCACCACGTTACAGTATTTGACATCCTAACTACAAAATTACTTCAAATGCTCATCCATTATCTATTCTGACAGACCACATAAACAAAGCAGTTAAATCTGGGCGTCAGATCACAGTTAGTGCTTAATCCCTTTCAGGAATTTAAGGGAGTGACAACCGCATTCTTACAGCCTTACAAACACACAAAACAGGACGCCTTTGTAAAAGGTGGTTTCGTTCAAATTGCAGAACATAAGTCTTTGGTCACTGTAAAATTACTTTTGACAAAAATAGCATACACCAAACAAGCAGGACAGAACTGGTTACCATGTTTTTTTTTTATTTTTTATAGGGGATTCACATTTAAATGCGGTTGTCACTCCTGAAACTGAACTGTGTGTATGTGGCTTATTATAATGTTCATTCTCAAATCCTCTTGTTTTGATAAAACATAGCTGATGTATGCCTGTTTGTGCGTTTATGTAATTTGTAGTCTATTTCGGTCTTGGTTTTACTTACTCTTTTTTTGCTTTCTACTTTCCTTATCATTAGCCGTTTCTGTTCAGCATTCAAACAGAATGACATCTGTGTGTGCATGTTTGTGTGCTAACAGAGGCCGAAGTAGCTGAAGTGGACTCCGTGAGTGAAGAGCCGGGGGACAAGGATTTCTGGGAGGGAGTGACCAAACCAGCAAGCACAGAATCAAGCACACCTGACTCAGAGGTACAGCCTCATTGAAGCACCTCTTCACTCGATATATTTAACTGGTCCTACTCTAACTGCTCCAAGTCGGATTCAAACTGGATTTACCTACGTGGGAGGCTTCAGCCTTTAGCGCACTTCTTGAGGCCGGGGCCTTACGTCCGTAACACTCACCCCCCTAAACCTTACTCTCTTCCTGGTCATGGCACTAAATGTAACCTGTCCTACTCAACCCGCTCTGAGAGGATCTCTGGCGTGGGATGTGGGTGCGCTGAACAAGGGCGCTAAAGATCGCAGTCTCCAGCGTCAGTCACTGGCGTCAGTTGCTAGCGTGCCTTTTAAGGCCAGGGGAGTGAGGTTTACATGCACAGCTCTTACTGGCCTATGTTACACTCACCCCCCTAAACCTCACTCCCATCCGGGTCACGGCACCAAATGTAAATGGTCCTAATTGACCCGCTCCGGGATGGGAATCGAACCGTGGTCTCCGGTGTGGGAGGTGGGCATGCTCACAAGGACGCTAAAAACCCCAGCCTCTGGCCACAGTCACTAGTGCGAGAATTTTAGCGCGAGAATTGCACTGGAACAATCCATCCTAAAACGCATTAAATGCATTAAACAACCACAGAAACCGAAAATTCTCAGGCCAGCAGCATGTGTCCAAATTTCAATTTTAACCATTCTATTTCACCAGAAACAATCTTAAAACAGGGCTTTAAGTGTAAAATACCAAACTTGTCTTTTAATGAACCTTTTAAGGAGGCATTGATTATAATCATGTTTTACAACTGTTTTACAGACCCCTCAGGAGCCTCAGGACAACCAATTACATGAAAATGACTGTAAGACAATTATTCACAGTTCAAGTAGACCTGGTTTTAGTCATTTTTGTTGAACAACAAATGTTTTTTATAGCATCCATCAAATTGTCCTTAAATTAAAACTATGCACCTTCCTCACTTTCTCTGTGGTCATCTTTCTGTTTTTGTACAGTATTTGGGGAGGAAAAGTTTAATTTTAAAATCATAACAGACCCTGCAGACCTCATGAAGTTTGTACAACACCTCAGAGAGAGCAACCAGAAGGTGAGTATTTTTTTATTTGGACACTATCACAGACTTTTAGCCAACATATAGCCATTTGGAGAGTATTGCCCAATAACGGTTATTGTTTGGCAAAAATTGTAAAAAGCCTGCTTATTGCATTGAATTGTTTTTATAAATTTCCTGCCACAACGTGTTTCTAAGACAATGTGTTTTACACATATCAGTCGACCATTCATGTTTGCGCTCTATGTTCAGAACAAGAAAGCCGAACTGGAAAAAGAGAGCCAGCAATCATCTCAGAAGGGAGAAACAGAGGAGGAAGTAAACAAAGAGAGGATATCGGAACGGGAGGTGGAGGTGGAGGTAGAGGTAGAGGAAGGGGATGAGGATGAAAAATTGCTGCAGGAGTTTGAGGAAGAGATGGCAGATCTGTCCGTTCCCTCCTCCAAGATAGAAGAGATAAAAGAAGAGATGCAGAAGGAGTTTGACAACATCATAGAGGAAGTATGAATTATTACTGTTATAGCCTACTGTATATGAACAAATCAGCCAAAAGATGTTGCAGTGAATGTACGCTTTGTTATCTCCTAGGCTCAGCAGGAGTTAGAGAATGAAGGTCTTAAGGGTGAGTTTGATCGCTCTCAGGCTACACAAACTCTAGAAAACACACTGGGGAAACTTCTGGACCGTCTTGAAGACAAGACCGAACATGAGAATGAACCAGAAACAGAAGAAAATACAGATATGCATAAAAGCACACACTCGTCGCAAAAGACAGAAGGAGATCCTTCTCCTGGCAGCCCAAACCTGCTTCCCAAAACGCCAGGTAAATATAGACAATGAATGCTGAGTGAACGGGTGCATGAATGAACGGATAGTGGATCTCATTCACATTGCTTGTAACTTTCGCTTTTGGACCCCAGGCATTCATTTAACCTGCTTATCAGCATATTATACTATACATAAATATAGTATAATATCTGTAAATGTGTGCATGATGCATATATAAATGCATTATACACTGGCTCCAAAACAAACAGATGATGCTAGACCTTTTCGCTTCACTTTTAATTTAACTGATTAACCTTTTTACTGCTCCCATTAGATTTTAATTTTTGTTAATATACCACTGTTCAAAAGTTTAGGGTCAGTAAGAAATTCTTTGTTTTTGAAAGTACTATATAAATAAATACAGCCTTGATAAGCATATCTAAAATACAGTAAAACCGTAACTTTGTGAAGTACTTTTATGTTGATCCGTTTTAAAAAACGAAGTTATTATTCTATACTCAGTGTCGCATGATCCTTCAGAAATCATTCTAATATGCTGATTTGGTGCTTTAGAAACATTTCTTATCATTATCAGTGCAAAAACAGTCGTTCTGCTTAATTTTTTGTGTAAATTTATTATAATTTATTTGAAAAAGAATTCTTTGGTAACATGTTTTTGACAGGGTTCCTATAGGGTCTTAAAAAGCCTTAAAAGCATTGAATTTATGAATTTGGAAATAATACATTAAAAAGTCTTTAAAAAGTCTTGAATTTTGATGTCTGGGTCTTAAAAATTGTGCTGTATGTCAGTGTTGATTTCATTGACAAAAATAATGATAAACCTTTCTTCAACAAGAATTTGTTGACATTTTCGTCAACGAATTAAAAACTTGATGAAAATGTTAGATAGTGTTGATCTGGGAAGCGATCCAGTCAGAACTCTTGTCCTGCCTGTGTGTAGCTAATGTTAAAACACAACTTAACATTGTTCGGCAAACTTTCTTGTGGCCAACTGAAATGTTTTTATTTTACCTGCTTGACTTATCATCTGTTACCCATTCCACATTTGAAAAATAAATGAACACAAGTTGAAGGATTTTGTTTTTCTTTGCTGGTAGGGATGTGAAATAGGTATTATTTTTTTATATAAATGGTCTTAAAAAGACTTGAATTTAACTTTAAGAAACCTGTAGGAACCCTGTTATGAGCATTCTGTCAACGTATTTTCAACAAACGATGCTCCAAATACTTTTTGGGGCCACTGTATACTTTATATTCATGATCAAATCATTGTCACCACTAACACTAATACTACACCGTTTCATGCTTTTGTGCAACTTTGACTTAGCCATTGATGTTGTTAGAGAGAGACTATAATGCGTGAAATGGGGAGGGGGGATTTTCCGCTGTGTCTGCGGTAACCTCCCCTTCCCTCTGTCTCTCATCACCCAAGCCCAAGCGGGCAGCAGTGGCGAGCAGGTAAAAGTCAGGGTGACTAAATATAAGGTGGGCGGAGGTGTGGCTGCAGGAGCGGTTACCGGGGGCAACGATGATGATGAGGGGGGTGTGAAGGTGAAGGAACTGGGCGAGGGCGACCCCCAGTGGCAGCAGATTCAGGAAGTGGTCAAAGAGCAGCTAGAGAGAGCCGGCATCAAGGCCGAAGGTAGGCCGGAACACACACATATAAAGTATTCTTATTTCCCTGTGTGTGTCTGTGTGAGTGGAGCAAAGACTTTGTTTCATTCTGAAATCTCGAACTATTCTTCTGCCTGGTCTTTGCTTTGAGTACATTTACATTTATTCATTTAGCAAAGCGACGTAAAAATGCGTAATACAAGATGCAATTAACATGATAAGTACTAGTAATACAAAGTTTCACACCAACCCTAATAGTACAAACTAGAACAGGGACGAAGAATTTTCTTTTTCTCAGAAGGATGCAGTTACAGTATGTGTTCACGGAAGAGATGTAGCTTTTGCTGATTGTCTTCTCTTTGACTCTATTCTACTATTCAAGATTAACCGTATTGGGTCTAGGGGTTTTTTTTGGCTCCTTGAGATGTTTTGACATGCTGTGACATTTGTGCTTTTTTTCAGTTGCATATAAACATATTAATGGCACAGGTGAAATTACACTCTATTTAGCCCAAACAAGGCTACCATAATATGTGAGCAACATGTACATGTTTGTTTTTTTGAGAGAATATTGTTTATGAAAAAACTAAAAATGAAAGTTTCTGAAATAAGGCTACAAAACACATACTAAATATGCTTCCACAAGACTGGACTAATGGATGTTGTGGCCTAGAGTTTTTTTTTCTTCAAAATGATCTGAAAATCATCCTTCCTTTTCATTCACATAACACAATAGAACGCAAAACTCGCATCATGTTTATTTTTCTTTATTTGAGGAAAAGCAGAAAACTTTGTATTCATTGTGAGTATCCACAAAAAAATAGAAACTTAACAGGATCTAATGATGTACAACACTTATGTACTGATAAAAAAGTGAGCTGGTATTGCCTGCGATACAATTGGACCCCAGAGGGTTAAGGCACTTCTAAACTTCATGATTTTCATAGATGCTAATGAGTTTGTTTTTCCCTTGATGCTGGCTTTTGGCGTGGGTGCAGAGAAATTCGTGGTGGTCTTTTTCTGCTTTGATAGCTTTAGTAGTGTATTCTCACTTTTGTCAGTACAGGCTGTTGCTCCACTTTCCTGGTTTTGGAGAAGTTGTTCAGCCTGATGGAATGTGAAGATTTAGGAATATGACAGTGCTTCATTTGTCCTTCCCACAGCATTCATCACCTCTGCATGCATCATTTCTATCACTGCTTTTTTCCCTCTATCAACTGTGTGCGCATGGGAATGAAACATAGTCATTTTGTTTCTGTTTGTGTATAACAGTATATTTTTTTAGATTAACATATGTCGATAATGACTAAGGATTTCTGGCCTGTTTTTCAGGAAAGATTGAAGTGAAGATTTTGACCCGTAAGACAGCAGAGGAAGCGGGAGATCAGTGGCTCACTGAGGAGGATACAAAATCATTTAGAGAGCTTCTCATCAACCTTTTGGTATGAATCTGCACACACTACTTTACAGGCAGCATGTAAAAAGCAACACCTGTAAGTTCTCTATCTGGTCACAAATTAAAGAGGACATAAGGTCAATAGTACAGCACTGTGAATTCAGAGAATTTTTTCACCATCACACAAAACACATGACTGTGCAGATTCCTATTTAAATGACTGAATATCACAGTAGTGTTAGGTTAGGTTACTTTATTGGTACCCCTGGGTAAACTAGTTTTACAGTCTGAGAGGCAGGACATCCTGTTGACCACAACATAGCTTGTACCATACAAAACATTAAAACATACAAAAACAAGTAGTAACAAAAAAAGAGGCACACTAAACAGTACATGACCAGGTTGTTTATGCGTTTTGTGCAAATACTTTTACCGTTTGTTTAACATAGTGATCGCCTATGGTACAAAACTGTGTGACCACACCTTAACAACTGAATAGAGAAAAAATTGGTAAAGTTGGTTGAAACTTTATTTAAATAATGCATTTCATGACTCCTTTAAAAACTACAGATACTTGATAATTTCAGTCTGACCAGCACATTTCAGCACGGATTGTTTTGTAAATAATGTTTAACCAGTGTTGGGAAAGTTCACTTTCTACATGAACTAGTTCAAAGTTCAGTTCACACATTTTTAAAATGAACTAGTTCAGTACTTCAAAAAAAACTAGTTCATAGTTCTTTTTTTCCACATGTTGCAAGCTTCTTTTTTAAAAAAAAAATATTGCCACAGCCCATATACAACCACAGACAACAATTATTTTATCGATGGGCAAAGTTTGCACAGAAATGTAAGATTTTTTCCCATCCTCACCGACCTCGTCATAAAACCCGTTTAAATGATCATACGACGCCTCCTCGCTCGCTGCTTTGTCGACGGCGGTCGCGGTGCGACACTGGTGGCTGGTGTTGCCAGATTGGTTTTTATGTTACATGTTAAGGCCTGTTTACTTGTGTTTTAGCTGTATTTTCGGCTGGAAAGCTCTATAGAAATCTGGCACCCTATTGTACCAAGTTAAACTTGGAGAGCGTGCGTTCACAGAGCAGACACCAGAATGAACGCTTTCACAGTAACGTTCATCAGGCAGTAATACAGTACGTTCAGTTCACATTCGCCCAAAATATGAACGTGTTCAATGAACGATCAGGTACAACATTGTGTTTAACAAGTTATATTGGACTCAACAGCAAACCCATAGTTCTCAGCCAAGTAAAGTAAATATTAGAAGGCGGCCATTAGAGGCAAATCGGCAAAAAATATAAAGGGGCAGGGAGGGTGGCAACTACATTATGACTGTTTTTGATGCAAAAAAAAACTTTGTTATTAGCCCTCAATTGGGTCATGGGGTCTATACGACCCCAATCAACTTTTACTTAATAAAAAAAAGGTTCCCTTCATCATAGTGGAATAAGATTTTGTGACTTTTCATATATTATCTATCTATCTATACACACACAAAAAACTGGGCTTGATTCGGTTGTTCTGAAGGTATATATAAAAAAATTTTTTACACTTCTGGTCTTCGGAGTCAATATGACCCCACATTGATATGAATGGGAAATAAAAAAAAAATCGGCATAAATCTGAACATTTTTACACAGAAATGAAGGCCTATACTAGAGCATAAATACATTGTATCCAAAAAATATCTTGCATATGAAAAAAACATTTCATATGCAAGATAATGGTGCAGTTGAGGAATTGTGTGGTATATGGATACAAAAGTACTTTATATCTTCAAAAACACAGCATTAATGAATAGATGAGAAGTAAACAAAAAATGATGTATTATTTGTATGATTAAAATGTATATTTTTTGTACAATTACTCAATCAATTGTTGGGTCGTATAGACCCCGAAGCCCAGAAGTGTAAACAGGAAACGAAGACCATTTGAAGGTTAATATGAGTATAAATAATTTAAAAAATGTTGATCTGACCATTTAAATATAAATGCCCCTTACATATTTCAGTGCAAGTTAATTGATGTTCTCTCTCTTTGTGTGCAGACTGGAGGTACAGAGGAAGTGTATAAAGAGCAAAAGAGACAACAAGAGTTGGAGAATAACTACAAATTTGTCTGGGGAGAAAAACAGGAGGAGAGCCAGTCCACAGGAAACAGTGAATCTGATGAAACAGACTTTTGAGCCTTTACCTCTTCTCTCAAGCACTTTTAACTTGAAGAAGGGCAGCCAGCGTTCTCTGAACTCTGAACTCTAAGCCACCCGGTTGTCACTTAACAGTGTGCATGGCAACCAAACTCCTCTCTCAGACTGTTGAAGTCATGTGATCCCTGTAAAGGGTTCAGTCCACGGCCGTGAATTCTGATTATCCTGTATGAGCATCTGTAAGTTGTTTATACTGTGTCTTGCCTGTTTTCAGTTTGGGATTTTTTTTTTTTAAATATACAAATATACTTCATGTTTCAGTTGTGTTGTGCTTTGTCTGTGTGTGACAGTCTGTGAAACAGACCTTCCTTCTCTCTCACATGGAAACAAAACATCAGTTAGAATGCAATTCAAATTTTATTTTGAAAAGACAGTCTGGACATACATATTCTCATCACTGGACAGTGCTGTTAAAATGCTGTTGATGATTGATATGTGCAATATGGAGCTTGATGCAGAGTCACCGTAATGGCAGGGCATTGACAATAACTGCTTCAATTATTATTCTTATTATTTTTTAGAAAACACCTACAGCTTCTTCAACAAATCCTGGCCGTGCACTAAGTAAAATATTTAGTGTACAGCTTCAGTTTTGTCCTTATTCATGTTTTTGACAAGTCTGTTTGTACAACCAGCCTTCATAGGATTTGTGTCGTACAAAGGATAATGTCCAGACTTAATTTAAAAGTTGAACAACTTTTGCTGAACATTGCATTTAACCACTGCTTCCATGTCCCCTGCAGATAAGGGCTCTTTTTGTTGTAAATGCTTTGGTCGATTGTAAATAATGTTGCTACAGCACTTGATTTGTTTGTTCATAGGACATACTTTCCATTTATAATTTCTAACGGAAGCACAATTTTTGTGAGGGAATGAGAGTGGTTAAAGCTGCTGTAAGCAATTAATAATTTCTTTTAGTATTTGACAGATGCCACTAAAATATTTATGTCCATATTGTCTCTGGCAGCCCTAAGGGTGGGAAGATAGATACAGTGAGGAACATAAGTATTTGAACACCCTGCTATTTTGCAAGTTCTCCCAGTTAGAAATCATGGAGGGCTCTGAAATTGTCATCGTAGGTGCATGTCCACTGTGAGACATAATAAAAAAAAAATCCAGAAATCACAATGTATGATTTTTTTAAAACTATTTATTTGTATGATACAGCTGCAAATAAGTATTTGAACACCTGAGAAAATCAATGTTAATATTTGGGACAGTAGCCTTTGTTTGCAATTACAGAGGTCAAATGTTTCCTGTAGTTTTTCACCAGGTTTGCACACACTGCAGGAGGGATTTTGGCCCACTCCTCCACACAGATCTTCTCTAGATTAGTCAGGTTTCTGGGCTGTCGCTGAGAAACATGGAGTTTGAGCTCCCTCTAAAGATTCTCTATTGGGTTTAGGTCTGGAGACTGGCGAGGCCACGCCAGAACCTTGATATGCTTCTTACAGAGCCACTCCTTGGACGTCCTGTCTGTGTGCTCCTGGTCATTGTCATGGGAAGACCCAGCCTCGACTCATCTTCAATGCTCTAACTGAGGGAAGGAGGTTGTTCCCCAAAATCTTGCAGCTTCGAACCGAAAACAGAAAGCAAATAGAGGTATGTGCGTTGGCTCAAAAAATTAACATAATTTGTATTCATATCTTTCATATCTACTGCAGTCAGATTGACCGCGGTCACTCTTAATAACACCACTCACATGGCTGTGCACTTGTAATGACAAATCAAGGATGTTAAGAGGCTAAAAGCAGGTTTAGAACAATGCCCCATTGAAGTCAACAGGGTGCTAATTTTAAAAAGACGACAACACGGTGTAGGCATTCTTGCTCTACAACAGCACTCCAAATGTACAAAAAATGAGCTCAATGTTAAAATTGACTGGAGTTCTCCTTTAATTTGTCTTCCAAAAATGAATGAAAGTTTTACAGGGTTGGAACAACATGAGGGAGAGTAATTACTGACAGAATGTTCATTTTTGGGTGACCTAATCCTTTAAGGCCACGTGAGTCTACATGAAGTGTGCCATTTGGGATCCAGCCATTCTATGCTCTCAACCCTTCCCCTATTACGACACCGGCTATGCTAGGCGTAGTTGTTGTAGAGCAAGAATGGCTATGCTAGGCGTAGTTGTTGTAGAGCAAGAACGCTATGCTAGCGTAGTTGTTGTAGAGCAAGAATCTTGAACATATTTTGATGGTACATGATAAAAATGATTTCACATAATTTCTTGGTTCATTTGGGAACATTTATTTATACTTTTTCTTTTTTTGCCATAATGGTACACAATCATATAGAAAATTATTCACATAAAAGACAGTCAGAAAGCAATAAATATGTTAATAAATAATAATAAATAGAATGCATTAATGCATTTATACATATTTTGTAGGGTCATTTAATTTTAAATAATTTATAATTACTAAAGCAAAAGCCTTCTTTTGTGACCACGTGTCAGTAAAGTAAGTTCATCTTAAAAATGGCAGTTTGAGCGACTTCCTCCACGCCTTATTACTGTTCTTTAATTCTTTTTGACCATTTTAATTGGTTGTAGCCTACTGAACATGGGGCTTAAGAATACTTTTTGTTGTCTAAGGGCTGTAGAGGGTTAATCATTTTCTACTTGGCGTGATTACATTTGCTCAGTGCCTTCGCTTGAGCGAGAGAGAGAGCGCGCTAAACCCTTTACCATAGACTGTCTACGGCTAAAAGGTAAATGTGACATGTCGCCCAATCATAACGCTCCGTTCAAATGACATAATCATTCAGCCCAAGATCGACAGGCAATCCATCCAATCAAATGCGCTTCCGTATGTCCTGTATTAGTTGTGACGCGAACAGTTCACAGTTCGCAGTTGAACAACCGTTAACTTTTCTAGAATGGTGTTGTCGAAATTATTTCGTTTTCTTTTTTTAGAATAAATGCAACACAAGTTAGAGGGGTGAGTGCGTGTCACTGTCCACAAAACAGAAAGACAGACAGGAGCTCCTAAAGAGGCTAGCTTATTAGAATACGGTATTGAACCGCCCCCATACATCTCTGCCTTACGCGAGGAAGCACGTTGCTAGTTAGCTTCAAGTAAAGCGTAATATTATCTACCGTCCCAAATTTGTATGGAGCAGAAAATAGGCAGGACATTATTTTGGAGGCGATGTCCCTGGTTAGGCTGCCAAATTTCTTTCATTTAAGCTGAAAACCATAGATTTAGTGTTATGCTAGTTCTCTAAGTTGGACTGAAAGGCACCGGAGCCGAATCTTGTTTTTTTCTTCACTTCAGTTATGGAGGAAATCAGCTGTCTGGTAAGATTGTGACACTGTTTCTTTCTATACCTTATTGTTCCGCATTTAGGCTAAGATATTTCATATGGTAAGTTACTTCTGCTGTAATCATGACATAGCTAACAGTTACTTGTTTATAAAACTTTTTATTATATAAAAAACTTAGATTAATTTCATGATTACAGAAGCTGTATGTTCTTTCAAAAATAACAAAAGCAACAGTTGTTGATGTCAGTCTACATTTTGAACTGCCATTATAACGTATTTAATGTGTTATTTTGCGGCCCTTTTGGAAGTTTGCAAAGGCCCCCCATGTTGTACGACTAAGTTACAGTGTTAGTAAACGAGACATATTTATCTTAAATTTGGCTAATTTGTCTTAAATATACAAGACAAATTTGTTATTTTCTAGAAAGTAATGGTTTCACATCGGATAGCGTTGTCTACACACAGGCAACGTTAGTCATTTTCTTAAGTCAATAATTGGAATTCAGCAGAATTTGTCAGATGTCAGTAGTTTCCTGGTATGATGACGTATGCTGCACTATCGCTACGTTGTTTAATCTGTCATCTCGATTACGGAGCAGTGGTCCAGCGGACTGTATGCGCCTATCATCGGTTTTATTTGTCGGGTTTTTTGGGTTAAAGAGTTCTAATTTTGGAACAAAACTAGATGATAGGTGTGATAAATACAGACGCCATCACCCACTGTAGTGTTTGTGTCCTGTCTAATAGTCACACTGAGGTGAGTCTCAAGAGCTCGTCATGAAAGCTCTCGGTGCGCGCTCTGCGTTCTACGTGGGCTTTGTGGTGGGCACGTGCAGCCTGTACCTGCTCCTGAGTCAAGTTGAGTTCACGCGGAACTTCAGCTCTCATAAGAACGAGGCCCACGTGAAAAGCCTGCTGGAGATGATAGAAGATGAAAACAAGAACTGGAAAAAGGAGAGGTCGGCTCTCTTCAACCTCAATCATCCGCACCATACAGGTATACACTGTTGAACTAATTGAGATGTTGCAAATAAAAACAATTCTTTTATAATGAGCAAAACCCAAGGTAGTATAATAGAAAGAATATACAGAATAAACTATCTACTCGTACGTTGCATCCATTACTTGTTAGATATATTTAATTATTAAGAACAATTATCTCATTTTACAACCCTACTAAGCCTTCTAGACAAAAACTCTTTTTGTTCAATTTGAAGAACCTGTTTTGCAGCATTTGCACTCCCTGTTTTACGGTTGGCTATGTGCCATTGCAGGAATTTGTGTAAATTGACATCCTAATGTGTATCTGTGTAGTTAACTGGCACTTAATTAATGACAAGTTGCTTAACTTGTTTTTCCATTGTTTCATTGCCAACCAGAAAATGAAAATTGCTTCCAGCTTACAGACAGTCATACACTTTTAAAAAATAAAAATAAAACAGTAGTTGTAGTTATTATTGTAATAGCACGGTGAAGGCATTCCCTTTTTGTGTTAGACTGAAGAGGTGTGTTTGACTGGTAGAGCTGATGTATGCAGTACTTCGCCTTTATTATGTTTTATGATTTGTGGATGTAGCTTCACACCCAGGTTAGAGTTAACTTCCATTTGAGTGAAGCCCTCTTTGTGGGAAACTCTTTTTGGGCATATGTTAGTGTAGTTGTGTGTCCTCCCTGGAGAGATGGACTTTGCTCTGATTTTGGGCTTGCATCTAATGTTTTGTCCTTGGTAAAGTGTAAAGAAATGGACTCTCATATAGTGACTCAAATTTTGTCAATTACTCATGCATACAATTTAAAGTAGATGACAATATTCTTTATTGAATAGCAACGATATTGTTTAAATAAAACAATTTTCTTCAATTTCTTCAACATTTTTAAAACCGTTTTGCTATTTTGACTTGTAGGGTTAGTTCACCCAAAAAATAACCTTTTGTAATAATTGCCACACCCTTGTTGTTCATGACTTTTGTCAAAATACAAATGAGCTTTAGATATTTAAATGAAACCTAATATATTTATGTTCCTCCATTAAAAGTACATGCAATAAAAAATTGACAGTTTCATAAAAACAGTGAAACGTAAGTCATCCATATGAATCGAGTAGCTTAATCCAAGTCTTCTGAAGAGACGCAATCACTTTATATGGTGAACAGATATAATTTAGGCTATTTATTCATATTTAAGCCTAAATATTTTATTCAGCATACACGGATGAGCTGCAGTTTGACAAATTAATTATTAGTATCATTAATTTGCTACTTTGTAGTATTAGATTTTTCATTTAATGTATTTTTCTTGTAGGTGAGGATGGCAAACTGGCTGATGGTCTCTATAAGCGTGTACGCATTCTGTGTTGGGTTATGACTGGCCCTAATAACCTTGAGAAAAAGCTCGACACGTGAAAGCCACATGGAGTCGCCACTGCAACATTGTGGTCTTCATAAGCTCTGTGGATAACCCCGATTTTCCCACCGTTGGCCTCAACACCAAGGAAGGTCGGGATCAGCTGTACTGGAAAACCATTCGTGCTTTCCATTATGTCATGGAGAAGCACGGGCATGAGGCAGACTGGTTCCTCAAAGCTGATGACGACACTTATGTAATAGTCGACAACTTGCGTGGATTCTGGCCAACCACTCTCCAGAGGACCCTGTGTATTTTGGCCGGCGGTTTAAGCCGTACGTAAAACAGGGCTACATGAGTGGCGGCGCTGGCTACGTGCTCAGCAAAGAAGCTCTGAGGAGGTTTGTGGAGGGCTTTCGAACCAAAGTGTGCACTCACACTTCCTCAGTGGAGGACTTAGCTATGGGTCAGTGCTTAGAGAAGGTAGGCGTTCTGGCTGGAGACTCCCGAGACACCATACAAAGAGAGACATTCCATCCTTTCGTACCCGAGTCCCATCTCACTGGCACATTTCCCAAGACTTTCTGGTATTGGAACTACTGTTATTACCCCATTGTGCAGGTGAGTCTGAATTCTGTGAAAACTTATCTTTATCTTCTGGTGAAATGACATTCTTCTCTCTGGTGATATATGCCAAACTTCTCCAATCATTTAGTTCACTTAAACCACGCCCCTTTCTTACAATTGACAGCAAGTTCAGATCTGCCTCCATCCAATCTACACCCTCCCAACAATTGTTTTTTTTTCCATTATGGGTTGGTTTATCTTGGTTGTATGACACAATGCGAAAAAAAGATCTGTCGCTACATTCATTATAGTGCAACTTTGTGTTTTAGATCAGTCTCTGAATTTCCTCTTAACCCCTTAAG
This sequence comes from Hybognathus amarus, assembly GCA_030378365.1. NCBI lineage: Eukaryota > Metazoa > Chordata > Actinopteri > Cypriniformes > Leuciscidae > Hybognathus > Hybognathus amarus. The sequence goes on from JAQIUQ010000655.1 coordinate 533,710, forward strand.
TGTCACGGGCCCACTTTCATTTTTTTCAATCCATTACATTTTTAAAACAGTATTATCCTATACTAAACCTAAACTAATCTTGACAAACTATATATCATTTGAAAGCTTAGAATCTCTAGTTTTCATATTTGGTAATTCAAAATATATTACAGAGGAGCCGTAATTTATTAATTTGCAACAAGAATATTTTCATACTCTAAGGTGTGTTTAGACCTTTATTTTGAAATTGTGATGAACATGAAAAATCATGAAAGAAAGGCAGATTATAATTAAAATAATTATTATTTCATATGGAAATGGAGGCACCCTTATATGGGCAGTAATGGAGTCTGGTTGTGCCCTAAAGAAAAAGTGTGGTACTGCGCCCAAACAAAATCTTACTGAAAGCTCATTTTTTGAGATATCAACCTAAAATTTGAAACACAACTTATTCAGATTTTTGGCTTTGATTTTTTTTTTTTTGCAGTTTTAGAGTTGCCCAGGTTTTGAAAATATATATTTTATATAAAATATGAATAATAACATTTTTTATATTGTACATTTTCATAAACTCAAACTTCTATAACTTTTTTTCTGCTTCACATTCTTAATTTTTTTTTCACTTCTACAAATATCTGCCAAATGTCTTCTTTAAAACGAGACCAATCTTACGTCTATATTCCAAAGCATTCTTGAATTACAACCATTTAAGTTCGAAATGTGCATTTTCATCTATATTCAAAAAGGAGGGTTGACACTTAAGGGGTTAAAGGTCCTGTATTACGCCCCTTTTCACAAGATGCAAAATAAGTCTCTGATGTCCCCAGAATGTGTATGTGAAGTTTCAGCTCAAAATACCCAACAGATTATTTTTTTACAGCATGTTTAAATTGTCATTTTTTGGGGCTCAGAAAAACGCACTGTTTTAGTGTTGCCCTTTAAATGCAAATAAGCTGCTGCTGCCGGGGGCGGAGCTTCATGAGCTCGCGCTCAGTCTCAGGACAGTTTTATCTGATAATATCATAAACTCTCAGTAACGGTGTTCATTTCAAAGTTGGACCATAATGCTTATGGAGTCAGAGTGCTGTATAGAGATGGAACAGGTATAGTTTAGTAGTTTAATTACAGTTATTATAACGTATTTGTCATCAGCTTGTATGTATCCATTATTTATTAATAGCCTACAAGTCTGCTGTTTCGGACCAGGTCCGAATGATCATCCATATACTGATGAGTTTAATAAAGTTTATTGTACATCACATAAAAGATGAAGCGACAGTTTTACATCAGAAAATCATTGTAAGAGCTGAGTAAACACAGTAAGTTATAAGAAGTGCGCAAGTTGAGGGAGTTGGCATTCCTGTGGGCGGACATCAGTCAAAAAGCTGTTCTACTGACGTCATTAAAGAAGGAAGTAGAGGGATGTAGTCCAAACGGGCCGTTCAATGTAGGCTACTTCTGTTAAATAAAATATCTCGCTTGGCATTGCACTTTGAGCTTTATAATTTTACAGATATTATTTATACTCTAACAACAACGTCACACACTAACTAAAGTTTGAAACATGGGATCAGGAAGAACGGGACCTTTAAGATGCTGTCTTTGTTCACTGGGAAGCAAATATGATAAAATCAATCTCCAGTCTACCAAGGTTTACATATAATGTACCCTTAAGGTGTGAGTGTCACCCTTAACATACATCCTGTTCAAATAAATGACACAGACCAACATTGACTATTTAATTCTTTGTGTCCTTGCAAGTGAGCACGAGTTTGTTTTGGCAAAGATCATAGTCTAGTCTCTATTGAGTAAATCTGTGCCGTCACCACATTACTTTAAGCACTGTTGCATGATGATACTAAACTCAAGAAAGGATTAGCTAATAACTAATAAAAAAAAACCCAATAACTCTAACTAACCCCAATGTTGTTTTCTTTTGTGGAATACAAAAGGGGAAAAAGGCATTGTTTACTCAGACTGATTTAATTCCAAACTCATTTCATTTTTGTTTTTAATTTTCTTTTTCCGTTGAACACAAAAGATTATTTGCGTAAAATGCGCTCTTAAATGGACTCCATTATAGTGAATGGGGACCTTTTACTAACTTTTAAAAGGATGCGAAAGTATCACAACAGAAGTCCATTTGAATATTGATCTATAAGTCTTTATTCACTAAAAATCTTCCAATCCAGTGGGTGGTAACTGCTGCAAATTCTATTGTAAATTGCTTTGAATAAAAGCATTGACTAAATGCATGATTGTAAGTGTTACAGAGTCAAAACCGAATCAATGTGGTTCATTATTGTCTGGACCACATTTATAATTTATGGTTCTTTTTTCAATCATCTTGAAAGCTGCATGAAAAAGAGTGATCAGTACATTGTCATTTGTGTTTTACATCTAAACGAATACGTAAATAAATATATTTCTATATTAATTTGCATAATCCTTTCTTTATCTCTCTCAGGGACCACAGTGTTGCTCAGACCTGGCTGTTTCTTTCCACTATATGGATGCGTCAAACATGTACCTGCTGGAATACTACACTTACCACTTGCGTGCCTTTGGCTACAAATACCGCTATCAGCCCCCTGAACCTAAAGTCATACAAGACTTCAATGCCCCTGTCCCAGACAAAATGGAAACTGGAGACTCGGAGCAAAAGCAGGGGGTAGAAGCACAGGAAGGTGAAAAACAATCCCCTGAACTTAATGAAAAGTCTTAGCGGCTTTTTGCATAGGAAAAAAAACATTTAAAATCTTCTAAAATAAGTATTTTTTGGGGGGGTGGCGGCTTTTCATTTTTATTTTGATGATGTCTTTAATTGTATCCTTTATTGTGCCACAGAAATGTGTGCATGACATGTTTGTGTGATTAAATGACTGGTACTGTTTGAGAGGGTGTTCCTTTTAATAATGCACTTCTATGTGAATGTTTAAACATAACCCTAACAGTGCATAATTGAAATGAAGATTAAGACATGTAGAGGCAAAGTTTGTAGTTCTTGAGATGTGATTCATTTAGCCTATGAGCAGGGCTCGAACATTAAGGCTTGTCCGCTTGTCCGGGACAAGTGGATTTTTTGTAGGGCAAGTAGAAGAGAAAATTAGTTGTCCGACCTGACAAGTTAAATTTCAAACAAAATAAAATGCCATGTTACTTCACGTTATGTGCCACTCGTTACATTTATTTTACAGATTTATTTTTACCAGTTTGAAACTAACACATTTTCTCGCTGCCTGTGAATGTCCTGAATGTGACTCAAAGAAAGACGCGCGCCAGTATAATGCGCATGCACGACCGCGCGCCAGAAGTTCTCTTTCGCGCTTGAACGAAAATCAACAACACACAATTAAGCCAAAATGTCATTTGTCGAGTATCTTCATAACATAAGAGCAGTCTTATGATGGACATAAAGAGTTGTGACTCGTGAGAGAATGAGGCGCGTGTGAGATCCGCGTCTCTGTCCACAGCTGCTGCTCTTAAAGGGCCAGCTACCAATAAAGCGTTCTGTCAGTAAAGTTAATGAAAGAACAAATGGAACAGAGAATATTACTCACTGCTCTTGACTAAAGAACTTGTGTAGCTTTAATAAGGAGTAGTCTATATATATAATTTATAATTTAGACTGTTTGATAACTTTATTCAATTTCTGTATGTCCTACCTGTTAGACAGTTAATTTTTATCCAGACATCAATGGCTTATTGATCATTATAGGTGTTATCAATCATTTAGTTGTTATTGCTAATTTCAGAATTATCACTTTCACTAATCTGTGTGTGAATTTGGTTTAGAACCAAACAAGTTGACTCATGAAACCATTTGTTTATTATATCGCATATCACAACCACAATATTGACCTCAATAATCGCAATATGACATTTTCCCCAAATCATGCAGCCCTAGATAAAATTATAAATCTTTACCTGGACGAGTGACTTTTGTGCATGGACAAGTGAAACTTTACTTGTCCAAAGGACAAGTGCCTCAAAAAGTTAATGTCAAGCCCTGCTATGAGCCTGCCTTATTACGAGGCTCCCTCTGCATTTGTTATATTTTGGCATTCATTTGTGATTTTTCATTTTATTTTATTCATATATATAAAAATATGAATCGTGTATTTGCTCTGCAATGTGTAATCATAAGCACACCACCATGTATGATTTAACAGCAATTTCATAAGAACAAGGGGCCTTGATATTCCTTTAATTTGCTCATTCCCTTTAATTAGTGCCTCTGCTTTGATTCAGAGAAATAATTCATTCCCATACATTCCTGTGTTTGCATTGAGATTAGGCAATATTCAAGTTGTTTAAATCTTGCAAACATTCAAGCTCCAGTATTGTCGCATATCTTTGCCAAATTTGGGCATGTACACACTACTTTCTTTAACATTACATAAATCTAAACTAAAGATTAACCAGGATGTAGTCATTTGATACCCTTTTCTGGAAACATATTTACAGATTAGTACTTCACTAAGATCCTGTTGGCTGGCCCAATAGTTTGTGAGTGTGTAGGCAAAAAGGAAAGGTAGATAAGACAGCTTAATTATACACTTTATCTGTGCTAGTGGAAATTTTGGTCTTGTAGATGCACACTGTGAAGCATGCGGGTTGTGAATTATTGAATTTTTCAGACCACATAATGCTTTATTTAATTGACTGGAGTATGACTGCAGATTGTCTGGTTTTGCTTCTTTGTACAACGCTAGTGTGGCAACTATAGCGGTTTGTGTGTGAGATTTAATAGCTGATTTTACAGTTGATGCAGCGTAGTGAAAATAATTCAATTTCTTGTGATGTGTGTTGTATGTCTCAATTTCTCAGTTATGTGTGTGAATTTGCTATACTTAAAGGGACAGTTCACCCAAAAAAGAAAATTCTGTCATCGTTTCCACACCCTCATGTTCTCCAAAATATCTTCTTTTTCGTTCCACATAAGTAGTCATATGCCTTCGGAAAGACATCAGGCTGAGAAAATGGTGACAGTATTTTTTTTAAAAACCATGCCTTTAAATATTCTGGTGTTGTATAAAAATTATGCACATTAAATGTGTATTATTGACATTCACTTTCTATTTAAGTATAGTAAAGCAAAGAGTTAAAGGGATACTCCACTTTTTTGGAAATAGGCTCATTTTACCACGTCCCCCAGAGTTACACAGTTGTTTGGAATGACAGTTGCAGTCAGTATTTCAGAAGAATATCAGTAACCAGACAGTTTCTGGTCTCATTGACTTCCATAGTATATTTTTTTTCCTACTATGGAAGTCAATGAGACTAGAAACTGTGGTTACTGATATTCTTCTAAATATAAAAAAAAATCAGCTGAATGGATTTGAAAATGGTAAAACTTGACTGTTTAACTGTGGGGAGTGGTAAAATGAGCCTGTTTCCAAAAAAAGTGGAGTATCCCTTTAAAGTAGAGGCTGCAAGGCAGGCAGAGGACAGTAATGAGAAATAAAGAGAAGAATCTTGGCAATCATTTTGACTGTGCACTAACTGAAACATGCCACAATTATGAAGAATTTCAAATAAGGTTTATTTGAATGAATAAACTTATTTGAACTGGGAATGAGTTTTATTTTAATACAAACCACTGTTTTATTTTGACCACTCCCAGCATCACCTTTGCATTTGTTGTAGAAATGACTGGTTTTGTTGTGAATTGATTGAGCATAAATACATTCTAGGTAAAATAATTACCTAATGGAATTCTGGGTACATCCTAATTGTTGAGGGGAATGGATGTGGGTTTTTTGACTAAACATGAACAAGGCAAGCTTTGCGAGTTTTCATTAATACATATGGTGTGAATTCTGGGGGGAAATCTGCTTGCAGTGTTCTGTTGATTTAAAGAGTTTGGGCCACCTACTTCAAGGATGATCTGATTGTTTTGGGTTATTTTATGTGGTAAAGTTCTATTATTTTAACAAGATGTTATGAAACGTTTGAATATGCTTATACTTCCCTTGATGATCTTCCTTAGAAAAGCTCTTCAGCTTTGTAATCACTCCATTTTCCTTAAGTTGACTTTTGATTTGTTATTTGGCTCAGAACCTCAACAGAACAATGAAATGTAGATCTTAAGATGAGTAGTTTTCTTTGCAGACATTATATTGTTTGAGTTGAGTAAAGTGTTATGGGAAAGTGTGTTTACAAAGAAGCCCCGTAGAAATTTGGGAGCTGTGTAGTGGATTTTATAATGAAGAGGGAACTCATTTTGTCATAAATGAATCAGAACCATTCATAAAAACCAGCTGGAAGATGCAAATGTCCTTGCCAATCTTTTTAGAGCAAAATTGCATTTTTGAAGTGCCCTTTATTTTCTCATTTTTTTATGTACAAAGGGAATTCTGTACAGCTCTTTTACAGCAATCTTTAATTTATAAAAGAGTGTGTGAGGCAAATGTGTGACGAAGAATAATTCAATGAGGAATAATAACCAGCAAATTAAATAAAGACTTATTTTACAGTAAAAAGTTTTTTCTTGTGTGTAGTTTTTCTCTATGAGTAAATAAAATATCATTATTTCACCCTTTTGCGTTTTACAGCACTTTAAATAAGCATATGTTAAAATGAATAAATAAGCAAAAATATTTACAGTGTGGGGCTTATATATTCGTCAACCTTCTTATATCTGTCCAATCAACAGGACTGTTGTCATCCCTTGAAAGAAAATCCTTTATCTGATTTGAGATTACTCAGTTCTGTACGCTTAAGGGGACTCAATGTAAGAATTATTATCCTACAAAGTATGCTAGAATGAATGCACTTTGACAAACAAAAAATCAGACAACTCAGTTATCTTACAAATAAAGATATGTTCTCTTCAGGAATAGATGAGACAGATCAGATCTGGCTTCATACACCACAGCAAAACCTTCAAAGAAAAGGAAATACAATTACACAGAAATCTCTGAAAAATAACTTTTACTATGTTGATGTAGCTGCAATTCAATTCTACAATAATTCTATTACAAAACGTTATAAATTCTCACCTTTGCCTTCTGTCCTTCAGAGAAAATGTTGCCTCTCCTCTCTCGTCTCCAAGCAGGAATAGCTGATCAAAAAAATAAATAAATACATTCATTTACTATTATTCTCCATAGTAGCCACTAGAGGTCAGTGTATTCTCTGTACTATTTTGTATTTACCGCAGTCATTCTGCACTGCAACACTGTAAAAAACTATTTTCATGATTTGTTTCAATTTTTTCTTTTGTCAAATCAACTCAAATAATTTATATAGTTCAGATAACATAATATTTTTGAGTTTATAATGATTAACTCAATTTTTCCATTTTAGTGAACTTAAAATTTTAAGGCAGACAGGTTACTTAATTTTTTTAAGTTAAACCAACAATATTTTTTTTTACAGTGGTGACATATACAGGCAATAATTAATGCAATCACTTATTCCCCACTCACTCTTTCGGCTAACTCATATTAATTAATCTCTTACCAGACACTATGTTTCTCCCTCCCAACAGTCCAACAAAAATGTCATTCGTGTTTAGCTATAAAAGGACCAAAGACACAAATCTCTCGTTAGCCTGTGACATGCCACTTAAATCAATATCAGGATCACACTGAAGCAAGATAATGATGAATATGGAAACTTACGTCTTGTTGAAATTGTGTCACGATTTGTCCCTGTGAAATAAAAATTAATAATAAAACCATAATCAAATATCCTTGGCCTTTGCCTAGGGATAGAAATCTCAATTCTGTAGTGTTTCATTATTTTTTCTATGGAACAACATAAGGGTCATGCAGTAAATAATGCAATTTTTATTTTTGCATGAACTACTCCCAATCTTCTGAATGTTTAAAACTATTAAAAGCAAATTTCATCATTCATATAATTTAGTCTTTTTGTGTCTCACCGGCACTCCTCCTGCCCATCAGGCCAATGAAACTGTCATAATCGATATCACCATATCGTTTGTCATAGCGCTCAGACTGGGGTCGCTGTTGTCCTGAACATAACACACAAACAGGATGGTTCAAGAACTCAGAAAATTCATGTCTGACTCACTAATGTAAATGACTCAATAACATGAAGACTCCAAACTGTGATGATCATTACAATTATAAAAACAACCAAAAAATGGCCAGGGAACTGCTTCGAACACTGATTTCACAAAACATTAAAATGATAAAATAAAGTAGTGAGTGGTATAGGCCATAATGTCTATAGCCTGTGATCCCATCCCATCTGTACACATGCCCGAACCTCTGTTTGAGCCCATATTTAACAGTCAGAGATCACATTAAAGAAACCATTAAGCTTTTTATGGAATCAGGATTCATTCACCTCCATACATACATTATTATATAAATGTTTTCAGGATTCTTTGATGAATAGAAAGTTCAAAAGAGCTGCATTTATCTGAAATAGAAAGTTTTTGTAACATTATACTGTTCAAAAGTTTGGGGTCAGTAAAATATTTTTTTGAAAGAATTTAATTTTTTTTATTCAGCAAGGATGCATTAAATTGATCAAAATAACAGTATAGACCATTTATTATGTTGCAAAAGCTTTCTATTTCAGATAAATAATGATCTTTTGAACTTAATATTCATCAAAGCACCCTGAAAAAACTTTGTACAATATTTACAATATTGATAAATGTTTATTGAGCACCAAATCAGTATATTTCTAAAGGATCATGTGACACTGTACTGGAGTGATGATGCTGACAATTCAGCTTTGCTATATATATATATATATATATATATATATATATATATATATATATATATATATATATATATATATATTATATTTTTTTTTTTTTTATATATATTCAAATAGAAAAAAGTTCTTTTTAATTGTTCAAAATTCAAATATTTCACAACTTTTGTACCTACTGTTTTGGATAAAATAAATCCAGCATTGACGTGATTTAGAGACTGTTTTCAAAAACATTTGAAGAGTTCAGATGCAAAAGCCTCTAAATGCCATTTGAAATTTTCTTCTAAAATGATCATTTTTATCAAGCTTGTATATTTAAGTTCAGTAATTTCACTTTAAATGGCAATTAATATTACCTATTAATTGTCATTTAAGTGAAATTACTGAACTTAAATATACAAGCTTGATAAAAATTGTCATAGAAGAAAATTTCAAATGGAAATTATAGGCTTTTGCCTCTGAACTCTTCATTTACTACCGATCTAAAACGTTTAAACGGTTGTCCATGGGCCTATATATATATTTGTAACAGAATATTTATTGTTCTTCTATTCAATTTAACTGACATTGTGGTAAAATTGTTAAAATATTTAGTAGCCTAGTATTTAATACCATAATATTTGTGCAAAACTTGTTTTATTCACTACTAGGCTAAAAAAAGAAGTGGCAATCCTCTAAACCAACTTTTTTATCTCATAAAACAGTCCGTCTCACAAAAGAATGATTTCCTTTAAAAAGAGCCGCTGATTGTAGATGTAGCCTACTCACTGTGAATGATAGATAGTCGAGCGCACAGCGCGAGAGTCCAGGACACGCGACCAACAGAGAGAACAGCACGAGCGACCAAATGCAGGACATCCTCAGATCCGCTGCTTTTCACACACCTGCATCAAACTTTATTTAGCCTATGAAATCCAAACCAATAACTTTGTAATTAATCCAAAATAATTGATTAAAACAGCAGGTATTAATACCTTTAAAATACACTGAGATGAGTTGGTATTCAGGAGGATGATGTTCAGGTTCTTCTCTTCAGAGCTGTGTAAAGGCTCGCAGGTGCGCGCGTTCTTTTATTTGTAGTGTTCGCGCGCTCCGCTCACACAAGCTTGGGCAAGCCGACTCTCCAATACGCGCCACCAAATAATGATGCTAACATATCCCAGTGACGCAAAGTCATTAACACACCAGAGCCTTGACGTATTTGTGCGGTTAATTACAAAACTACCAAACTCACACCTCATTCTATTCTCTTGAGCTTCGAATCGTGTAAAATTCAGTCTAATTCAGTTTAAACCTTTGCGAATTGACTTGTGAAGAGTAGGCTATACGAGCCCAATATATAATCAGACATGGCAAATGGACAAGATTTTTTTTTTTGCTTTGCATTCTGTAGCTCTTTAAAGAGAAGGTTTAGCAGATGTTTGACTCAAAAGGACATGTGTGTGATTGGGGGTTCAATGCTTATTATCCAGTGGGATTATGAGTCATATGGTCATTCCTTTCACTCCATCTCAGATATGTCCTTCATCAGGACAAAGCTGTCGGTAAGCTATAGAAAAGGTGATGTCTTAAGATCATTTGGGAGCCTTATTGATTAGATGACTTTCGCCCTAAGCAAGGTTTATTTAACATGCAGTCTCTGAAATTGAGTGAAATATTCTTTCAAAAAAGTTATAGACATGTCAAAAATGTTTAGCAGACATTTGACATCTCTAATTGTTTTTTTTTTCTGTATATGACAAATGATTTATATCTTTAATTTTTGTTCCTTATGTGTTTGTGAGACTGAGATGAAATCATAATCAAACGCCTTGAATACCAAACAGTTCAGTCGTGAACTTGGTGTTGTGTTAATGGAAAAAAAGAAAACTAAATGAACAAATAAGAGAAAATTAATTTAGTCACCATGACAACAGTGGATGGAATCACCATCTATTTCTTTCAGGAGAAAAAAGTGACACCTCTTTCTTTCTCACAAGCTCTTTCACTTTATCTCTATAGTCACTCACATATACAAACACATTTTGCTTTTAGTCTTTTTACGTTATCAATTTGATTGACCTCTGTTTTTTTTGTTTGTTTGTAAAATCTAAATTAATTTGCATAACGAAGCCCTGAGCATTTAATTGGTTTTTCAAATTATATTTATTTTCTCTTTTGATTCCTCAGCAAGCAGGAAAGGTCTTGATGATACACCAACGCACCACAGTCTTCCGGAAGCCGGATTTACAGTATACAATGGACAATGTAAAAACAGGACTTTGAAGTGATTAAGTCTGGTTGTTTGCATTTAGAACAAATTATCTCCTCAGTTCTTAACATTTCCATTACCATCAAAACAAGTGATTACTTTCTGATAGACTTGTCAGTGGAAGTAAGAATCATTAGTTCGCCTAAGACTAATTTGTTTCCTGGATTTGTGAGAATGTGTTTGCTGAAGCAGACGTGAAGCATTAGAACAGTTCGGAAGTACACCCACACTATAGTCCAGTCAGTGATTCTCAATGGTGAATGACACCTACCATCTTTTGCTTACGCATATAAACTCTCACAAACACGCAAGCAGAGCTCTCTCTCTCTTCCTTTCTTACAGCTTAATTTCCTTGAATTTTTAGTGTATTTCTGGTCTCATTCAGTCTCTAAACGTTGATTCATATACTTACTTTTTATGTGAATAACATTATCTGTCAGATTAGAATGAAAGACTGAATGCAAAGAACTTCAATGCATTTGTTCTGCCAGCTAAAAAAACCTTCGTCATGATCATCATTTTTCTTATAGGCCTATTATTTACTATTCAAATGTTGCATTTGCGCTTATTTTTGGTATATTTTATTCACTCTTTCTCAATGTCATTCTGCTAGGTGACAGCTTGCGTCCAACCCTTGTCCACCTACATACTCACACACACTACATACCTTTGAGTCTTTAGATCAAGGATAAAATAGTGGTTAATGCTTCCTGTCCAATCAAACATTCCCTTATTTTGAAAAGAAACTTTTATTTTCTGTCTCATGGTCAGTGGTCATTGAAATTGTAAGCATCTACAGAGCATTCATCAGACTTTGTGTCCTCATTGAAAATTTAACCCAAGTGACCTAGGTTTCTGAAAACTTTGCAAAGATGATGCATCACTTTCCCTGAATCACGCATGTAGGATGGTAAAACAGTGAGAGAGAGAGAGAGAGAGAGAGAGAAATAATTTCAGAGGCTTTCAGTGTGAATTAATTTCATAAATCCAAGGAATTTAGCATGCAGTTTCACTGATTTAGGGGACTATTGAAATGAAATTTACACAAGATTTACTTACACACAGGTTTGGAGTTGTATATGTGAAAAGCAGTGTTGATCATTTGGTTGATTCAGTAATAATGCATTGCCTTGTTGATGCACCATCCTGAGGCTACTCCTGGTAATTTTGTTTAATTCAATTATATCAAATTATAACTAAAAAAGATTGCTTTCAGTAATATCTAACGCATTTTACTACTCTCTGGTGTCCATAATGACAAATGTATATCAGGGACATATCTGACATATTTTCTCACACAATGGACACACAAAATCACCCAAAGCCCCCTATGATAATAAGCTTGTTCTGTTAACACTTGATATAGTACTGTGTGTATTATCATGACATTGCGTGTCAAATGTGACTCCCTTTGTGATTTAGGCCAATAAGTTGTCGTGTGAAAATAAGAATCACACTTCTACATATTTCTTCTTGTATATTACTCATCCCACTCGTTTATGAGTTTCTCACTTCATGAGAAATGATGCCATTGACGCTGGATCCATTAGCAAATTTTAATAAGCCCCACGTAACCAGACAGCTCAGCATAATGTGTTAGTTCATACGGGTGCATTAAAAATGTTCAAGTTTGTACTTACATAGGGGTTTATTATTGGAAAACTTAAAAATGTATTTGTATATACAATTAAAACTTGTAAGCAATTGTTTAAAATAATTATTGGAATGAAACAACCAACAACATCAAAAGTCCAGTGAGTTGGTTTGGTGTGTTTGGTGGCTCATTCCAGACTCTACACCCAAATTATGTTAATTTCTTAGTGCTGACATCAGTCCGCCAACGTCATTTCACGAGTATCCTTTGCCCGTATAATCTTTAAGCTAATAAGGTTAAGAGTATTTGGCTTGATGTCTGCAGTGGAGGGGCTTGAGGAAGCAGCTTCAACTAAAAATGCCTAAGTTATGTGGGTGAGGCAAAACAGCTGATGCCAGAGCAAGGTGAGCGGCTGCTTATATGTATAAGAAAGATTAAATCACTCCTCCTATGTGAACTTCACTTAATTCTATAGAAAATGTGTGTCTGGCTAAGCCTTTTGCTAAACATGCTGATATATTTGCATAATCTAAATCAGATTTTACTTCTGGTTACCCATGGTGAGTCTGATTATTGCACTGATTATTTTACTTTTATTTCTATGCTGAACCAAATGACGAAGAATGTTTGTGTGAAATGTTCACTGCAAAAAATATCCTGATTTTAACTGTAAAATACTGTAAAAATGCTACAGTGCAAAACTGTTAATTGGTAAACAGAAAGTTTCCGTACTATACACGGTAAATAACTGTGATATATAATTTTACAGTAAATACCGTTAAATTTACAGTTTTTGAAAGTGAAAAAGAACAAATCGTTGTATAATTTACAGTGAAAAACCGTAAATTGACATTCCCACAATTCCCTGTGTGACACTTCACATTTTAAGTATTTTTGTTGAAATAACTATGGTTCCTCATAGTTTTATTGTTTTTTTTCTAATCAGTGTGATGGACATTAGGGTTTTATGTTACATTTAATGTTGTTAAATTAATGTTTATTGCATTTATTTTATTTTATGTGTGTTACCAAGATGGTGCTTAATGTTTGTGTGAATGACATTGTGCAGTTTCTTTAAAGAAGTATTGCTTTCTACAAGCAATCACTTGTAATGAGCTTGCTCATTTAACTCATTGGTTGTCAGTGTATTATAATGGTCTAAAACAGATATCAATACGTCAATAAGTTGGTAAATCCACATTTTATCCAGAAAATAAAATACGGTTTATTACTGTAATTTTTAAGTTAAGTCTGTAAAACCATTAACGTTCCTACCATATTTTTAACGGTAAAGTTCTGGCAACCACAGCTGCCGTTTTTTACCGTAAAATTTACGGTTTATTTTTTACAGTGTTGTAATGCCCTCTCATGGCAAGTTTCTGCACTCTGAATGTCTTGGTTACTGATGTAACCTTCATTCCCTGATGGAGGGAAGGGAGACATTATGTTGACTGAAAAATCGGGTCTTACTTGAGAGGCCTAATCACCTCTGAGTTTCAGAAAAACGGCCAATGGAATTGGCGAGTGGAATTTGCAGTGCCGAGCCACGGAAATATTAGATGGCAGCACTCATCCACTCATTCAGGTTTATGGTGAGGAGCCGAGACAAGGGGCCCGGCCATTCAGCTGTGTTTCAGGGTTATGGCAAGGGGGACTTAATGATTGATCAATGATGAGTGATACCACAGCGCTTGCAGTACGCGTGAGAATTGGCGCAGTTGTTACATTTTGGGAGAGGTGAATGTCAGGGTACGCTGAAGGGTACGCCTGTGCTACACACAGTGACTCCAGAGGAGGAAACATGTAACATGAGCGTACACCGACCTGGTGGTTGCGTCCACAATGCTCAACATGGTCACGCCCTCGCAGTGAGGGCATGAACCATTCACGGAACGCTGTCTTAAGGTCTTGCCCAGACCATATTCGTGGCTGTCAGATGAAGACATAAAAGGACTTCATCAAATGGACGGAAAGACATCTTTAAAAAGATGCTCGCTGACCATGCTTCCTCATTTTAGGAAATCTGCTCTTTGCGCTGAAGCACCCAGGGAACTGTGCACTGGTCTTTTAAAGATGGTGAAACCATCTCAGTAGCACACTGTCAGCATTTGTGACTGCTGTTTTTAGTTCTGCCATTAGATGTCATGTTACTCACTTGTGGTTTTCTCGTTGTGCAGCCATCTTCACCTGCATCCTCGCTTACACCTGTGAATTTTTGCTCTGTCTTGTTGTCTCCCATGTTAGGTCTTTTGTATGAGATGTCTGCTTGGCTCCCTGATTCCCCTGTTTTTTTTTCTGAGACCCTGTGAAATAGTAAGGCTTTTTTGTTATTTGACCTTGAGACCTTGTATCCTGTTTCGACTTGGATCCAACCCTGCTTCTAGGTGGCTCAGGCTACGTCCACATACACGCAGTACGTCTTGAACTGGCGTTTCCAGTTTTCAGGCGCTTTTCGACTTTTCAGTGTTGATGAGAGACTTCTAAATTCACCATATTTGCATGCCGTGAAAACTTACCGAGATCGAAACAGATGGAAAAAATAAATAATAAAAGATATTGCGCAATTCTTCTGACAGGATCATTTTATTTAGCAAAATATCTCACCACCACTGATGCGTCCAGGTCACAGTCACCATATGGTTGGTCTAAAGCGCAACTGCTCTCCTGTATTGCCGCAGGACAACAAATGTGAGTACATTTTCTGTCATCTTTGCAGTAACGTAATAATAATAATTCATAATAATAATAAAATATTGAACGTTTACTCAAAGATACCGTATTAATTTCAATACATTTAAGTAGGTTATGCCTCCTTGTATGGATAGAAAATTGTTATATATTTGAAAACAGGAATTGTCCTGGGAAAACAGGACAGTTGGTCAACCTAAGCAACAGTGTAAAAGTGAATAGCACATAACAGGCACTATATCGGTAAACATGAATATCTATCGGTACAACATGGATACCTCCAGCTTCACAGTCCACTACAACACGCAAATGGCGCTTTTGTCAAAAATTTATGTCAAATTTATCTGCTTTGGAGAAGCATTTTCCAAAAGATACGTTTTCATTGACTGAAAACGCCGTCTCAGTGTGGATCGAAAGGCCGAAATGGAGAGAAAAATATACGTTTTTCAGATGAAACCGCATTAGTGTGGACATGGCCTCGGTGGTATTACCACTTAGCCCTTACACCAGAGACCCAAGTTCTCTGCCGAATCTCTGACACACACTCTTGTTGCTTGGTGATTGGAAGACTGGATGCGTGCCATCTTACCTGCATATATGGTGAGTGGTCTCGGCATGCAAATTCCACTTGCCAGTTCCATTGGCCGTTTTTCTTAGAGGTGATTGGGGCTCTCCAAGTGAGACCCCATTTGTCAACATTATGTTGTAGTGACTGACAGAATGGGGAACACAACATAGCAGGGTCCAGCAGGGCAAAATTATACATGCAATAAATAAATCTCACACTTCAGGGCCCCGCATGTAATAATCATCCAAAAATTGATTTAGAAACAATCTAGGCTACAATCCACAAGAGCTGGGAGAGAGGTAATATCATGTTTTTTGTGTGTATTTTTCTTTTTAGCAAGCTGTAAACTGATATTGGATGTTGCATTTGAATGTCTGATTCAAATATATGGTCTGAGCAGCATAAATGACTGAACCAAGTGGAATTTTGTAAACCGGTGCACAATCCTGTGTCTCTCTCACTGCCACACACACTCACACAATCTTCCCATGCATGAAACGAGTGTTCAGCAATTTATCTGGGTCAAACACAAAGCCCCCACACCCCCACATGGTCTTCAGAGAAAAAGCAGAGTGAGAATGAGAGGAAGAGAGGGGACATGAGGGTAAATAAACAAAATGTCCACTGAACACATTGATCCTTCTCCATGTATGTCACATTCAGGGCAATTGGGCCAGCTAGAGAGAGAGAAAGAGAGAGGGTAGTAACGAGAGATTGGGAGATGTACATGTTTTTTGTGAAGGCTGGATTCTATCACGGAGGTACTATCGCGATTGTTAGAAGGTAAGAGTCTAATTAATCTCATTTTCATATAAATATCAATAATTTCAAAGTATATAACATTCAAAATGAATTTCCTCTGTAATTTATATCAAATTCAAATGATAATCTTTTTCAACTAAATCTGACATACTGCTTGTTTGAGAAATGTACTTAAAATGATATGACATTTATGAATGATTTTTAATTAATATTCAATTTTAACTGTTTTATAATAACATTTTAACGCATTTTAAATATATAAGATGTATAAAGAAGTGTATGAACATCATGGAGGGAGGAGTCTTACCAAAAAAGTGCTCATCCTGTTCCTTCCTTTCTTTTCTCCCAGCTGCACTATTACAAAGACAAGCACACAAATACCCAGATATTTCATGGTCTTGTGATATAGCTACAGCTGCAGATGTTTGGTATAGATACACAGGTCAAAGTAATAATTCACATTTTGAAATCTTAAAAATGCTTGCTGCAAATTCTTTACCATCACAGGAATAAATTACATTTCTAAACATATTACAATAGAAAACAGATATTTTATATTTTATAATTGTTATAATATTTTACAACATTACTATTTTTACTGCAAGTAACATCAAATAAATGTAGACTTAGTGCTCATAAGTAGGGTTGGGTATCGAGAATTGAGTATTCACTTGAAACTGGAACTCAACTTTTCGCTTTTCCCGGAATTCGTTCAAAAGTTAAAATTTCGAATTCTTAGTTTCGATATTCACAGTCCGTCAACTCCGAAGAAGAAACCGCTGAACACCGAGCAAACAAATTTAGGTTCTGGGAACATTCTGGGAAAGTTCGTTTTTGGTTCCCAGAACGTTCCTAGAACTTTCCATTAAGGTTAAGGGAACGTTCCCGGAACATTCTCCTTATGTTATAAAAATGGAACCTAAAAATAACCTACATGGAAAGTTCCTATGAACTTTCTTGTTTGGTTTTCCAAAAAAATAACTTCATGGGACCATTTGGAACGCTCAGGGAACGTTCTGTGTTTGCTGGGCAACACCAACGAAGAAGCGTCTGACCGGAAAGTGTTAGCATAACCGCGAGCTCAACATGAGTAGCTTACGTCGGCGGTCCAATGTGTGTCTTCACTTTTCTAAAAAAAAACTAAATCTCGGCAAAATGCAACATTTTGTGACAAAGGAGTATTTGTGACAGAAGGAGTATTTCCTTCAGAAAGGAGTATTTCCTTCCAGAAAGACCATTGGTTAGCAAGGTTAGCTAAACTTTTTTGACCCTGCCTCTTAAAGAATCGGAATCAAGAATCGTTAGGAACCAGAATCGAAACAAGGAATCGGAATCAGAATCAGAATCGTTGCAAATTCGAAATCGGTACCCAACCCTACTCATAAGACATTTCTTTAAAAATAATTGGCCTTTAATACACCTTTAAAGTGCACATAAAATAAGCTTTATGTACTCTGCACATACAGTTAAACTTCTCTTTCTTTCTTATTTTTTTTTAAATCCAGAACCCGTGATTTGCTTGGTGCTGCATGACTCACAGTTCAACATGGCTAAATGGGGCTCAAAACTCAAATTGTTACTTCTCATCCACCTCTTACTGTCTGAAGTAGTATTTGGAAGAGCGCCACTTCCTCAAAGCCGCCTGAGTCCCTCAGTGACTTCAAAATGTCTCAAACAGAGCAAGTAGAAACACAAGTGGTTAAAGATGTTCTTCGTGCTGCCCATCAGTTGGTCTTAAACCTCTCAGCCTCTCTACAAGGTCAGCTGGATCTCCAAAGCAATGCAAGCTGTGCAGAGCTCGCTGAATAAAGGCTGGAGAGGCCATGGTTTCTCTCAGGAGCTATTGGGGTTGGCAATGGTGCCTGTGTTGGTGTCAGCAGGATGTTTGACTGAAGCCCAGGCTTTGGTAATGCAACTCTATGCAGTGTTGGGCCAAAATGATACATGTGAATTTTTGCAGGACGTGCTGGTGCTAATCAAGAGAGGCAAAGAGAGGGAATCAGCACACATTGGCCATCACACCTTTACCAATGGATTCAAACCCCACCATCACCTCTTATGCTCAACTCTGAGTCACAGTGCCACTTGCAGGCTGTTATATTTAACATCCATCAGCTAGCTGAGGTAGGTGAGAGAGTTAATGGTTATAAGGGTAAAGTTAAGCCTATGGGGAAATGCAAGGGATGGGTGAGGGCTGAAAGGCACTCTGTTACTTGGACAGGCTGCAGAACAGAGCAGGCCATTGCGTATTGGGGAAGCACAGCAGGCTTGTCGACGCTTGGGAATCCAATGTGCAGGTGTGAGCCAAGATGGTGATTCTGAATACTCATCGAGTTATCTTGAGGCCTGGAAGCAGCATAGTGCCTTCATCTAACTCTGAGAGCTGGATTCAGAATTGCAAGGTGGGATCTGTACGTTGGCGCAGAAATGGGGTCCCTCAGCATCACTGTGTCAATGAAAAAGAGGAGCGAGTGTATATGGTTGTGGAGTGGATTCCCGCAGTTTCCACACTGTATAATCTGGAACAGCCGTTTACTATGCTTCGGTTAACTGCTACGATACTGCAAAAGAGAGAGCTATCTTCAGCACTGTGGATCTGGGCACAGATGCCCTCATGGCTGTAACCGGGGAACTGCAGGGGTTGCTGGTTATGCGTTGGGGGCTGGTTTAAAAACGGGTGTGAAGGCAGGGATCAAATATCTGCTGAACAACATGAAAGAGGATGGCGACCTGCTAATGAACCAGAACAGCTTGGAGGATGGAAGTATCACTGTCCAATAAAAACCTAATGAGGAAACCGCTCGAGGGATTTTTCCACCTGCTGTACATGATGTTTAAGAAGCTCTATTTTGATTGTGTTCAGTCATAGTTTGCTACATTACAGTTTACAATATCAGCATAATAATGAGAGTTAAATCTCTTAATATCTACTGAAACTAACAAAGGTCAGAATTTTATAAAAACTTTTTAACAAATATGTTTAAACTTTCTCATATATATATATATATATATATATCAATGCATAATTAAAATCTAAGTACTCTGAAAAAAAGAGTATAAAAATCGAGTGAACTGTAGACGTTTTAATCTGCACTAAACACAGCTCATTATTTCTGAACCGGGACGAAACAACGGATTGGTTTAGGCGACTGTCACTCTCTCGCAACCATGGCAACCACCCTTTTCGCCACACAGGACCTGCCCACTTGCGCGTATCCAAATAGTACTCGTTCGCATGCCCTTGTTTGAGCTTGAAGATGCAAAACTCGACGCAGGTCCTCTCGTCTAAAAAGCCATCCCTTGCCCTGCACTTCGGACTACCCCGCACTCCTTGAGCCTATTCTCGACTTCCTCTTTGCCCTCGACGCCACGGATCTGTCCTCGAGCTGACGATGCGGTACTTGCTGTCTTAAACTGTCTATGGGTAACTTGCTTGTTCGGGAGTGTAGTCCTCATCAGAATCAACAATGCTTTCATCAAGCAAACTCTTACATGCAGAACACCATATGTAGATGAATCTTACACGAAATTCATCTTCATCACAGTGTAAATGATGGCAATGGAAAAACATGTATCATGCAACCTGTTTTTAGCTTTGCCTTATAGCTAGTTAGTCGAATCAATAAATATAGCTATATTGTAAACTTTACCAATATCAATATGCTGGCTTGATAGTGAGTAATAAAATACAACTTATTTGTTTATCTTCATAATGATAGTTAGTTTTTTTTTATTTAAATGTGTTTCTGACATGATGTCACTACATGCACTTCTTCCTGTCGTCTGCTCGTCTCAGGTTAATACCGGTAATGCGTCTTCAGCTCAGCTGTCGGAGTTGCGCGCTTCATGTGTTTTGGGGGCGTGGCTTTGGAAGGAGCCAAGAAGGGAGTGGGTGAAGTTAATGGAAATAATGAGCTGTCTTTAAAACAGTCGTGAGATGTCTACAGACATTCGATTTTTATACTTATTTTTTCAGAGTACTTAGATTTTAATTATAGCATTGATATATACAGAAAGTTTAAAGAAATTTGGAAAAAAAGTGTTTTTGTTTTTTAAATTCTAGACCTGCACTACCTGTTTTAATTGGGTTTTATATGTCAAATGTCACTTTCCATCTTGATTTTAATATTATATATATCCAAAAGGTATGTAATGACAGCAGGAAGTAACATCATTTTTGGGTAAAAAAAAAAAATAACAGTAGCCCTTTCATGAGCTTATTGTAGCAATGCATTTTTCTCAATTTAAAACATTTAATTCTGTTCAGAAATCTGTATAATATTTTAATGATCTTCACCAAATGTTTTTTTTTTTTGCACGTTTTTTTTTTTTTTAAAGACATCCCTTTGAAGCATCATGTTAAATTTCTGAGCCTGGTATGCCTATTCATAGAAATACTTTCTAAATTTAGTTCGACCACAAAAGGTTCTACATAACAGGAATGGCCAGTAATCAATTTACAACCTATCATATCATTTCTCGTCAAACAGCATGGGTCATATTTAACTATTATATTATTTAAATCAATAAATACATAAGACATAAGACAAGTAGAATACAAGATACTTAGACATAGCTTAAAGTCAAGGCTTTAATTTGTAACTGTCATTTTAAATATTGTCATGTATGACGTGTACATGTTGTATTGTAATAATGGAGAGAATGCTGTGAGGCGGTCATCTTTATTATAAGCAGACACGAGTAAAAGCCAGTTGGGTTGAAGTTGCCACATGCAGTCTCCTGTCATTGATACAAATATGAATACGTAACAGTTACACATAAATGCAGTTTCAGCACCTGTTTACCTGTGGCCTATTTCAGTTGATAAATATTTATAGGTGTAGGCTATAAGAAAAACTGGGTGAGCCACATTTATTGTCAGATTCAATGTGCTAAAAGTAAACCCTGGACTCTGCGTAATCACAGAATAGACTGGGTTGATGTGTAAAACTATACTCAGGCTCCGCCACTTATCTATAATACTATAGCCTCGGCCTATAAAATAGCCTACCCAGGGCTCGACATTAAAGGATTAGTTCACTTTTAATAAGACTTTTGCTTGATCATTTACTCATCCCCTTGTCATCCAAGATGTCCATGTCTTCCTTTCATCAGTCGAAAAGAAATGAAGGTTTTCTGATAATACTGGATTTTCTCTCCATATAATGGACTTCAATTGGACCGTTTCAGAGGTTCAAATTACAGTTTCAGTGCAGCTTCAAAGGGCTTTAAATGGCACCAGACGATGAATAAGGTTCTTATTGAGCGAACGATTTGGTCATTTCAAAAATAAATAAAAAAGTTTAAGTTTTATAAGCACAAATGCTCTTGCTCTGTTTCTGTGATGAGCGTTCGTGACTCTCTCTGTTCAAACTCGTCCATCAAAATGAACAAACCTTTTTTCGAGTCCTTAAAGCTTTTTCATGCTTGTCCTTTCAACAAGTAAATCGGACATTCACTTAAAAATTTGCCTATCCAGAAAAAAGTAGAATATTTTTGTGTTGTAAATATAATTTATTCTGAAGCAACATTCTCAGTGTGCAGTCAGCGTTTGCATTTAAATCTGCATATTTATATTTTAACCTTTATAAAGGCATTATTTCCTAATCATTTTAATTTAATAGGCTATATGCTTCATCTTTCATTTTAAATTCTTAAATTTGATCAATACATTAAATTAGAATAATAAGACACCTATATGGCTGTTACCAGTCAAACTAAATAGCCTATTTAGCTACCCTGCAACCAAGGTGTAGCCAGGGTTTGAAAATTAGTGAGGTCTGGGGGTGTTGTTGTGTAAAGCATTGTGCTATAATAATGGTTAGGCCATTGACCGACATTTCCCCATGGACTTTATTCTGCGTCTCTTTTTAAAGGAATTTGCCATATATACTGTATATAGGGGTTACATTTGGATTTGATTATGTGTGGGGAAGTTTTTCACTATGGGGTTATGCTCCCCTGAGATTTGTTTATTTTAGTTTTTGAAAAAAAAAAAAAAAATTCATGACTATCTGTTCATGAAATCAGTCACATTTTCAATCGTGATTGTATTCAGCACTCTTCCTCGTGTGATGTTGCTTAACTGTATCATATGCTATAGGCAATATAGATAGATAGATAGACAGACAGACAGACAGACAAAACAGACAGACAGACAGACAGACAGATAGATGACTCTTTACCACTGTACGTTGACCATAGACTGTTGACTGCATTTTTTTGTGTGTGAGCAGCGCTCTTTTCATTACTCCCCGATGAGGGGCGATTATTTTTTACAGTCTATGGGGGCGACGCGTGAGCCTTGCGGATTGGTTGGCAGTCGGAATGTCGACAGATATTTTTTAACGATAATTAAAAAATTAAATAGCATTTTAATTGAACAAATATCGTAAGTACACATAGATAGCCAGAGTTTAGAAATACAATTTTTGTTAAGCCTTTAAAAATAAATTCTGCATCTATTTTAAGGTGCGCCAGTTGCATTGTGGCACCAGCACACTTGGCACACTCGTGGCTATGCCAGTGGTGTAAAATGATCGCAAAATGCTTTCGTAAAAGAGAGTGTATGGCTTTTTAAATTCCCGCGGTACATGATCCTCCATAACATTACTTTCATTTCGTCATTTCTCGGAACTTCAGAAGAAAAATCTTGAGTTTCGTTTCTGCTGCTGTTCTATCGACACCCCTCCGTTGTGATGAATTTCATTGGCGGGTGCTTCAACCAATGGTGGTGGCCAGTGTGCCTGTCCCCACCAATGAACGAACGCGAAGGTTTCACTACGCAACTAAATGGGTGGGACCTCAAGATTCTGTGAGTGGGCAAACGTTCATCACGCAAGTGACGCAAATGGACAGCAGAGGGAGGTTTGTAGAATAGCTGCACGGGTTCCTGAGAAGCGCTGGAAGTGTGTTTATTTACACGCCAGCTGATGTTGAGTTCTGTGCTGTGTTCTTGTCTTTCCTGTATGCCCGCAAGAGGCGCTTTGTAAAACTAATATTTGAGGATAATTTCTTCAAAGCGGTAGAATACTGTTTCAGGTAAGTTATTGATAATTAACTTACATGCTAACGTAACTTGTTTACAATGAGCTGTTCATTACTTTGCAACATTAACATCACTATGCTGTCAAATGTCTAACGTTAGGCCTAGGCTGCAATTACTGTATAGCCTTTATCATTATTATGACGAGGTATCACGTTTTGTCCTCACATGATTAGCTGCTAAGTTAAAAACGCAGTTCTTGACTCATTGTTTCCGCTGTTGTTTGAGGAAAGGTGTGCAGGTGTTGAGCACTTTATTACAGCTAAAGTGCAGAGTGCCTGTAATGGTTTTTACTTTTGTCCTTATACACACTTTAACACTATTGCTAGTTAGTTTAATTTGTCTACTAATTTAATACATGATAGTCCAAATCTATTCACGTGATGCCCAAAGCTGAATTTTCGAGATGGTCCTCAATGCAGAACACGAAATCCACCAGAAGCCTTTGAAGTCTTCAGTGTCACATGATCCTTCAGAAATCATTCTAGTATACTTATTCCGTACTCAATAAACATTTATTATTATTATTATTATTATTATTATCTATATTGATTTCTTTTTAAAGTTCTGTAAGTAATCAATTAATCAATTGATTGATTAATCAAACTGATGTTATATTTCCATCAAAACAAAATACTTCTTGAAGAATCTCTACAGTGTTTTTCAGACAAGAACAATTCTTATTTGCCAAAAAAGCACCAGAAAAATACTGTGGTTTTACTGTGGATCTGAAGTGCAAATGAAATTCAATCAAATCAGAAAACTCATTTGACTTCAGAAAAAAATTGCATATTGATGATTCTTACCATATTTTACATTAATACCATGCCCTATAATTTTGGATTCCAACTTCCAAACTGAGAATTTGGGATTTTCTCACCTTGACTTGTATTTTAAAATAGCCACTATGCTAAAATGGTGCTTAAGCTCAAGTATCTGACATTTAAAAATTAGAGAGAGCTGGTCAGCCCCAGTTCTGTAACAAGGCATCCTTTAACCTATCAGCAGACATGAAATCTATTTTATTTTTTAGGATGACGCAGTGGGAGCGATTGCAGCAGCTGGATACAGTGTATTCGCAGAGGGCTTCTGATCTATACAATGGAGATGAATTCCCAATGGAAGTGAGACATTTCTTGGCATCCTGGATCCAGTCCCAAGACTGGTGAGTGCAAGAATTAAAGTCTGCAGATTGTTTTAGTTTTTTTTATAGTTTTTTTTTTCCAGAATGTATTAATAACCATGGATAAAGAGATGCAAAAGAAACTGCATCAAGGAGCATCAACCTGGCATTATAAGTAATGTGTCTGTCTGTGTGTGTTGCAGGGAGCGTGCTTCTCGGGACTCTTCCCAAGCCGCGTTCCTGTTTCAGGTGCTTTTGGAGAATCTGGACAACCAGTTCAGTCGTTTTGCGCAAGAGAGAGATAGTTTCCTACTGCAGCGTAACTTCAGACGCTACAAACAAAACTTTCAGGTAAGTGTACTCCTGCTGTCAAAAGCATTAATTACGATGCCCTCCTTGGATTTCTGAAGTCTCCAAACATACTAAACATGTTAAACAAAGACTAAAGTCCTGTTCACACCAGGAATAATAACTATAACCTCAACTACTAGGGGTGTAACGATACACTCGTGTCACGATTCGATACATATCGCGTATACTGAACTCACGATACCATATTATTGCGATACTCCTAGACATATGGTAAAAGGTTAACAAAAAACATACTGTTGATTAAAATGCTAAATTTGATGTTACATTGTGGGTTTAAATGAATAGGCTTGGACTTGGTGCTTGTAAGTTAACCTAAGGAATAAAAATATTCATGATTCTGAAGCTGAAAATACAATTTTCAAATAATTTTAGACAAATATGCTTGCACTCTTTCACTGACTAGATATATTTAAAATACATGTCAGGTAACAGAAGACATTTGGACCCACAAATATTCTCCCATTGCATTATTATACATAATAATCAACATTTTATATATATATATATATATAGTAGTTTAATGTAATACTGCCACTAAAACTCTGCAAACATGATTTTTTTTCTCACACAGTAATTTTTATTGTGGGGAAATATCCATCGATACATATTGTCACTATCCACGATACGTATTGTTGCATTTTGTATTGTGATATATTGTTACACCCATATCAACTACTAAATGTTATCATACATCCACCCCAATTGATCAGAAAGTGACGCAAGTAAATGCGTTGTGAGCATAATTGCAGCAAATGCTTTAAAGGCAACAATATGTTACATTTTTAAATTTAAAATCTCCAAAAACCATTAGAACAATGCTATTTTGTTGACTGGTGTACTTCCATTATCCCAGATATTTCCAATAATTTCTAAATCCGGACAGATCAGCCATTTATTTTTAACCAGTCTCCCTTGATGTATTTGCGTCGCCTGTCAATGATGTCGTATCCACATTAGGAAAAGAGGCCAACTTGGCTTGCCAGTTTTGCAAGTGAAGCTTGAAGGAAGTAGGTTTAAGTTTTAGCGCCATGTCACATTACTAAATTTCTGACACTGTCAGAAACAGTCGCAGGTTAGCCCAAGTTTTATTCTGTTACTTTGTATGATATTGTCTATGTTAAAAGTTGTTACGTTGTTACGTCTTTACGTTTGCTCCTTCAATCTCCTGAGACTGTTTTTGTTTTCTATTTTTTTTCATGCTGTTTATTACAGCCGGCCGTGACACATACAATACTGAGCTAACGCACAGAGTAACGTTTTTATAACATAACATCAAATGTATTTTAGCATGATTGTTTTAACCTAGTAAAACAGTGCTGTTACCCCACAATTTTAATATGTCAAACAAGTGACCTTTGTGAGTAGTAATTCAGCCCTTGCAGCTGTTTCATTAGAATGAAATAAAATATTGTGAATTAAAGTGATCAAAAACATAACTGTAACCAAGTTCCGGCAAGAAGGAGGCGGATGTTAAACGTAACTTTTTAAACGTAAATAAACAAACAACAAAATGAAAGTTGCAGCAGCGGCTGACTTCGTCATATAAGCATAATAAAAACAGCAACGTAAAATGCCCCCGGCTCTGGGCCCCTGCTTCATACCACAGTAGCGTTAATAACATTTTAATACATTAGCTCACACATGAGCATGATTTCTGCCTTAGTCCCGTCGGATTGCTTTCCATTAGCTGTGGAGGTGAAGACAGAAACTCCCATGATTCCACTCATTCATGGCGTCATCAAGCTACTCCTTCGATGTTTTTATTGTTCATCAACTGGAAAAAATTGCTCTTTTTTTCAGTTGTATAACTTTATGGTTATAACTATTGTTATAATTATGGTTAATCAGTGACAGCTGTGGGATCATTGGTCACATTATCTTGTTTGCAGAAGTACCAAGAGGAGCCTCATACTCTTGCTACTATTATCAACTGGTTCCTGGTGAAGGAGAAAGAGATCTTGAATGATGCAGAGCTTGCACAGCAAGTCAGTACCTTAAAGTGTTATCATCATTACTCTTATTATCAACAATTATCAATATTCTGATTATCTCTTTCTTAATGTTTCAGGTGCAGATGTTGCAGGTTCAGCCGGCTACAATGGAGTTGGAGAGCCAGAGACAAATGGAAAAAAAATTAAAAAGAACTCAAGATCAAAGTAGAGGTCTGTGTGTGTTTGTGTGTATCTACTTGTATGCTTGTATTTGTTCAAGAACATGATTAATGCTTTTTTTGGCAGGTGATGGAGCACAACATAAGGTCTTTGGAGGAGCAGCAGGATGAGTTTGATTTTAAATACCAAACACACAAAATGGACTGTAAGGCTCCACACTTTTAAACACACTGTCCTTGATTACATTAATGGTGGTATTAATATGTGTGTGTATGTAAATGTGTGTTTAGCTTGCACAAAGGAAGAGAAGAACAAGCAAATAGAAGGGCTTCAGAAGATGCTCAATGCACTTGATAAGTGCAGAAAGGTAGGCAAATTGTTACGTGCACGTCTGTTCTATTCTATTCTACACTATTTAGGGTTAATAGTATTAATTAAACCTAAAACTAAAAAAACAGTTTTGTTAATTGATTTACATCTAAAATAATCTATAAATATTACATGAACTAAATGTAAATTAATGGAAACTAACTGAAACCAGCACTAAAATTCGTAACTGAAATTAAATAAAAACTAAAACTGGAATAAAAATAAATTAAACCTAAATAGTAATCTTAAAGGGGTCATGAACTGACTTTTTAAATTTTATTATATTGTTGTCTGAGGTCAACTTATGACGTTTGTCTTGATTTTTGCATTCAAAAACATCAAAATGAATAAGTAACAGGCTATTTTGTACCCAAGTTTTGAGCCTACCTGAAAAACGCTTTGTTTTTATGGGCGTCTTGCGCTGAAGACTTGGAAGTAAACGCCCACTGCTGTGAGTGGATAACAGTTTTGCATATTATAATGAGTTTCAACTCACTCGTCGGTGCACGTGGGGGAAATTGTTTTGAAAACGTTCAATGTTGTAAAATGGCAACCGGAAAAATTCGCCCGTACATGTTCGACCAAGAGTCCGTGTGTTGCACCATTCCTGTCAGATCCAATATAGACGGCACAGCACCGTTCTTTAATCTTTATCGGTCTGCAAATCCAGTCTTGTTTACAAAACAATCCTCAGTGAAATGAGGCGAACAGACTGACGATGTTTTACCTCATTAGCTGGAACGTTATTAAAAATAAAGTTTATCCAGCCACTGTCTTCTTCCACAACCAGGCACTGCACAATATTCTGTATTGCTCGGTAGCTCTATCCGCTTTGTCATCACGAGGTAAACATCTATGTTATTTAGCTATGCGTGTAATGCGCTAATTGGTGGGCGGGGCTAAACTCGCCGTGTTGAAGTAGGCGTTGATCTTCTCCTGCAGGGGTGGGGTTTTATCCTCTTTGACGTCATAGTTCCCCACTTTGAAAAACGAGTCGTTTGTTGAGGCTGGTGTCAATAAAAGCTTTTATTGGACTAACAAGGACGTTTTCAGTTCTGAAACTTACAGGATGTTCTTATAATATGATGACCTCCGTCAAAAGCGCAAGGAAATTTTTATTTCTCAGTTCCTCACCCCTTTAAAAATTACATTACAAAATTATGTTTCTTGACCCCACTTCTCTTGTATCATTGTCTCAGAACTTCCTGTCTGATATCACGGCTATGTTGGATGGTGCTGACTGTCTAAGCTCAGTGCTCATAGATGAGGAACTGGTGGACTGGAAGCGGAGACAACAGAAGTCCTGCATTGGTGCTCCTGATGATACAAGTCTGGAACAATTAGAGAAATGGTAACAGCATAAGAATTTTTCTGATTGATTGTCTGTGCAAACACCATTTGGATCCGTTTTTAAGCCATTATTGGCCTTTGACAGGTTCACTCAGATTATAGAGTGCATGTTCCAGCTGCAGAAGTTCTTACAGAAGCTGGATGAGCTAGTTGGGAAGATGAGCTATGAAAATGACCCCATCCTAGTCCTTAAACCCCCTTTAAAGAGTAGAGTGGACACTCTGCTGACTTACCTGATTAAGAGGTATACTCAAACGCATACACATCATATCCATTACTCTCCATTCATGCATGTACCCTTTAATATTTGTTGGTGTGTTGTTAGCTCATTTGTTGTAGAGACTCAACCATCCATGCCGCAAGGACGAGGCCCCCTAGTGCTGCGCACAGGTGTCCAGTTCTCAGTCAAAGTCAGGTCAGGCTCTGACATTGCCACAACATTACACCCCACCTGTAAAACAGTGTTTACCAGTATTGCTTCTATTTTAAACAATAATGATTGATTGTTTTACATTGCATGTGACAGGGGTATATTATTTTAAACATTATGAAATTGAGAATATGTACATTCATATTAGTGTATTTAGTCTTGTACTTTGTGAGGTACCAAGTACTTTTAAATATTTGTGAAAGTGACCTACTACCTGCAAATGTCAGTACTGCGTTTGCATAATGTATCTTTATTATGCATGCACAGACCTGTTTATGTAACCAAACCTTTGTTCTATTTACGTACATGTGCCTAGGGTGAATGTAATGACTCAAATACAAAGGAAATATTTCATTTAAGAATTTTATTTTTCAAATTATGACACACAACCCCAAGCAGAAATTTGTCTATTGCGATAAATTTGCGATAAACAAAAAAAAAAAAAATGTTTGTACAGATTCTCTTTTTTAGAAAGGTTATTAAAATACAGTAGTCAACATTTGAAGTGGATCAAAACAGTTAATCAAAGTTGTCCCAAGACAAGAATGGGTATTGTTCAAAATTCATGTATAACTTTGATAAAAAAGTTTTGATCCACTTCAGATGTTGACTACTGTATTTATCTTTAGAAAGAATTCACCCATTTAAGCTTTTCTATGTATATTTTTATAATATATATTTTTTAAAAGTTTAGATTGGGTTGTTGAGATAGAAATGCAGAAAATGTTTGCCTTCAGACCTGAAATCACAGTCATTCTCCTCTCTACAGGTTCCTGTACAAAGTTCCTGAACTCAACCATGTTATGAAGGTGTCGGTTTCTATTGACAAGTAAGATCACTGTCTCTCTTACTTTCTTACTTTCTTCATTAGGTACAATCTGAGTCATATGTGAGAATTAGTTTGCTTGTAAGGTTTGTGTGGTTTGATATAGTGTTAAATTAGTCTGTTAGTGGTTAGGAGGACTCTGTATTCTGACTCTCATCCCTCTCTCCATCTTTTGTTTCAGCACTGTCTCACAAATGAAAGGGTGAGTGTTCCCATACTGTACATGCATTCTGAACACACTTCCCTCATCACGCATCCCACCAGAAATTCATGATTATGTGTTCATCGTAGGTTTCGGAGATTTAATGTGCTGGGCACTTCAAGCAAAGCCCTTAACATGGCTGAGAGTACGAACGGGGGCATGGTTGCTGATTTCAGACATTTGGTGAGTTGATCTTAAGTGACCGCACAACATCATTTGAGATATTTATACCTGGGTAGACAATTTAAACCAGATTTTAAATAGAAAGAAGTAATAAAAAGTTGAAGAATTGTGTATGTGATTTTTCTTTTTTCTTTCTTTCTCACAGACATTAAAAGATCAGAAAGTTGGTGGTGGAGGAAAAGGAATTAATGATGTGAGTTTAAGGAGCTTGTTAATAATATTTGCTAGAAACTACATTGCTGCATGTAGCAAACAAAACCAGCAGTTACAAAAACAAGACTGGTTTCTAGAGTCAATACAGATTAGGGTGTTTCCACGTCTGTAGACCTTTTGCTTTGTTCCAAAACATGGACCTTAATTGTTGCATTGTTGCATTTCCCCTAGGTTTAATTTGCTTTCACATGGTGCATTTCAAAGTTTACCCAAAATGTGTTAATGTAAGCCACATGTGCATAAAACTGTTCTCTCATTGGTCAGAGTGCACCTGTTTATTATTCCGCTCAAAGTGTTCAGCCTTTAAGATGGACTGACAAGACTGACTAGCTGTTGTTAAACGCACATAAACCAATGTATATAAGGCTTGATTGCCAGTCTAACTGAGAAAACTTAATTTCATGTATGGCTAATGAACTGGACTATGGGAGAAAATGTGCCAAGTTCTGAAACAAGCAGTCAAAAGGAGCCAGGTGTGAACACAACCTAAGAGTTACTCCTTATAAAATAAATTTAATTACAGTTCTGAAGATAATAATCCCACAAAATAATTTATTTCCTTAAAAAACTATTTGAGTGACCAACTACTAAGTAGAGTTCTGTTTGTATGTATGTGTATAAATCTTGTTGTGTGTTTCCTGCAGCTATCTCTGAGTGTGACTGAAGAACTACACAATATAAACTTTCAGACGCAGTTTGACTATCAAGGCCTGTCCGTCTCTTTGGAGGTGAGATGTATTTTTCTCATTCAAAGCATTCTTTGTGAAGTTTGAACATTCCATTGTTTTGGCTCTACAGTTTTTATAACCATACTTCCTTTTTTCTTTCAGACTTCTTCTCTTCCTGTTGTGGTGATTTCAAACTCCAGTCAGCAGCAGAGTGCCTGGGCGTCTGTTCTGTGGTTCAACATGCTCTGTTTAGATCCCAAGGTCAGGAGCCGGAGTTACTCTTGGATTATAATTAGCCTTAAAGGAGTAGTTCACTTTTAAAAAAAACTTTTGCTGATAATTTACTCACCCCATGTCATCCAAGGTTTTTGATTAAAACATTCCGTGGGAACCAAATGCGTTCAAGGTCCAAAAGACACTTTCCGTTCAAACTGCAAACTGTTAAAGGGGCTTTATACGATTTCCAGACGACAAAGGGTCTTATCAGCGAAACGATCGCTCATTTAAAAAAATAATAACAAAGTTTAAGTTTTATAAGCTCAAATGCTCGCCTTGCTCTGTACTGCAATGCACGTTCATGACTCTCCTGTTCGAACTCGTTCATCAAAACGAACAAATCTTTTTCCGAGTCAATTCATTCGTTTTGTTTGTTGAATGAACCAAATAACTCGGAAAAGATTTCGGAACAGGAGAGTCACGAACGCGCGTCACAGAACAGAGCAAGGTGAGCATTTGAGCTTATAAAACTTAAACTTTGTTATTTATTTATTAAATGAGCGATCGTTTCGCTTGATAAGACCCTTATTCATCATCTGGAATCGTTTAAAGCCTTTTTGAACAGTTTGCAGTTTGTACTCCGTTTGGTTCCCACTGAAGTGCATTATATGGAGAAATGCTGGAATGTTTTCATCAAAAACCTTAATTTCTTTTCGACTGAAGAAAGAATGACATGGACATCTTGGATGACATGGGGTGAGTAAATTATCAGCAAAAGTGTATTCAAAAGTGAACTAGTCCTTTAATCATCAAAAAATAATCTGTTTTTTAATTGGTATTATTTGCATCACTAGAACATCAAGTTTTTTGAAGGCTCCCCTCCGGCCTCCTGGGCACAATTTGGAGAAATGCTGAGTTGGCAGTTTCTCTCCTCCGGGAAGCGTGGTCTAGACAATGACCAGTTGGAAACTCTCGCCATCAAGCTCTTTGGTATGCACACATCAACCCCTTTCATGCATTCATGCTTTGTGCCGCCATGTATTGGAGCCTTTCATATCATAATACTTTTGCGCAATGAAAGATTATTAATAGCCTTTCTTGTTCTGTCCATATCTATCATATGTTGTTGTCTCATTAAACAGCTGTGTTATACATTTTCTCAATTGTATAGTAGACCAGACTATATAATAATTGATCCTTTTGATTTTTGTTATCTTGTTTTTCATGAATGTACAATACAAAGAGCAATGTGTAAAGTTTGACCAGATTTAGTGTTACACTTGTTGCCTCCTATTTGTTCCCCACTAAATGTTTTTTTTCCTAAATGTTCAGATTCTATACAATTATTGTGCAATTTTTACTGCTGAATTATCCATCAATCTAGTTTATAATAGCATTTTTGTCATAGATTATGATAATATTTCTTTGGGATTTGTTGTTTTTCTTTATAATGAAGTTGTATTAAGTAGATTGTGTTTAACACACAAAAGAGTTATTATCAGTTCAACACAAGAGTTATAGAAATTCTACTTGATTTAAAAAAAAAAAAATCGTATCAAATCGTAAATCGAGTTATTTATAAAACAAAATCGCAGATTTTTTTGGGGAAAAAAATCGCCCAGCCCTAACTAAGGCCATAAAGTAATCTGGTGTATGTTAATGATGCAATATTTCTTATCAGGTAAACAACAGAGCTATGACAACTGTACGATACCCTGGGCCAAGTTCAGTAAGGTAAGAACAGATGAACACAGTTATGTAGCTCTTATTGAAATGCCTGATATTGACGCATGAGTGTTTTGTTCACTCATTGTTATCTGTGTGTTTTAGGAGAACCTCCCTGATACAAACTTCACCCTGTGGGTGTGGCTGGATGGAATTCTGAACCTGGTTAAAGGCTACTTGTCAGACCTGTGGAGTGATGGGTATGAATCCTATATAGTGTTGCACAATTAATCATATTGCAATCGTAATTGCGATGTCAAACCTATGCGATTATATAACGTAAAATGCAGCGATTTTATATGAAATAAACAAATTAGGGCTATTAACATAGTATCTTTTTTTTTCATCCTTTGACTAGTGTTACATGATCCCGCTCTTATTCGTTATTAATGCATATTGCAATTGCAATATTGACCTCAATAATCTCAATATGACATTTTCCCCAAATTGTGCAGTCCTAATCCTAGATTGTGAATATCAAGTTTTCAACACAAAGTGTTTTTTTTTTGTTTTTTTAACACAAGTATGTTTGTTTCTGTAGCTCTATAATGGGCTTTGTCAGTAAGGGGAAGAGAGAGAGTTTTACTGAAGAAGCAGCAGAACGGCACTTTCCTGTTGCGTTTTTAGCGAAAGTATCAAAGATGGTGGAATCACGTTCAGCTGGGTGCAGTACTCCGACGATGGTAAATATGTCATAAAAAGATACACTTCTCTAAGACGTTGTTCAATCTCTGAAATCACAACGTCCAGAAAATGTCAGACTGAATACACTATTTCTTTTTTTGTTAGGCAATCCGATTGTGCAAACAGTGAAGCCATTCATCAGTACTGACCTGAAGCAGATTGCTTTACCTGAGATCATCTGCAACTTTCGGATCATGGTAGCAGAAAACGTTCCAGTTAACCCACTGTGTTTCCTTTACCCAAACACTCCTAAAGACCAGGCCTTTGGCAAATACTACAGAGAAAAGACTGGAGGTGAATTTTTTATTGAGAATGTGGTCCTTTTTTTTGCATTTTTCCATGTCTAATTGACCCTTTGCTAAGCCCCGGCAATATGTATGCGCTGGTGTCAGACATTCCCAATGAGATAATTAGTCATTTTTGGCGAGAAGAGAGAAAGACAAAAGGGACTGCAGTATTCCATTCAGAGAGATAAATCCACAACATAATATGCAACCGATTAGAGAATAATTTCTTAAAAATTTAAGCTAAAGCAATGTGGGAAACACAAATTGAGGAACAGCTATGTTTGTGCACAGCAGGGTAAGTGAAATGTGAAAATAATACTAATAATTACAAATCAATTAGGATTGTCATAGCGATACACAGCAAGTTGCCATGGAGATAACCTTGATCAGGTCCCAAACAGAGTCAACAATCACCAGGTGTCTGGGGAGTCGGGGGAAGGAACACAAGAGCGGCTCACTGCAGTGCTCTTCTGGGGAGTTGTTGATCCAACAGCGGCCTTGGCCAAGGCCAGTGCTGGTTGGGGCGGCCGAAACAGATAAGATTGGGGTTGTTTGTTCTCAAGGCGAGTAGCCGCATTCAATTTACACAGCTATTCTCATGGTCCATTTTGGTCTCCTGAAACGATCCATTTGCCTTTGCAAAAGCTGTGAGCTTCTCCATGATGTTATCCATATTCTGGTTCATAGACACAGTCTCAGTGCTGACAGCTCTGCCCACTGCTTCAATCATGACGGGCGGCCTTTTGAGGCTTGGACAGCTGTCACCGTCTTTTTAATTCCTCGATAAACCAGGGTTCCGAATAGGTAGATATCTTCGTCCTCCACGGAAAGAGCCGCCAGACACATGACCCGCCAGCTGCGAACGTTCTGGCAGGGCAGTCAGGTTCCCCTGAACCCAAGTTTCTCGTCGAGAAGATGGTGTCAATTGCGTTTAGAGACCAGTTGATCAAATCCATGATTTTTTTTAGTTTGGAGAGCAGTGCTGAGAGACTCTCTCAAAGAGACAAGACAGTAGACGAGAGGAGCAAGTAGGGGAGATTAGGGGAGGGAGAGGGAGAGAAAATGCGACCGCCTTCGTTGAGAGCAAGAAGAGAAGAGAAGGACTTGCTCTTTAGAGACAAAGGCCGTAGCCTGTCGATTAACATAATGCTGAATATATATTTTAAAGTATGTCAGTGAGCCTCCATCTTGTCTTTAATCATCTTATTTTATGGTAAAATGCATTATGACCAAAAAAAGTCAATATTTTCAAGCAATAGGTGTTTTTGTTAATCCTGTCGACATTTAGTTGGGTCTCCCACACTGCTTGATCATGCCCATCATTTCTCCCCTTGGCTTTTAGATTTTCGGGAAGGAAAAAAAATCCACTCCCCGTCCAAACTTTAAGGATACCGGGTATCAGATTTGCACAATCCATACGCACAATGCTTTAGCTTGTTTCCCTCGCAGACCTCCCATGCCTAGTTACGGTTGCTGGCCAGTAGCGTTTTTTGAGCATGGCTTAGCGAAGGGTCAATTAAGGAAGGCATACATTGTATTTTTATGGGCATTTAGTTTGGTGTGTACCTAATGGCAACAAATGCTTCAGTTGTCTATTTACAATTTTCACTATTAGGGTCACAAAAAAAGTTAATGTTCAATGCAATGTATGTCAACTTAGATTTGAGCTGGGAAAGGCTTTTGCTCATTTGTTTAAACAAAACAGATGTTTACATCCACAGCCATGTAAAAAATGATGTTAGATTTCTTTTTCCATATATAATGCATTTCTTCCCAGCACATACTTATGCTAATGTAGAATGTAATAAAAGTCTTTGCTTATGCTGTATTTACTTAACCACAAAATAATTGTCTTGATCTTGTAATGTTTTGTTTCAGAGGAGAACTCCTTACTTGAAGTACCTCAAAACCAAACTGGTTTTTGTCTGGAAAGAGTAAGTCCTGTTTTGATTGTTTTATTGGTTTATATGTTGTGTGCATGCAAATTATTTCAAAAGCATGTGAGGTTGTGTGTTATAGGTAATATTTGTGACAGTGCTGTGTACAGAGGTGATGTTTAATGCATTAGTCATATTGTATGGTGTTATGATGAGGTTTAAGTTCACATTGTGGGCTGGGTGATGTAGTGGGAGATAAACTCAGGTTTTTTTTAGCCTTTCAGTAATATTTACTGATAAGATTTTTTTCTTATTTCAACTGAAAGGATTACTAAAAAAATATTTTCTCATCATATCAACCAGTCACTGTAGCTAAGACTTAATACATGTAAAATACAGTGTAAAAGAGACCAATTAGGAATTGGTCTCGACACATGGAGGCACATGATTTTAACATTCAGAGTCTCTGAGGGTGGTACTAGATTAGCAAAGGTGTTTACTAACACCTTTACTAAACTGCAGTAAATGTGAAAATATTTCCCATATTCGCATTCGCTCCGGCTCGCAGACGGTGTGTGTCTGACGTAATGTTTGTCATCAGCACCATCCACTGATGTCCACGAGAGGGAGCAGAACGTGGAAAATAAAGTATATCTGGGACTTAAGAACAAGATGTAGCTTGCCATACTTTCTATCACTGCCTGTGTAGAGGTTAAAATGCAGGTTAACACTAGATGTCATGATGACGTGAGGGTCGCATTGTGTCCTAACAGAATTCATAAAGTTACAACAATCGTATTATTTGTACATGTAATGTTTTGAAGTCTATAAGCTAATAGTTATGCTGTAAGATTATGGTATGAGTAGACACTGAGATGGCTGTTCTGCTGGTTTACTGGAGTGATCTTTGCTTGGTTGCAGTAGGAACGGATGTACAAGCGTCGGAAGAGGGCCAGTGTCTGATCTGTCCCCACAGGACAGAGGTGAGTCCTGCCTCCACTGCCCCTCCAAATCTTATCAGCTCAACCTGCCTCTCACTCACTGGATTTTTACCAGATGTGTCTTGATGCCAAAAGGCTTTCTGATAAATAGAATGTGCAATTAACAGCCTTTATAGATCAATCAAGTCCAAACACTTGTTAAGATTCTCTCTTTCCTAGTCTTCCCTACCCAAGTGCATTTGATTGACAGTGCACAATGGGACCTTCTGTGTGTGTGGTGGGCTGTGACTGTGGTTTTTCTGTTTCAATAGCACAAATCTAACCATTACAGTAACACTGATTTAAAAATGTGCATGGAAGCTTGAGGTTGCATGTGGATAGAGGGATGCACTGAAATCCAGAAGATGTTTTCTTTCTTTTTTTCACACTATTGGCAATAACTGATAAATAGCTGATATTAAAATACTCCACTGTTTTGTCTAAATAAATTAATAATAAAACAAAACTACAGTGTTTATATTAGTATGCAAAATGAATATTCTGAGATTTGCTAAAGATTACAATTTAACAGTGTTATGAATCATTATTGTTTTTAAAGATTTAACCTTTTTGGCATGTTGCATGTTACCTGCCATCTTGCATGTTACCACCATCCACGATGACTACCATGTATATATATATATATATATATATATATATATATATATATATATATATATATATATAACTGATAAATAGCCGATTATTAAAATTCTCCACTATTTTGTCTAAATTGATATCAAAACACAAAACGACAATGAGTTGTTTTTACATGTTTATATTATGATGTACTGTATAAAATACTGTTTTCACAGTAGAAAAGTGGATTTTTGAGATTTGCTAAAAATCTTAATTTTTTGCATTTTTGAAGAAGTGAGCATTAGATGAAGACAAATGTCATCTAAATGTACAAATAGAGAAAATAAGCTATAAAATATCCACTAATCCACCAATGAATTTTTACAAAATGCTTATATCAACATACCTAATTGAAACACATTAGGTACATTAAAAATTGTACCCAACACACTTAAAGATGCAGATTTTTTTAATCTGCATGTATAGTTCCATGAAAACCTTTAACATCCTTGTAACCTTTTCATCATTCAGAAAGGTTTATAAGAATATTAAAATGTCCTTTACACTAAGAAAATTAATTCTTTTAATAACTAATCACTGAAAGCTACTTTGGGGATCCCATATGTTCTTCTATGGCATGACTGTGAAAACCCTTATTTTTAAGTGTGAAGTTTAATAGTATCATAATTAGTTGTTATTATTGTAATGCAATTATTGGGTTTATAACATGTCTCTCTTGCTGTTTCATCTCCTTCATCTTTGAAAGATCCTCCTTCTTTTTCTGAGGCGGGTGATGATGACATCTTGCTCCAATCGCCTGAGAAGTCTCCAATGCTCTCCAACTCTACCATTGATCCATTTTTGCTTAACAGCATTTTGGACATAGATGGTGAGAGTACTTCTCAAGATTCATTTCCTCAACCTGCTCCTCAAGTTTCTTCATCATTCAGCCAACAAGCCATTCTAGAGAGTGACCTCCTGAGAGAAGCACTCTCTCCAGACACTGATTTGAATCACACATTGCAAGATTTTCTAAACTCTCAAAACTTCCTAAATCTCATTGAGCATTCTACATCAGAGGACACCATACATGGTTTTCAAGACCTTGTCTATAACATGCCGCTGACCCCTGAAATTTGATTCATGACCCTTGAGGTTAGCCAAAACGTAGGTCTGTTAAACCATATAATGTTTTCCGTAGTTCTGATTTATGTTGTAAATACGTATCAATACTAAGCTTATAACTTCATTTTCTTTACTGATTTAATTATTACGTCATCCAGTTAATGTGTAAATCTGTATGTCTGCTCATCCATTTATCTGTTACTTGCATGTCTATTCTCAGAGGAAAGCCTTTGACTAGGCATAGATGCCCATCCAAGTGCAAAAAAGTTTTGGAATGACAGTTTTTATTCTTCTATTCTAATTAACTGAACCTTTTGGAGGGAGATAATTTAATAGTGAAAGCGATATACTTTATTAATGTGTCAAACACCTTTAGTAATGTGAGTCAGGCAGAATGAGCTAATGTTTTAAAAAGCATCTCATTAACAGTAAAGCCATATATGTGGTCAAATTTCTCAGTGCAGACAAAGCAGTGAAACCAGTGAAAGTTTGAAAAAGTGTAAAACACTTTTAAAAAAGAGCACTTTAAAAGAGATACAGTGATTGGATTAAATGTTATAATTTAAAGGCACCAACGCTGACTACTATAGCCGCTTTCTGACCGGAGGGACTTTTGCAGTTCCTAAAACCTAACGTTCCTATAACCCTTTTTTTTCGTGTTCCGACCGGACTAAATTGGGGATTTTTTAGTTCCTCAGACCGTAGTTCCTATAACTCTTTCAGTACCTAGTCTAGAGCGAGGACTTTTTTAGTTCCCTTTCCCTAGGTCTACGTTGATTGGTTCAACTTATAAGTCATGCTCCGTGTCAACACGGAACTTGTAGCGCGCTGTCTGTGTCTGCCACGCTGTGTGTTTTTGCAAAACATTACAATCGAAGGATTAAGACAAACATAACGCATTCAACCAGCTAATTGCTAATGCTAGCTAAACTTACCCGTCGTTTTGTTTGCCTCCTGCGCTCTTGCTCTTTTATCTTCTTCCATCATATTACTTAATATCATATTACGCTGGAGCCTTTGTCTTCTGTGTTTCTCTGTACAGAACTCAAGCATAATCTTTAAACGGGTCCCAGCAAGGCAGAACAGGAACATTGCAATAGCCATGCTGGTTTGTTGTTGTTGATGTGGCCGCGCTACGTCTAGTGATGACGGTCGCCGTGACTTGCGTTACCCTCCTAACGTTACCAGTTCCTATGGCCACTTGGCCAGTGCGAACGCAAGCAGCAAAACCGAGTTTGGGGGGAGAGTAGTTCTTAGAACTGTTTAGAAGTGGACAGTTCCTATAACTGAAGTTCCTGTAACTACTTGGTCGGAAAGTGGCTTATGATAGTAGTTTTTTATTAGTAAAACAAGTTTATTCTTTGCTGCACTAAAAGCTGCTTATGCTTGCTTTGCACTAAATTCTACCTTTAAAATGAATCTTTGTGTAAAAACATTTCATGTAAATGATGAATGTCTAATCACTGTAGTTTATGAACAAGATGTAAGGCACTTTTTTTGGTCTTTTCCACTTTGTATAACCACTATTGAGACTAGAAAAGTAACCAAATGCTTTGCTTTTGATTCAAAAGACAAAAGTTAATCATTTAAGATTTAAAAAACTTTGAATAAATTATAGACCCTTATATTCTATTAAAAAATAACATTCTATTATTTTGAAAGTTGAATTAAGTTAAAATGTACCCAGTTGAATGCATATATCTTTGAGCTTTTTCTTGCTGGAGAAAACACTTTATATTTGTTTTTAATTTCTTCATAATATCTTTCATCTGAATTACACTGATTGTATGAGTACGCTGAGACTAATACTGTGTTGTTGATGACATAAAAATGCAATTGAATGGAAATTTGTAAGAGCGGAATGCTTCTGATTTTTTTCCAAACTATTTTTTTTTCTTTAAAAAGCTTTACAGATAAAACTTTACATCCAACTGAATCTGTTAGGTACCGAGAAGATTAGACAGTATCTGAAATCTTTTAGTGAGAAAAAATGGTCCAAATGAAAATAGTGATTAAATCACTTTATCATGCAGAATCATTTACCACGTGAGTACTTCCTGTTGTGATTGTTTGACTTTGTGTCAAATGCATGTAACCATGTTTTGTATACACTGTCATTGTCCAAGAAAATAAACTATACTGTAGTTTGTTTTGTATCTTTGTGCCAGACTTTTTATGGGTAAATGTGTTAAAGATGGTGCAATGTTCTCCAATAAAACATCTAATGAGAGATACAGGGCTGTCATAATTTCTTTTTTAAATTAAAAACCATGGCACTTTATCTGATCAAGCAAACTGTTTTATAGACTCATAATAGAGTGATGAGATATTGTGTTAACACGTCGGTCAAAAGTAGATCTGTCACATGTTCCACTGTATGCATGCATTTTGCTTGCAAACTAGATTTGGAATTGGTGTATTGTGACTTTTTAAACATTGAACCCACAAATAATATAATAACCAACTCTTGTGGGCCATTCTGAGATGATCCATGAGCATGATGCCCAGTATTTCTGACCTCAAATTTCTAAATTCAATTTGTCCTCAGCTTTGATGTCATATGTGTTATGGGTCTTCATTTGTTGCAGTGTTAGGAATTTTTACAGATAAGCAGTCAAGAACACTTGTCTAGACTTGTGAAATGAATGGGCTTGTTTATGTGTGTAAGTTCAGCACAAAAAAAATAGAAAGATGACATTAGATAATAATTATAAAAACATAATACAATTAAAAAAAAAAACTATTTCTGTAAAAGCAGAAAAAAACACACAGGAAAGTGAGGAGAAAAGGAATGGGATCGGGACAGATTTTCCCAGACAACAACAGTGTTGGCCCAGATCCGGCTCTGGGTTTACTTTGGGACTTTGATTAGCCAGCAGCTCATAAACTCACCTAAAGGATTACTAGGAACACCATTTGACTCCCTTTTGCCTTCAGAACTGCCCTAATTCTACATGGCATTGATTCAACAAGATGCTGAAGCATTCTTTAGAGATGTTGACCCATATTGATAGGATAGCATCTTGCAGTTGATGGAGATTTGTGGGATGCATGTCCGGGGCATGAACCTCCTTTTCCACCACATCCCAAAGATGCTCTATTTGATTGAGATCTGGTGACTGTGGGGGCCATTTTATTACAGTGAACTCATTGTCATGTTCAAGAAACCAATTTAAAATTATCTGAGCTTTATGACATGGTGCATTATGCTGCTAGAAGTAGCCATCAGAGGATGGGTACAAGGTGGCCATAAAGGGATGGACATGGCTCAAGTAGGCCGTAACATTTAAACAATGCCCGATTGGCACTAAGGAGCTAAAGTGTGGCAAGAAAATATC
Source organism: Hybognathus amarus (assembly GCA_030378365.1). Lineage (NCBI taxonomy): Eukaryota > Metazoa > Chordata > Actinopteri > Cypriniformes > Leuciscidae > Hybognathus > Hybognathus amarus. The sequence goes on from JAQIUQ010000655.1 coordinate 575,958, forward strand.
ACCCACATCATTACACCACCACCACCATCACCACCACCAGCCTGCACAGTGGTAACAATGCATGATGGATCCATGTTCTCCTTCTGTTTACAGCCAAATTCTGACTCATCTGAATGGTAGAGTCAGAACATAGAAAAGATGATAGAAAAGATAAGCGCCAGTGTAGATGGCCTGCCGTCTGTCTCTACGCACTCTGTATTTACGTTATTTTTTGTCAATCTTTATTGCAAATGTCAACTCTCTACTGGTTTATGACAGCCAAATAGACCTTCGACCCTTGATTAAAAATTCGGTGCCATTTGAGGATGATGGCCAAAAAAACCTTCTGCCCTCCGTTTCTTACGGAAATACCTGCTCACCTTTGCCGTGTGTCAGTTCCCCCAGTTTGCGCAGAACGCGACAGAGACGTCGGGGAAAACGCGGTGGTTGGCTGGTGAAACTGAGGACCTGGCTGGCGTCTTCCACCATGACTTTGCCTGAAATCCGTTTGGAATTTCATCGCCTCGTGCCGTGGCGTTTTGCGGACCCGATCGACTCTTGTTTGCTTCCAGTGGCTGGCTTGGATGTGGGGCTCCCTGCTTTCCGTGTTCAGGCTCCTCACCTCCGCTGGCGCGGGTGAATCAGCAGAATCTCCGGCCGCTTGCTCGGACATACACTGGCTGAAAAAGCCCCATATTCAGCTAGGTTTGCCCTGGTGAATGCTAGATCGCTAGCAAACAAAACTTTCATTTTGAAGGACTTCTTCGAAGTCGCGTGATCTGGATTTTCTCTACATGACGGAAACGTGGATTCCGGTGGGTGAGTCGAGTGCTTTTTTGTGAACTTTTACCGTTTTACCGTTTGAAGTGTAACGTTAAACAGCTCACACTCGCTGTATCCTTCGCCACCTTTGAGGTGAATTTGTTTGGCATCAGTATGTCCAGTGCTTTGCGCACTCGGTAAATAGGCCACCCAAATACAACAAAGATTTCATCACTGAGTTTTCTCATTTTTTGGCCGAGTTTGTGCCAGTGTAGGCTATGACTGTCTCCTTATAGTAGGGGATTTTAACATTCACGTTTGCTGTCCTGAAAAGCCTATGGCAAGAGCCTTTTTAAATGTCATTGTGTGTTTTAATCTTGTACTGTGTAACGTTATATTTGGCCCCGCGCAGGAACGTGGGCATACTCTTGACCTGGTCTTAACCCATGCTGATCTTGAAGTAACTTATGTGATGTTTTTTCTCTGATCATATGCCTGTTGTATTTGAAATTTCCCTCTCTGGTGTCGTAGCTAAACCGTGTGCTCCTGTGCGCCGTGGTCGGATAGTTAACCCTTCCACTGCTGATCAGTTTTCCTCTGTTTTTAATTTAAATCATGTCTCTTGTTTTCCTAATACAACTGTTGAAGATCTTTACGTTGGTTTTAACAGCATTAGACACAGGCAGCCCCCGTAAAAACCAGGCGGTCAAAACCGAGACCTGTATCCTTTCAGATACTTGAGAGTTGGTGTTCTTATCAAAAAAATGGTAAAAGCTGAAAAGACCAAGCATTTTTCTAAATGTTTTTATGTTCCTCAAATTCAGTGCTGGGAAAACCCATCAAAAATGAGTGAAGAGTTTCTTCACTTTTTTATCCACAAGGTGGAGAGTATTCTAATACTCTCCACCTTGTGGATAAAAAAGTGAAGAACAGCAGAACAGGTTACAGGCCCTTACTGGTCCACCTTTGAATGACCCTGGCATTTCTGTAACCTGTTCTGCTGTTTTGAACCAGTTTGAGCCTGTTAGCTTGCCTTTTTTAGAAAAAATTATTGGTAAAATGAAGATCACTGGCTCCCCCAATAATGTGATTCCTCCTCGTCTTTTTAAAGAGTTTTTTTCCTACAGTGGTGCACTGTATTCTTGATATTGTTAATATCAGTTTAATTACTGGAGTCGTACCTATGAGTTTTAAATATGCGGATGTTAAACCCTTGTTAAAGAAACCTGGTCTGGACAAACTAGAGCTCTCAAAATATCAGCCTATCTCTAAGCTCCCTTTGCTTTCCAAAATTATGGAGAAAGTTGTTTATTTGCAGTTAAGCACATTTTTGAATGACAATGGTATTAATGATTTTTTTCAGTATGGCTTTAAATCAGCCCACAGCACTGGGACAGGTCTGCTGAGGGTTTTTAATGACATTCTTCTGGCCTCAGACTGATTCTGATTCTGTTGCTACTGGACCTTACGGCTGCGTTTGATACGGTTGACCACAGAATTTTATTGTCTTGGCTGGAGAGCTACGTGGGCATTAAGGGGTTGGCCTTAGCCTGAATTATGTCCTATTTGGAAGGCAGAAGTTTTTCAGTTCAGGTTAGTGGTGCTATGTCCTCTTCGGCTCCTTTGTTGTGCGGAGTTCCCCAAGGGTCTGTCCTTGGACCGCTACTTTTTTTCAATATACATGCTACCTCTTGGGTCAATCCTTAGAAGTTACGTCTCGTTCCATTTTTATGCTGACGACTGCCAAATATATGTGCCGCTAAGTCAGTCAAAAATATTTTAGAGTGTCTGAATGAAGTGAAAGCATGGATGGCTATGATTTTTTTTGTATTTAAATGAGAGTAAAACTGAGTTTGTTTTATTTGCTCCTAGTGACTCAGCTGCTACAGTTCCTGTTGATCTGGGTTGTCTAACCCGTGACAGTAGCCCTGTGGTTTCAAATCTGGGAGTCAAGTTGGACAGTAGTTTAAAGCTTGATGCACAGATTAATGCAGTGGTGAAGAACAGTTTCTTCCAGCTAAGGAAATTAGCTGAAGTAAATCCGATTTTATCTCGACATGATTTTGAAATATTAATCAATGCTTTTATCACCACTTGTCTAGATTATTGTAATGCACTTTATAGTGGTCGTGGCAAATCTTGGCATCTTGGCTCAACATTTTTTAAATCACCTTTCTTTCCCTTCCTGATATTCAGGAAATTGTCTTGACCAGGACCACATCCATAAATGCATTGAAGCAACTGCCAGGTGATTGGTTGATCAGATAATGGCATTGATGAGAAATTGAACAGGTGTTCCTAATAATATTTTATGTGAGTGTATATGTAACCCCTTCACCCGGGTCCTACTCTAACCCGCTCGGGCCTGAACCCGGTTCAGCAACTACTAGCTGGCCTCCGTTACATATACAGTCAAACCAAAATTTGGTCAAGAACTCGGAGTTATCAAATCACTTGTTTTGGTCATCCTTCTTTAGACTGTTTCACAAAAGAACTTGAATAGATGTTAGCTGTTAAATTTAGGTTCACAATTAGATAATGCCAATTTAGGTCAACAATTTACCAAGAAATGCAGAGTTTTGTTCAGTTTGTGGTGTAAAAAGGTCACATTAGCAATTAAAGCAAACACTTACGTTTTAAACACTTAACAATTAAAACACTGGTCAAGTCAAAGAGTCAGAATAATTTTTGGTCCCAAATTTTTATACATTTTACTGGTAGCCCACTATATGGAGAATTTTTGAGGATTATATGTCACAGTTTACTTTATTTTGCTATTCTAACTTACATAATGAACTAGTGTTCTGCACCCATTAGTAAAATCAAAAATTATATCTAGTGTCCACATACAGCATTTTTGCTGACTTTACATTTTAATTTATTTCAAAAGAAGCAATTAAAAAAAATCAAAATACACAAGTTATCTTTTTTGTTTTTATTGGAAAACACTGACATGATGTGCAACACATTTAAAAAAAAGTTCAACCTCTTATTTGAGGTCCAGCTTACACAGTATATCAAAACAGAAACACCACAGGAAGCAAAAGAGGATATGCAAGTCTTGTGGTTTCTTATATGAGGTAATAAATAAAGCAGTGAGGCATGTCTTCTTGTTTTCTCCATCACCCTGCTTTAAATATCCATGTTCATTTGTGCGTGTAGTAACAAATGTTCTTTGTCATTATGAGTCATTCCTGTGGTAGTGGCACACAAAGTTACTCTGCTTATGTGCAATCAGAAAAAAAGAGGAAATTAATTGAGAAATTTTGTGCTTTTGCAGTGAAAAGCGACATGACATAATGGAAAGGGCTGGAAAATCCCCATGCTTTAAAAAAATGCTTACGGACCATTACTAGCAACATTTTAAAGTGCAAGCTATCTGACAACATAAAAAATTATTAGAAAATAAAACTATATAACTATAAGAAAACACAGCTGTTGGAACTGAACAAAGAGAAACCTGAGAACTGTGATGTTCTCCTCAGAATAAATATGCAGTGAGTGCATCTCCATATTTCATTATGCATAATACGTGAAATCACTGAACATATATAGAACAAGATCACTTAATAGCAGTAGCTTTCAGTCATTTTCACGTTGAAATGAATTGCAGTAGCATTCTTCATCGTTTATCTAAGTATGTACCAATTGGTTCTCCATATCCAGGTTAGTGGATGTAAAGCTTTACCTAGCAGGTCTTTGTAAGCCTGGTTAAACTGCCGGTTCATAGCTGCATACAACAACGGGTTAATGCAACTATTTAACCAAGTGAGGTTTGCACAAAACATATGAACGACCTGTGGTGCGCGATTGGCCTTATCGGCAACATTTAGCAGCAGAAATGGTGCAAAGCAGCCGACAAAACACAAAAAGACTGTGAAACACATCCGAGTCACGCGTTTAAATTCATTGTCCTCTCCTGAGTTGGCAGCTGGAGTGATCTGGACTGCTACCGGAGCTGGTTTAGAAGATGTTTCCACCCCATTTGGAGAACTTTGAATGGTACTAATGGAGTTTTTGACTCTTGTGTGGTTGACTGGCCTTCTTGCGCTCTGTCCTTATGCTGCTCTGCTCCTGTCCCTTCATTGCTGATCTCAACGCTTTGAGTCGTTGAGGCTCCGGCACTGATCCCGCTGTCATCTGTTGTCCCTTCTGGTTCAGCCCTCTTGCGTTTTGATGAGTGGCGACTGGGCCTGTACTTCATGAAAGCCTTGGAGGCTACGCTCACCTTACGGTAGATCAGAAAGTAGAAAAGACCCACACAACCAAGGCCCAGGAAGAAGTACATGAAAAGCAGCACGGTGGTGTAGGGACGGCCCTTAGTGCGGTGAAAACTGCAGGTGCACACTTGCGGGGCGAACACGTAGACGGGCCAAAGTGGGGAGAAACTGACTAGACCCAGTACCCAGGAGGAGATGAGGAGCACCGCCACTCCACGGTGGGACAGGAGCAGACGGGCACAGCGAGAAGTGCGATGCGCGACAACCAGGTAACGGCTCATTGCGATGAGGCATAATGTTATAATGGACACGCTGTTGGACAGGAACAGTAAGAGTCCAAACATCTGGCACCACGTGGCTCCGCCCCTCCATTGCAGGTGCAGATATGAGTCAACACTGACAGGTTGGAGCATGGTGCAGTATAGGAGGTCAGCGAAGGCAAGATTCACTATGAGAACATTGAAACGTGTCCTCAGATTGACATCAGTAGCAAAGGCGAGCACCGTCAGAATATTCCCTATGGTTCCTACAATGGTCACAGCCGATCCCAAGAGCACGCCGAAATAACGGTAGCCCTCTACAGAGGGCGACGCACAAGAAAAGGAATCATTTCTCAGATAATCCGTATCGTTCCACATCCTAGAAAGAAACGAAATGAAGCTCATCAAATATCAATGTGGCATCAAAGCACAGTAACTACAAGCTACCTGTATAAGTCTTTTATTGACCGCATTTCAATTTAAAGGGATACTCCACTTTTTTTGGAAATAGGCTCATTTTACAACTCCCCGAGAGTTAAACAGTTGAGTTTCACTGCATTCGCTTTCAAATGCATTCAGACGATTGTCTGATATTTTAGAAGAATATCGGTAACCAGACAGTATCTGGTATCATTGACTACCATAGTAGGAAAAAAATATACTATGGAAGTCAATGAGACCAAATACTGTCTCGTTGTAATATTCTTCTAAATATCAGAAAATCGAAGCTGAATGCATTTGAAAGCGGTGAAATTCAACTGTTTAACTCTGGGGGAGTTGTAAAACACACATTAAAATACATTTTTTAATATTTTATAAAAATATACCCAACACTGTAAAAACGAATATGCTTTATCTAATCAAATAAAATAATAAAATTGTGGCAACATATTACAAGCAATATTATTAATTAAATTGTACAAATAAGAATTAATTAGAATATTAATTTGATTAACTATTACTCAATTCTAATTTCTTCAATTTAATTAATAATATTGCTTGTAATCTGTTGCCACAATTTTATTGATTAGATAAAGCATTTCATTTTTACAGTGAAGTTCCCAGAAATCACATTTACATTCACATTTAATCACATTTTTCACACACAAAAAACATTCCAGTGTAAGTTAAATTAATAGGCTAGATATTACATGTAATCTCATAGTAAAACAAATTGATAAAGTATAATTTTATTGGTGCAAAGAAGACTATATGTTTTTTGTACAACATTTCCAAGTGCTTGATTGGAAGTCTTCTGTTACATTGGACTTCTGACTAGACATTTAGAAGTTTATTTTAAAATGCAAAGTATTGAAAATCAAAATAAAGCTGTAAAGATGTATATCTCTGAAAGGGGTAAACGGAATAATTGTAATAAGAAATTAAAATTGTGTACTAAATTAAAAAAAAATTTTTCTGATAAATTATTCTTTAACTCAATGTGAATAATTCATATGAAAACTATTGTAATAATATCTGACACCTTTGTAATCATTTATATAAATTTTGGACATTGTCTTATGTAACTCTGTTTATTTTGAATCAAATCCATAGAGAAAAGTGATACTTATTAAATAATTATATAAAGGGTTGGCATAATAAACATATTATAAATAATAAACATTTTCGGTTGTTATAGCCTGTATATTTTTCTTAACTACCTTTTTCTGTGGAACATTATCTGTGAGGGCAAAAATACATTTTTGTTGAATTGTTGAAAATTGCAATTGGGTATTTGGAAAGGCCCATAGTCAATAGGAGTGTTCGACTTCTAAAGCGCCGCCTCAAGTTAAACACAAGGCTGACGTTTAGCCTACCCTCATGTCCGGATCACAGAAATATCCAGAACATCGCTCTTTATTTCTAAGTATGTTGTACAATTATTTATCCTTTAGTTATCTCTCATTATATGAGAGTAAATTGTGTAAATTATTTTGGTGTGCAAGTAATTCAAGTAATCTCAAGTAATTCAACTCAAGAAATTATAGGAAAGGGCAGGTTCACCCAAAATTTGAATTAAGATATTTTGATGAACCAAACAGAACACATTTACATTTCCACAGAAGAAAGAAAGTCATACAGGATTGTAACAACTTAAGGAACTAAATGGTGACAGGTTTTACATCTTTAGGTGAACTATCTCTGTCTGTGTCAGGACATTTTGCAAATATAGCCTATAAGCTAAGCATATCTAAATTATATGTGAGAACGATTGTCAGACATCCATTTAAAAAAAAATCATTAGTAAACAATAAAAAATAAAAAATATTAAATATATATATATATATATGTATATATATATATATATATATATATATATATATATATATATATATATATATATATTAAAAAAAGGTCATTTTTGGTTGTCAGTGGCTTACCTTGCTACAGCTGTGGTGTCCATCCTCTATTCATTGGTTCTCTTTACCTCTTCCTGATTTTATAGCTAACCCTACTTTGTTCCCCTAAATGTCTTTTTCCTGTTTTTTAAAGATAGACCCTCCAGCCACGCCTCATATCTGTACTGTTTAAACACAATACTGCGTGTGTGCGTGGGTTTGAGACCTTCATAAGATGTGACTCAACCGTTTCACAATCCTGGAAGAAATTTACACAGTAATGGTATTTTGCCAATAGATATGAAGCAACAAAGAAAAGGAAAGTTGGTATAAAAAAACTTTGCAAAATAAGCAAACTTTCTACTTTGATGATTCAAATCCTTTTTTTGTCATTCACAAAAAAAAAGCTTGGCTAATCAAATAAAAAATTTTACATTTCTGACATCCTTGAAATCACTGTTCTCTCCTGTGTGTTCCTCTTTTACGTAATGTCATTAAGGTTGAAACTGTTCAAACAATTCTAACAACCACCATCTTTGCTGAAACATAATTGTCGGTTTGCTTTTTAAATGAAGGTTTATGATACTAGCGCAAAATGACAGAGAATAAAGTGTTTACACAATACACACCAAAATATACTTATACAAGCAGGCTGATAAATGGTGCATACTGAATTGCGGCAACACTGCCAGTTTATTTGCTTGTAAAGCTGTCCATAAATGAAGCAAATAAGTGGCAGGAGAGACTGATATAATGAACTTGGAATACATTTTCAGCTTCAGCTTTGCAAAAACTTCAGCTTTGCAAAAAGTATATCTCTAAATCGTGGGGGCATAGCTGTATTTGCTCAAGATAAGCATGCTTTACTATGACCACACAAACACCCACAAATATTAATGCATTCAGCAGATGCTATTATCCAAAGTGACTTACAACGGACAAATACACAACTTCCTTACTTGAGTGAAAGTACAGATACTCAAATATTGCTCTGTTATAAGTAAAAGTTGTAAAGACCGATCTTTACTCGTTTTTAAAAGTAGGTCCACTTAAGTATCAGAAGTAAAAATGTCAATGCATTGTTGTATTTAATACTTACAGTATGCCTCTGAACATACGCCTGCCTACCCTCATATCAATAGCAAATTAAGTTCTAGAAGTGGGATTGAATAAGTGCACACTGGTTTAAGACACCCAAATGGCTGTTCCCACAAATAGTGCTCTATTTAAAGTTTTTTGGCATTTATTATGAAGATGTTAGCCTTACTGTTAGAGGCGTTGTAATGTGACGTTAACCTGACTTCAATTTCCAACCAAGATGCAATCTCTGCGACCAAAATCATCCTGAACGTTAATACTTTTTTACTCAAGGACCTTGACAGAAATGTAGTGGAGTAAAAAGTGCAATATTTTTCTGTCAAATGTAGTGAAGTTAAAGTAAAAAGTTGCCAGAAAAAAATAATACTCCAGTAAAGTACAGATCCTCAAAAAGTGTACTTAAAGGGTTAGTTCACCCAAAAATGAAAATTCTGTCAGTAATCTGTCAGTAATTAGGCTTCTACAAATTAAGATATTTTTGATGAAATCTGAGAGCTGGATCACTCCTCCATACTCAGTCCATCGGCTTCTTGAGGGATTGAAACTTGCCGGCCTTGAAAAGTTATTAAAGACATGGTTAAAATAGTCCAAGTGACTACAGTGGCTCAATCTTAACTTTATCAAATGACGCGAACACTATTTGTGCGCAAAAAAAACAACAAAAATAACGACTTTATTTCAGCTATTCATTTACTTCTCTCTCCTAAGTTTAGGTATGGGGTAGGGTTAGGGTTAGACCACTAGGAGGCGCCTTCTGCCCGATTTATTTTTACGTCTCATTTGGCGCTAAAGGGTGCCATGTGCGTTGGATATTTACGCTTCTGCAAAAGCGTAGTATATGGCGCTTTGGGATGAGAACGGGCTGGTCTCTCTGCCTCGAGCCAGGTTACTAGTATAATAACGTAAGCTTCTGTTATTGTACGTCACACGCATCACACATGACCAGCGTTGGCCAATAGTGAGGCTACGTGTGACAGCTCTACGCTATCACACTACGTTAACTGACTAGAGGCGCATAGAGAAGGAAGTGAATAGCTGAAAAAAAGTAGTTATTTTTGTTTGTTTTTGCGCACAAAAAGTGTTCTCGTCGCTTGATAGTTAAGATTGAGACACTGAAGTCTTTAATAACTTTGAGGCCAGCAAGTTTAAATCCCTCAAGAAGCCTATGGACTAGTATGCAGGAGTGATCCAGCTCTCAGATTTTATCAAAAATATCTTTTTATTTTTTTTTTTTAATAAATTTTTTTTTTTTTTTTCGGTTTTACGAGGTTGGAACAACATGAGGGTGAGTAAATACTGACAGAATTTTCATTTTTGGGTGAACTAACCCTTTAAGTACTTAAGTGTTACTGTCCATCTCGGACAACTGAGAAACAAAAGCAATTTGTCATAGAGCCAACAATATTTGTACAATGCCAGGTTCGGAAGGCAAGCTAGACAGACAGACAGGAAACTCTTTGCATGATTTTTATCCTCTTGTAATAGTAAATATTTATGACACTTAAAGATTTTGATTTTCTTGCATATTTACTGTAAAAAATTATATGACCAATAAGTTACGACAACATGTTTTTACATTGCTTTAGCTTAGCAAAATAAGTTAAGCATTTAACCTTTTTTATGTTACACAAGATTCAACTAATTTTTAGTCAATTGAATTGAATGTAATTTAAGTTGTTCATTAGTGCACTTTGATCTTCATCCATATTTCCACAAAACAGACAGACATGATTAGAGGGATTTACACAATAGAGTGAATGCATTGACATCACTTTCCCGCCAGAACAACCCCCTCTCAGCCTGACTGAGTGGCAAAAGATCTGCTGCGTGACTGGATTTAATAGGGGAAACTGCGAAAATGCGACTAAAATTAACAATTTTATCAATTTAAACTAAATGTTGGACTCAATATAGTGTTCCTTACAACTTACTAAAGATCCAGTGATCCATGGATATTAACATGCAGCCAGGAATCGTGTTGCCTGACATTTATGTTTGCCTGATTTCGACGCCGGGAAAATAGAAGCAATATAGACGGTAAACATAAAGCAAATTTGCCTGTGAACGTTTTATATAAATACAATATAGGTCTAAATCCGGGTGATCACTTTTATCAGTGTTATATATAGCCTATATATCATCATATCGTCCAGCCCTAAAACTTTATAGTATTTTTTGGTCAGTGTTTATTAAGAAACATCCAATAATGCAGAATATGCAATGATAAATATTTAATTGATGAGTTGTTAATATATATATAACAATACAAAATATATGGGTATGGTTTTACAGCTAAAATCAGCATATTGACACAAATGATAACTGCAAATCCAGTTATTTCCAGTTGTTTCTGTGAATTGCAGTGATCCATTTGCTCCTCTTTCTATAGCAGTCTGTAAAAATATACCTCAGATTTTTTTGTCAAATCGAGTTGTACAGTCAATCGCAAAGTTCTTTACCACTTTATATGTGTTGTGTTTGTTTTTTGCGACATTCACGCTGAAAACCTCAGACTTTTTGCCACTTACAATGAGTAACTGCAGGCACGTGACCGGACAGTGACGTCATGCACATTCCCTCTATAGTTTCATCCGCTGACATTTGACCTCTGAAGCTGCCATGTGCACCTTTAAAAAAGGTGGTGTTGTTAGATGTCTTGATTGGTTGTTTTGAGTGGATGAAGGGGATTGAGAGGAAGAGAGGATGAGGACTGGTTTCCATAAATTAACTATTTACATAATTAAATATAAAGGATATTTACAGCTATACAATAGAAATTAGAAATATAGAAATTATGTCCGCTTGTAATTACAATAATTCTGGGCATAACATGAACACATTTGTGAATGATGTTTTGTGAGTTGTGCCATAAGCAGTTTTGTGCAAAAAAAGAGATCATTTTATTTCTTGAAAAGCCTGACATGTGACTGACTGACTGACTGACAGGTCCATTTTTAATAATTCACTGGTAAAAGTCATAATAAATATGCAATATTTTAATTTTTTCTTATATATGTCATTCAAGGAGACTGCAACATCATGGATATCCTAATCCTGTTCTCGGATGCTGTGTCCGAAATCACCCATTACTCACTATATAGTGAGCTCGCCATTTTGTAAAAGCTCTAGTCACAGAAAAAATAATAATTTTGAATTATTGTAATTGTAGCGCCATTTTTACAGAATTAAAGAAATTGCTTTACATTGATAAAGTAATCCAGATAAATTAATCTTAACCACATTTTTAATGGGTAACTTATAACAGTGAGCAATTACATTTCCAAAGTAACCTTCCTAACCCTGACTGTAGTAGCGCTGGGCACAACGTAACGCAGGGCTAGTTGTAACACACTAGTTTTAAATACTTCCACACACTAGCATGACGGAAATTGTTGCCATTTCAACACTATATAGAGAAAAAAAAATGTGCCAAAATTCAGATTTTTTTGTAAGACATCACTGAACATTTATTTAACCATAGCAAAAGTACATTTCTTAAGTTAATTTTTCATCTCTATTTTTTGTGTTTAATTAAAATTAGACATCTGATATTTTTTTAATCTCTAATCTGTTGTTTAACAGTTGATATAGTTCTTTAATGCTTCGCTAACCAGCAGAAGACACTAGCAGGGTTTAAATCACAGTTGTGCAGTTGGGGCATGTTGTCACACTGCGTTACATTGTGCCCCTATTAGAAATATGCTATTATATTCTATACTTTTACATGAAAACATGTAAATAAAGACTGAAAGTCAATGTTCAGAAATGATTAATTATGCTGTATACCTATGTTTTCCTGTGTGTTTGTTGTCAAAATCAAAAATTTGATATTTTTAATTATTATGCATTGTTTTATATGGAAAAGTTAATAATTGTATTTTATTAAGAAAATATTTTGGTTTGACTTTTATATTTTGATTAAATGAGTCAAATTGTGATGTTACAATGTGCCCCTCACATGTTACAATGCACCCACCTATGGGGCATGGTGTCACATTTAACATTTCTTTCAGGGTAAATCAAGAAAAAATATACCCTTTATTAATAAAACAAAACCACATACTTGTACTAGACATGTTAAATTAATGTGGGAAAAAAATAAACACTCTAAATAGATTTGCACAAACTGATTTGAAAGCGTTACGTTGTGCCCTGCTCTCCCCTATGTGAGATTCAACACATTCTTTCTGTTTTGTGACTGTGGAATTTCTTTGAATTGCCATGAATTTAATTCCACTTCCTGTCATTCCAATTCAAATTCAACTTCATGGGGGGAGGAGTCAATTCAAATTCCAATTCATGAATTGAATGGAGGCCAATTCTGAAATTCTGAATTTTGCACAAGCCTGTACTCGATACGCGTTTTGAAGCTTCAGTGTCAAATGTAACATCACTACTTTGCTCACATTGCTGAGATTTATTACAGCATTAAAAGACAGATAGTGTTTAGAAGTGTTTATCAAATCCATGTTATCATTATACATTGCTTATTATATGTTCAATAATATTGTGACATAAATATTAATTTAAACTCAAAGAAATTGCCACTAATTGTTCAGCAGAAACATATGTGATCACAAATGAAGACATTAATTTTAAATTCCATGTCATTGTTATATTAACAATTTTAAATAAGAAATTAAACAGACATTAAAAAAAGGTAAATGAATTAACTAATCTAGCTGGTTACATTATACAAATTGAAATAGAGAAAACAAAAGAGAGAGAAAGAGATACAAATAGTCTACTAACGGAGTGAGGTACGTGCTGTTGTTAAACTTATGTTGAAAATGAAAAATATACATTTAAACCCCTGAGTGTAGTCAGTGCAGCCAATCTTTGACAGACTGTTTGCACTGCAACGTTTCCAAAGCAGCGCTGAAGTAAAATCTCTGGTAGAACAGGCATATACAGATGTTTTAGCTCCTGTTCAAGTGAGGTGCTTATAAACCTGTTTTTGAGGAATCCAGGGAGTTATGGCATACTTCACACTGCAGAGACACAAAAACAAAAGTGAGTTGGAGCAAGAAAGAATTTTCTTTTGGTTTTATTTTATGGACAAGCAAATTATAGACTATGTTTAATGCATGTTATGGTGTGCAGTAATAAAACACAACCCACCTAATAAAATGGTAATAATAAAATAAAACATCAAAGCAGGTAGCATTTCTTTTAAATACATTTTTTAAAGCAAGACATTTCAATAATTTAAGGTTGAAAATGAAGTTCCAAACGTTCCTATGAACAATTCTGTTGTGTTTTTTTTTTAACTCCGAGCTCGAGCCTCATCTAAGGACAGCAAGTCAAGTTAGTTAACTTTTAACCTTTAAGGCTGAATAGGCAGGTGAACTTGTAAAATGAATACAAAACAATAGATTCAAAATTAGGGTTGGGTATCGTTTGAATTTGAACGATTCCGATTCCTTGTTTCGATTCCGGTTCTTAACGATTCTCGATTCCGATTCTTTTAAGAGGCAGGGTCAAAAAAGTTTAGCTAACCTTGCTAACCAACGGTCTTTCTGAAGGAAATACTCCTTTCTGAAGAAATACTCCTTTAGTCACAAATTTTGCATTTTGCCGAGATTTCGTTATTTTTAGAAAAGTGAAGCCACACTTTGGACCGCCGACCTAAGCTACTCATGTTCGACTCGCGCGGTTATGCCAACACTTCCAGTAGACGCTTCTTCGTTGGTGTTGTTCAGCGGTTTCTTCTTCTGGTCGGCGGACTGTGAATATCGAAACTGTGAATCGAAATTTTAACTTTTGAACGATTCCGGGAAAACAAAAAGTTAGTCCCGGTTCCAATCGATACTCAATTCTCGATACCCAACCCTATTCAAAATTAAGACAAAAACTGACTTCATACATACTTCCATTAACAAGATTCACCTCAAGACCCAACGCACACTACACGCGACGCGATACCATTCATTACCAATGGTGAGCGGGCGACTTCCGGCGACACGCGCGACAGCGACCGTTGGCGACCAGTAGGGCATGTCCAGCGATGCAACAAAGTTGAGAAAAGTTTAACTTTATGCAAATGAAGGGTGATTTTCGCGAGCGACAACCAATAGGAGTGAAGTCAGTGGAGCGCGTCACTCTTCAGTGCTGCGTCTAACCGAGGCAAGTTGAACAAGATGCTCATTTTAGCAGTCAGAAACTGTTCTATAATGGATGATATATATCCGTGTACATACAGTGGTGTTCACCGTACTGACTCCGTGACTGAATGGTTTTGGGAATCCAGATAGAGCGGTATTTGCACGTTGCTGCAGTTAAATAGCCGCGATGGCAAAGAGCACTCACTGTTTCTCGTTCATCTTTAATATTATGCATTTTATTTACTGATTCCATTTATATTTAGACTTTTCCTTCCAAAATATTTGTTTGTAGCGGCAATAAAACGCATTTGTTGTCTGACATAGAGTAACATCCGTGAATGTAACTCACAAACATTAGGCAACCAGTAGTGGGGAACGCCCTCCAGTGCAGCCACTGGCGACCTGCAGCGACAAAGTCGCGTGTAGTGTGAACGGGGCTTTAGCGTCAATATAACACGCTTCGGTTATGGGTAGGTTTAGGTCTGGGGTAGGGTTAGGGTTAGACCACTAGGAGGCCACAATTTAGACCACAATTTGTCAAATGGTGCCATGTGCGTTGGATGTATACACATTGTCAAAAGCGTCACTATATGACGCCTTGGGGAGTAATTAAAAGTAATTTCTAAAAAGTAAAGTAATCTGGGAAAGTGACTAGCATTAGTTTGCAGATGCCACATAGTTTTGATATTTAGCTGTTAAGACAACAACTCTTTTATAAGTGAAGTTTGTGTTTCTTTGTGTATTATGGAGATGAATGTGTTTGGTCTTACCGGCACAGCGCTGTGTATAATCACTGCAGCAATTTGTCTTGCAGCTAGTATTGCAGTTGCAGCGATATGAAGAGTTGTACTTCTCATTGCATCTTCCCCTACAGGAGGTTGAGGCTGCACATACAGACAAGCATTAATCAAACAAGTATTCTTTTAGTTGAATATATGAGTGTAGGGATCTGAGAGAGAGTTTTACTTAGGCTGGCAGAGGAGCATGAGCTTGGGGGGTTGAAGGTGATAAATCCCGGCAGGTTCTGAACGATGTTGTTTGTGATCCAAGACTGATATCGAGACACGCGGGTGTAAACCCCAGGAGAGTTGGGATTGGCACAGCCATACCCCCAGCTGGTGATACCAGACTGAACCCACCTTGTACACTGCTGACTCACCATTGGACCACCCGAGTCACCCTACAGAGAGGGACAAAAAGAAAGACAAAGGAGATGTTTTTTGTTGTTGTTGTTTTTTGAGAGGGAATGGGGCTATTTTATCAAGATGGGACAGGAAACAGGAACAGGAACAACAGGAAAAGGGTGAATTCCAGAAATATAGAGTAGGTTTTAAAGTGTTATCTTGAATGTTATACAGTAGCTGTACAAGCTTAGGTTATTTGTTGTAATAATCTGATTGTGGTTTGTTGTACCTGGCAGGTGTCTTTGCCTCCCTGCGTCAAACCAGCACAGATCATGTTGTTGGTAACAGATCCAGAACCCAGCAGAGTATTACATCGAGTGTTGTCCACCACTGGAACCATAGTTTCCTGCAGAGTCCCAGGAGCTGCTAGGCTCACTGAACATATGCAAACGCACACATAATTATAAATAAAAGATGTTATAAATTGATGCAAATGTGAATTTATGAGTTTGTGTTTGTTTTCTACCTCCAGCTTGAACATCTCCCCATCCCGTGATCCAGCTGCTGGTGCCGGCACTGAAGACGCTGGCCTGGGCTGCCAGACAAACCGGTTTAATGTAGTTATTGAAGGTAACGGTAGAGGACAGGCGCAGAAGAGCGATGTCATTGTCTTGTGTGTTGCTGTTGTAAGAGCTGTGAACGATTTTTGTTCTCACAGTTCTCATGACTTCATTGGCATTTGTTCCCTGCTGTGTCCTCCTTCCCAAGTACACACGCAGACTGGACGTGCTGACACTGAATACAGTCAGAGTACAGGAAAGTGAGAACAACAAAACAGTATACCAAGTACCTTCTACCAATAAAAACTAATAAATTAAATTTTTTTTTTACCCAGGTAAACAGTGAGCTGCCGTCAGCACCCATTCATTGTTGATGAGGGATCCTCCGCAAAAATGACCTCCATAGGTGGTGCTGTACAGACTGACCTGCCACGGCCACGACCCTTCAGGAGCGTTCACACCACCCACAATACGGGTGTTTAGAGGAGCTCGTCCACAAACTATGAGAGAGAAAGTGAGGTGAGTGATTGTTTACATTAGCATGTCTACATTAACTATTTGACTTGATGTCAACATCTGAAGAAAGAGAAAAGCTCTTACCATTCAGCTGAGAAAGTGAACCTGCAAAGACAGAAAGAAAGTGTACATTAGATTACCAGTAATTCATTTAGATTTTGTCCTTAATAATGACACTGCCAGAGATACCTGCTCTGGTAATGTTAGATTAAACTCATGAACATGCAGAAAACTTCTGTGGGCAAACCGGTTTGATTACACACAATAAGCACAATTAACAGCCTTGTTTTCCTATTCAAAAAGAGACATTCTGCAAGTACATTCTGTATGCATGGTAGGTGTGGCTCACAATCTAAAACATTTATTTGTTTCTGTAAAAGTGACAAGAAAGAAATATTTTTTTGGATTATTAAAAGGATGTTGCACGGAAAGAGAATTTAAACAGATTATCTTACAAACAATGTTTACTTAGTATTTTATGTAAAAATAGTCACGAACCTAGATACACTGCAGTTTTTTTCAGTCAGGGCAAGGGTGAAAAGACGCACGCACAGACACGCACAATTTACCACTTTATTTACAAAAATATTGACCTGCAACCTGCCTGCAACCCAGTAGGGGAGCACCACGACGCATGCGTCTTAGGACAATATATCTTTGTAAATAAAGCGGTAAAAAATAGCATTTTTTGCGCAAACAAATCACGTCGCTATATAAAATTGAGGTTAAGTTCATATTATTTTCTGGACCTTGACTTTGCTCCCAATGGTCTCTGAGACCCCAAGAAGTGCCGCGTCATCCTTGTCGGCGGAACCGGGCCGGTTCTTCGACGAGCGATTCTCAGCGATCCTGATTCTAGACAAAGTCGTCCTGTTTCTAGACAAACAATTGTATTTGTACAGCCTAGAGCTCATCACCCTTGCTTTGCAATATCAATCCAAATGTTATGTCGTCACTATACATAATGGTTGGGAATGAAGACATCTGTTGTTTTACACATTTATGTTTGAGAAAAACACATGGTCTGTAGTTTCTACATAATTTTCACAGAATGTACATGTGTTATCATCTATACCAAGGCGAAGTCTCAGTTATTCTTTAGAGGGGTAAATGTTCATTACTTTTTCAAGTGTGTTTCTTTCACTTTGGAAGGTATAGGGAGTGTTAGGTACATTGTTCTTATCACTGTAAAATCTAACATTGTTGTTACTAAGAATTTTTTTGTTAACTTTACTTAAAGCTAAGGTGTACGATTTCAAAGATTGTTCATTATTAATATCCTCGTTTATATGCTGGTTATGATTATATAGTACAATCCTAACAATATGAATAGAAAAAAGAATGAAAAAAATCCATTCACTCTATTGGCTGTACAGCCGCAGAGAAGTTGACCAACGAAAGCTTTGCGGCCGCAAAGCTACATTGGTCAAGTGCTCTCATCCAATCACCAGCTACACTTGAAACTCCGCCTGGCGCTCGCATCGCCAACCCAAACACACCCGACCCCGCCCCCCTCCTTACGCGAGCAAGTGCAGCTGACAGACAGTCTATGGTAGCTAATTAGCGTTATGTCAGCACTGGATAAAGCATTGGATAAAAATATAAACGACAGCAGCAAGCGGCCCCTGCTTGCCCCTACTGTAAAGTTTGGACGAAAGAGAAAGTATGTGGAGGAAAGAGCGGAGATAAAAACCAAAAAATGTGACGCTGGAGTCGGACTCTAAGTAGGATAAATATAGGGTTCAACATTGACCGTTAGAGGAAGCTTCAGGGAGATCTGGCACTGAAAACCAACTGACACGGGCACAGCTGACTTTTTGTTGAGCAGGTAACATAACATTTGTTGTGATGTGTGTTACATAGCTTTTTATCAGTTTGACAACTTGCTCATGCTGCCGGTCGGCATTGGCAATGTTAGCCGTTTAGCATCGCCGATCACGGGCCAAAGTAATTATATTTCTAAAAGTACTTGGATATATTTCAGTATGCCTAGCGGGTTTCTGTTCGAGCCGATGAACTCATCCGTGACATAGCTCAGGGATCAGGTTGCACAGAGGGGAGGGGTGTGTGTGTGGAGGGGCGGGATGAGTTTTTTAAAACTTCCCTTCCGTCTCAGGCTTTCTCGACCGATTTTCAACATCGTATACCATAGCTTTAATGTCCAATAATTTGTTGAACTTACTTAACATTTCGTAGTAATCTGTATTGTTTGCATGCTATGCCTTCGTTACTCAGAAAAACCTTGTAAACATTACTGGACCCCCCACATTGCTATTGGCGGGGCAAATGGTTTATGAGGCAGGGCAATTCTTAGTAGACATTTCTACTTCTGCAGTCATCATTCTTCTTATTCATCTTGAAATAGTCATCTTGAATATTATTGTCAGTACACCTACACATTTTAGGAGAGCAATTAAAATTCTTTAGTTGACTTGTTGATTTCCCTTTTCTCACCATTATTGTGAATAATGTTCCCTTTGGTTGGCACTTGGAACTGAATTTATATTTTTGTAATTCTCTTCCAGTTGATTGCAGTGATGCAACATGAAATCACAAATATTTGATTTCAAAGGATATTATATATATATATATATATATATATATATATATATATATATATATATATATATATATATATATATATATATATATATATATATATATATATATATATATATATATACATTTTGATTTAATTGACCGTTACAATTTTTTTGCTGTCTCTTGTAAGTATAATCCCAATAATGTTAGCAAATAAAATTGTAATGGTAAAATAAAGCCAAAAATAGTAAAACAAAGGAATTAATTTATTCATGCCGCAATGCACTCTGGGAGTACACTTCCTCAGATCACAGACAGAATTAAGTTGACTACACTTAAATGTATTAAGTAAGATAACGTGATGCAATTAAGTTATGCTTACTTAATGAGTTAGCATAATAAACTTAAGTAAACTGACCTAAATGGTTTTTACAGTGTAGTTGAGTAATTGAATCTTTATAACATTTTTTTTTTGCCTTATTTTTATTTTGCCAATTCAAGGTATTCAGTACGTTTGGTCGTGACATATGACGACTCAAACTAGCGCGCAACATCAACGTCATCCTTCTCAGCCACTCCCTCTGTTCACTGATTGGACCGGAAAAAAACTGACTGGATAAAACCAAAGAATACACCACACAATCCCAGGTAGTACTGAAGGAAAATGAAAATTTTGCGAAAGTACATAGGAGGGCGGAGCGAAATACACTCACTCACAAATTTCATGTTAAAGGGTTAGTTCACCCAAAAATGAAAATTCTGTCAGTATTTACTCACCCTCATGTTGTTCCAAACCTCTATGTGTTTATTTGTTCTGCTGAACACAAAGGAAGATATTTGGAAGAATGTTTAAATCAAACAGATCACAATCCCCATTGACTACCATAGTATGTATTTTTTCTACTATGGTAGTCAATGGGGATTGAGATCTGTTTGATTTAAACATTCTTCAAATATCTTCCTTTGTGTTCAGCAGAACAAATAAACACATAGAGGTTTGGAACAACATGAGGGTGAGTAAATACTGACAGAATTTTCATTTTTGGGTGAACTAACCCTTTAATAAGTAAGTCAGTTATTTTGAAGTGGCACCACTTGGGTGGGTTGTACTGACAGCAAAACTTTTTCAATGTGGAAAAACTATAACCTCAAATAAAAACAACTATTATTATTTATATTAAAACTTTATAATGACAACTTTGAGGCACTATTCAATAGCCTATCTAACATTAGAGTAAACTTTACTTTGCAATTTGTAGAAAATCGGATGTCAATAAAACAAGCAGGACTTTGTTAAATTCATCTGAAAGGATTATTGCCGCTTCTACAGTCCTCAGCCTATATTTAACAAACTTTAATAGTTTTTTTAGACATCAGAACTTAGGCCTATCTGTATTTAAATGTCAGTAACATAAAATAAACATTACATGGTTAAAAACACAGAACAGTTTGTTGAGAACGTTCTAATCACACCAGTGCAATCGCACACTTCAAATGGTTAAATATCGAAAGTAAAAATCTATAAAATTGTTAATGAGTCTGTTAATAAATCATAATTTTCATAGCCCTTAGACTGCTCTTATGTGCGGTGCCACAAAGAATATTATCAAAATATATTCAGTTCTTTTTATATGTATTATGTATTTGGTAACAGTTATCCTCACTTTGATATATCATAAGATCTTACCTTTTACACACATGAGCAGGGTCAAAATCACACACTTCGATCTCCACATCTTCGCACAGTCACTCTGTTCCTTAGCAGGATGCTGGTGGTAATTTGGTACAAAGTGACTCTTACAGTCTCTTTTATATAGTTGTGCTTCTCAAATTGCTCTTTTTGTCACTCACTCACCTGCCCACTTCTTTTCTCGTAATGCTCCTCCTCCATTTTTTTTTGTCACCCTGTTTCATTATTATCATTCTTTTATGCCAAAGATGACAAGCAAATCAGCCTCCCTGAGAACATTTTTCACAGTCTGCACTTGTAGGCATTGTTAAGGTATGATTGTGCAGATACGCAACAGCAAACATCTATTAGGTCATTGTTTGAGAAGTCACAGAGCTTAATAGCTTTCTGCTCATTTGATATTTCGTAAGTTTTCAAAAGATTTTCAAACTGGCTCAACAATAAAAAGCAAAAATGTGAAATGGCAAAGGAAAACATCTTAAGACATCATGACAACACATTCTTTCTGTTTTTTCTTTTTATCTTTCTTTCCTTGCTTTATTTTTGGTAACATATGCATAAAGAAAAAACTTTAAAAAGCCATGAGCTGTAGTGAATGATTACGTATGGCAACTTATTATCAGATGCCAACCATTGTTACTCATAAAAGACTAACACAAGATAACTGAGTCCGTTTGTGTTGAAATCAGGACTCTGAACAGGTTCAGGGAACAAAAACAAAAACTGACGAAAAAGTTTAGACATAACCTTGTATGCAACAAAGCTCATTGTCTGCCTGTTTTGTCTGATATTTAGTTTGCTGCTTACACTTTAATTTTAGAAGTTGTATAATTTGTAGTAACTTGTAAATAGAAATGATAGAGTTAGGGTTGAAATTGTTGTGGTTATCCATCATTGAGCTGAAGAGTTACATGAAGGTAAACACTACATTGACCCCAATGGCTGTGTTAATGCCACTGACTAACACAGTCTCATCCCAATGCGTCATATAACTGACGTCTTGGGACGTCTTTTGACCATTCGTCAATATACGCCTTTTAGGGCCCCCTTAAACGTCGGTAGATGACGATCCCGGGCCATCATACAACTGACCCTTTACCTTTAACATCAGTTAGTTTAGGTCTGGGGTAGAGTTAGGATCCGATGAACGTCATCTACCGACGTTTAAGTGGGCCCTAAAAAGGCGTATATTGACGAATGGTCAAAGAGCGTCCAAGACGTCAGTTATATGACGATTTGGGTTGAGAAAATGTAATATTCTACTTCATTAAATGTATGAGCTAAATAAGTTACTATTAGCATGTGCTATGATAATATCTGTTCATTTTAACTGAAATAGATGTTTAATTGGTTCCAAAACTACTCTTCATGTAATCGGAGCAACTTATTTAACAAATTATGAAGTTCCTCTAACTCAGTGTTGGTTGGTTACATAATTTTAACACGTTATTTTTTTATATTGTGTATTCAGTAACAGTTATTCAATGTAAAGTAGATCCTCTAGATCTAACAAAGGCTCCTCCATATTTGGTTTGTTGAACGTCATCTTTTCAGCATCAGACCGATTTGTCTATATTGTTAGCCTAATACACTCTGGACACTGACACTAAAATTGAATTATAGCATTGGTCATTCTGGTTTTTATTCTCTGCCTCAAAAATTGTCTTGAGTTTCTCAAATTATTTTCCAAAAACAAGACTTTGTAAAGCTTGGCTCGATCAGTCCAATGGAGGCATCTGGTCAGCAGGTGAAGGTTGCGTATTACTGTCTTTTCTTGTGGCAAAGTATTGTGGGTTAAATCCAATACACGTTTCATATGTATTCTCGGTAACGCTTCCTTTTACAGTCCAGTTACCCATGTAAATACTATGTACTTATTTTAGTAACTATAATTACTGGGTAATAAGTAGTACTAACCCTGAACCTACCCCTGTTCCATGTACTTACCTTATCTTAGCAGTACTTTCTAGGTAAGTACACTGTAAGTACTGTACTGTAAAAGGAAGCGGTACCGTATTCTCTTGTTATTTCATCTGACTCCATAACTGAAAAGGTTTTTGATGATGTGCATCATTAAATATAAGCGAAAGTTTGACTTATTCCTTTTAACTCTAATGAAATAATATCAAAGTCAGTTAGAATCATCAAATGTAACAATTTATTATGTCAGGTAAATTTATCATTCCAATTTCATAATCATTTAAAGATAATCAATACAAAACATAAAATGCTCTTGAATAAAGAAAAGACGAAACCCGACATTAGGAAATATGAAGCTGAGAGACTTATGCGCTCAGACTTAAGACCTCATTTCATATAAACATAAATTCACAGTGGAAATTTACTGTGATCACCCTCCCAGACTTAGTTGATTTACACTGGTACCATTTGCTAACAGTGGGAATTAGCATTTAGTTAGGGTTTATCCATCCACCCTCATATGTGTCTATATTATCTCTAAACACTGAAAAAACGTGTTACCTTTTGATTTACTTATTTGGAGATGAGACATTTGAACCAGTCGCACTGAGACATTTTAAATGATAGTAAACTACTCAATGATAAAAATTCACATTAAACCATATCTTATGTGAGTTTTAGGTGTCCCTGAGAGAGAGAAATGAAATGTAGATCATAGACATATACACTAGACCTCACCTTGGGGTTCTAAGCATGCGTCAAAACCGCCGCCATCTTGGAACAGGGGTCTTGTCATAAGAAGTAGCTCGGTAACGCTGCTATCTCTGCCTTTACTTCAAATTCATTGATGGTGGTGGACTTTTGTGCAGCGTATGATGTTCACAGATGAAATCTGAACTAGGAAGAATGTTTAAAAAAAAAATCTTTTTTTTCTGGAATCAATGATAAATACATGTCTGACTGTTGGAACAAAAAAAAAACAAGATAGATCTCATTCATGATGGTTTATGGTGATTTTATTTCCGTTAGACCTGAGTCTACATTGACGCTGATGCACTAAAGTGGAGGGGCTCCACTGTTCCCAGATGGCGGCTCTATTGACGCATTCGTTCCAACGAACTGCCGTAGCCAAGGTGACGTAGTGTATATGTCTATGAATGTAGATAAGGTGAGACTTTCGTCTCAGGGAAGAGGGGGAAGTCAAATGTTAATTTCCAGCAAGGTCCTTTGTGTCATAGACCAGTGGTCAGGTCTATCTCTTTAACCAGTTTTTCCAGTCTTACCGCTTCCAATGAGTTTTACGAGGATGTGAATGTTTTTCACAAGTTTTTCTATTATGTATGAACTCAGAGAGAAAACATAGGCAAGGCAGCTTTTATTTATAAAGGACGTTTAAAACAGCCACTGCTGACCAAAGTGTACAGTCAATTCAAAAATTATAAAAAACATAAATACACCAACCAACACAAACACAACATAAGCCCATCATAAAGCGTATCATAAAATTACATTTGACCAAACACCTAAGAAAAGAAATAAGTCTTTAGTAAAGATTTAAAACTATCAACAGTGGGAGATAGCCTTATGATCCGGCAATTCATTCCACAGATGTGGAGTAGCGACAAAAAAGGCACAATTCCCTTTTAATTTCAGTCTAGATTGTGGCATAGTCAGCATCAACTTGTTACAGGACCTTAAAGGTCTAGAACATTTCCTGTGGAGAAGATCCATAATGTATTGAGGTGCCTGACCACACGTATAATAATACCTTGAACTTGACACGGTATTCGACTGGCAACCAGTGAAGCGAAGCAAGAACAGGCAAAATAGTCTACATAGTCTATCCCTTTTAAGGTGCAGTATGTAATTTTAAAATCGTTGTTGAACACACAGTACACAAGAGTATACACTGTAAAAAATGATTGTGATTTTAACAGTAAAAGACTGTAAAAATGCTACAGTGAAAAACTGTTAATTGGTTAACAAAGTTTCCGTACTATATATGGTAAATAACTGTGATATAAATAATGGTATGTTTAATGAAATTTTGCTGTAAAATACTGTTAAATTGACAGTTTTTGAAAGTGAAAAAGAAGTCATTGTATAATTTACAGTGAAAAATCGACATTCCCACAATTCCCTGCATGACACTTCACATTTAATGTATTTTAACTGTTTCTTCATAATTTTCTTAGTTTTTTTCGAATCAGTTATGTACATTAGGGTTTTATGTTACATTTAATGTTGTTAAATTAATACTTATTGCATTTTTTTAAATTTCATCATGTTACCATGATGGTGTTTAATGTTTGTGTGAATGACACTGTGCAGCTTCTATATAATAGTATGAACTTTCTTGTGGAAGAGCTGATGAGCTTTGATCATTTGATTCTCATTACGGCTGTGATTGTTGGCAGTCAGTGTATTACAATTGAACAAAACCGATATTAATACTGCAAAAGGTCAGTAAATTACTGTAACATTATATCAGAAAATGAAATACGGTTTATTGCTGTAAAATTAAATGCGGTCAAAGTCTGTAAAACCTAAAATGTTGCTACCGTATTTTTAACAGGAAAACTCTGGTAATCACAGCTGCCAGGGTTTTCCTGGCATTTTTTTTACAGTGTATCTGCGCTGTCTTAGGAAGGGCTCAAATCTAAAAATTTGGTCTGACTGTAAAAAATAATCGTGATTTTAACGGTAAAAAATTTAAAAAAAGCTACTGTACTATATACTGTAAATAACTGTGATATAATTTTACTGTAAAATACGTTAAATTTACAGTTTTTTGAAAGTGAAAAAGTACAACTCATTGTATAATTTACAGTGAAAAACAGTAAATTGACATTCAATTCCCTGTGTGACACTTCAAATTGTATGTATTTTTGTTGAAATATTTATGGTTCCTCATAGTGTTCTTATTTTTTTCTAATCAGTTATGTACTTTAGGGTTTTATGTTACATTTAATGTTGTTAAATTAATGTTTATTGTCATTTATTAATTTCACAATTTAAATGTGTGTTACCATGATGGTGTTTAATGTTTGTGTGAATGACACTGTGTAGCTTCTTTGTATAAGTATTAACCTTTTTATGGAAGACTACTTGTGATGAGCTTTGATTGCTCATGTAACTCTCATCACTGCTGTGATGATTGTTTGATTGTTAGTTTATTACAATGAAACAAAACGGATACCATTTTTTCAAAAGGTTGGTATCAACATTATCAGAAAATGGAATACTGTTTATTACTGTAAACTCTAAGTTAAGTCTGTAAAACCATTAACATTTCTACCGTATTTTAACGGTAAAGTTCTGGCAACCACAGCTGCCGTTGTTTTTACCGTAAAAATTACGGTTTTATTTATCATCCCTGGCTGGGATAGGAACCAGCCAATAGTGAGGTGGCGGAGGGATGTTCCACCCGAACTTTGTTAATAAAACATCATTAAAACTGTGTTTTTATGAAATGAAATCATTATACATTGCTTAATATAATTGAAGAGTTCAGATGCAAAAGCCTCTAAATGCCATTTGAAATTTTCTTCTAAAATGACAATTTTTATTAAGCTTGTATATTTAAGTTCAGTAATTTCACTTAAATGACAATTAATAGGTAATCTTCATTGCCAATTTAAGTGAAATTACTGAACTTAAATATACAAGCTTGATAAAAATGGTCATTTTAGAAGAAAATTCAAATGGCACTTAGAGGCTTTTGCATTTGAACTCTTCAATTATACATGCAAAAATTCAGAGAAATATGAATTTAAACTCAAAGTCATACCCACTTATTTGTCAGCAGAAATGTATTTATTATATATAGCATTTTTACATTAGAAATGTGCATATGCTAAGTGAAAAAAAAGTTTAAAGTGTCTACAATTAATCTAGCTTGTAAGAGAAGAAGAACAAAAGAGAGAGAGAGGTACAAATAGACTACTAATGGAGTACGTGCTGTTGTTAAACTTGTTGCACTGCAACGTTTCCAAAGCAGCGCTGAAGTAAAACCTCTGGCAGAACAGGCAGATACAGATGTTTTAGCACCTGACTTGTGTTCAAGTGAGGTGCTTATAAACCTGTTTTTGAGGAATCCAGGGAGTTATAGCATACTTCACACTGCAGAGACACAAAAACAAAAGTGAGTTGGAGCAAGAAAGATTTACTTTTGGTTTTTGTATTTTTGACAAGCAAAGTTTGAATGATGCATGTTATGGTGTGCAGTAATAAAACATATTTGGATCTGTATATCAGCATTTTATATAAAAAAATTAGGCTGGGAAAAGATTAATCGTGATTAATCGCATCCAAAATAAAAGTTTGTGTTTACATAATATATGTGTGTGTAGTGTGTATAATTATTTTGTATATATAAATACACATATATGCATGTATATATTTAAGAAAAATGTGTTATTAATATATAAAATATTTATATTTATGTATAATATTAATTTTGTATAAATGTATATAAAGTATATACATGCAAATATTTCTTAAATGTTTACATGCATGTGTGTGTATTTATATATATATATATAAAATAATGATACACACCACACACACATATATTATGTAAACACAAACTTTTATTTTGGATGCGATTAATCGCAATTAATCTTTTCCAGCCCTACAAAAAATCAAAGCAAGTGGCATTTATTTTAAATAAATAAATATTTTTAAGGTATTTCACACAAAAAATGAGTTAGGTTTTAAATGAATATAATACAAAACAATAAATATACTGTTCAAAATGAAGACAAAAAAATTGACTTCATATGTCCATAAACAATCACTTCCAGACCAGTCTATTAAAAGTAATTTCAAAAAAGTAAAGTAATCTGGGAAAGTGACTAGCATCATTAGTTTGCAGATGCCACATAGTTTTGATATTTAGCTTTTAAGACAACACCACTTTTTTAAGTGAAGTTTGTGTTTCTTTGTGTATTATGGAAATGAACGTGTTTGGGCTTACCAACACAGCGCTGTGTATAATCACTGCAGCAATTTGTTGTACACATAGTATTGCAGTTGCAGCGATATGAAGAGTTGTACTTCTCGTTGCATCTTCCCCAACAGGAGGTTGAGGCTGCACATACAAAGAAGCATTAGCATTAGCATTAGCTTTAGGCACCCTTTAGCGTCAGTTACATGATGCGAATCCTAGAGCGTCATATAATTGATGCTAAAGATAAAGCGTCAGTTAGATGACGCGGGTAGGTTTAGGTCTGGGGTAGAGTAAGGGTTAGATGCGATCCTAGGGCATCACCTAACTGACACTAAAGGGTACCTAAACTAAAGCATCAGATATTGAAGCATGGCCAAAATGCTTCCCAAGGCGTCAGTTTGATGACGCCTTGGGATGAGAATGGGCAGGCATTAATCAAACAAGTATTCTTTGAGTTGATAAATGAGTGTAAGTGTCTGAGAGAGAGTTTTACTTAGGCTGGCAGAGGAGCATGAGGTTGGGGGGTTGAAGGTGAGAAATCCCGGCAGGTTCTGACCGATGGTGTTCGTGATCCAAGACTGATATTGAGACACGCGGGTGTAAACCCCTGGAGAGTTGGGATCGGCACAGCCATACCCCCAGCTGGTGATACCAACCTGAACCCACCTTGTACACTGCTGACTCACCATTGGACCACCAGAGTCACCCTACAGAGAGGGACAAAAGGAAAGGAGATGTTTTTTAATTTTTTTATTTGGGGCCTTTTTTATTAGGAAAGGACAGTTAACCTGTCAACCTGTGCCCCACAGAGGCACTACAGCCCTTGTGGTGTTTCATATATATTTACACTACTGGAGCTATTCAACATCATGCATTGCATTAATTGAGCAATGTGAATTCCAGAAATATACAGGTCTTGAAGTGCTTTATATGTTAGCTGTAGGGGAGCGCGGGGCACAACCTAACGCGGGGTTAAATGTAACACGGACCGTTTACATAGTTCGTCAGGATCAAGGTTGTCTTTCCGCTATTTTCTCTTGCTGCCAGAGGACGGTCTCCGCGAATTGCGGAAAGTTTTGATTATATTTCGTGAAGATACTGGACAAAGAGTGTTTTGACACCATGAAAGTCATTTTTTTTCATCATAGGTTTTTTTTCGGTTTCTGAGTTGGGTGTATACGTTTCCAAATCTAACTTTATATTGCCTTAATCACTGTCTTATTGGCTCAAACATAGCACCGTTTTGGAACATGTCAGCAATTCCTAACGACTGTTAGCTAGGGTTGAAATATGTAATACACAGCGGGGTTGGTTCTAACAGAGTGTTACAACTAAGCCGCCAAGTGTACAATGATAATCAAATGAAAACGGAGCCACACAACCCCTTAAATTTTTATTTTAAGCTAATTTGTATTATTATTACTGTTATTATTATTAATAATAATAATTGTACATGCAGCTGCCACACACAAATCTAAGTTAATTTCAATTACAATATTTATAATTGTATTTATTATTATTTAATGCAAAACTGTGCAGCCCTTTTCTATGTCTCTATCCATGATATTGATCCATAATAGAAGGATGATTGGATGAGGGATAGATGTATGGATATCTGTCTATACAGATGCACAAACAATATCAAACTATACTAATAAAATAGTACTGAATTATGTGTGTTACACACAAGTGTTACAACTAACCCCTCTATCTGTTACAATTAACCCAGTATATGGGGTAAGTTGTAACATTTGCACTTCTGTCACTTTCAGTGCAACTGTACGAAAATGGTAGGTCCTACAAAAAAAAGTTGAAGTGGTCATTTGTAGCAGAGATATGTATGTTGCTTGTGTAAAAAAAATATGAATCTAAGCGAATTATTTTTTAATTAATTGAGCCAAAACCAAAATGCGTTAGGTTGTGCCCCGCTCTCCCCTACACGCTTTAATGTTTATTTATAATTTTTCTTTTTTTCTTTTTTTACCTGGCAGGTGTCTTTGCCTCCCTCCAATAAACCAGCACAGATCATGTTGTTGGTAACAGATCCAGAACCCAGCAGAGTATTACATCGAGTGTTGTCCACCACTGGAACCATAGTTTCCTGCAGAATCCCAGGAGCTGCTAGGCTCACTGAACAGGGTACACACAAACACACATAATGATTACTAATTAGTGATGTTATAAGTTGATGCATATGTGAATTGATGGATGTTTTCTACCTCCAGCTTGAACATCTCCCCATCCCGTGATCCAGCTGCTGGTGCCGGCACTGAAGACGCTGGCCTGGGCTGCCAGACAAACCGGTTTAATGTAGTTATTGAAGGTAACGGTGGAGGACAGGCGCAGCAGAGCGATGTCATTGTCAAATGTGTTGCTGTTGTAGTAGGGGTGAACGATTTTTGTTCTCACACTTCTCATGACTTCATTGGCATTTGTTCCCTGCTGTGTCCTCCTTCCCAAGTACACACGCAGACTGGTTGTGCTGACACTGAATACAGTCAGAGTACATAAAAAGTGAGAAGAACAAAACAATATACCAAGTACCTTCTACCAATAAAAATAAATGAATTAAAAATGTGTTTTGATGTGAATTTTACCCAGGTAAACAGTGAGCTGCCGTCAGCACCCATTCATTGTTGATGAGGGATCCCCGCAAAAATGACCTCCATAGATGGTGCTGTGCAGACTGACCTGCCACGGCCACGACCCTTCAGGAGCGTTCACACCACCCACAATGCGGGTGTTTAGAGGAGCTTGTCCACAAACTATGAGAGAGAAAGTGAGGTGAGTGATTGTTCACATTAGCATGTCTACATTAACTATTTTGACTTGATGTCAACATCTGAAGAAAGAGAAAAGCTCTTACCATTTATCTGAGAAAGTGAACCTGCAAGGGCAGAAAGAAATGAGAAAAATTAAGTTAAACCTTTCCCTTAATAATGACCCTGCCAGAGATCCTTGCTCTAATAATAGATTAAACTTGCGAGACTGATCATGTGGAAAACATCTGTGGGCAAACCGGTTTAAGCACAATTAACAGCCTTCTTTTCCACTATTCATCAAGTGACATTAGCCCCATGTCCTTCAAGTACAGGTATTTCAGTATTTCAGTAGGCGTTACGCACAATGTTAAGACCCAGAAAGAGAATTTGAATTTTATTTCTCATGATCATTGCAGTTCAGAAATCCCAAACTTTGCTTAGTCTTTTATAAAAGAATAGTGACTGTTTTTTCCCAAAGATGCATGCAGTTCTGTTTATTAACTGCTAAAAGCACCAAAAGTTACAAAGTCCAGCTTTAAAATAACTCACTAATCCATGAGTGACCGGTCTAATGAATCAGACAAATGAGTCAATGTGATTCACTTACTGAACTTTGAGTTTAACAGTATTTTCCGTGGCCCTTAGACCAGTGGATCTGAACTCCAGTCCTCGGGACCCACTGCGCTGCATATTGTGTATGTCTTCCTTATTAAACACACCTGATTCAGATCCTCAGCTTGTTAGGATAGACTCTATGAACTGAACTTATGCTGCGTTCAAATCATCTCGTATAGAGGGAATGCATTCACGTGACTTTCCCGTCGGAACAACCTCCTCTCAGCCTGACCGAGTGGCAAAAGATCTGCTGCGTGACTGGATTTAATAGGGGAAACTGCGAAAATGCGACTAAAACGAACAATTTTATCAATTTAAATTAAATGTTGGACTCAATATAGTGTTCCTTACAACTTACTAAAGATCTAGTGATCCATGGATATTATTGACATGCAGCCAGGAATCGTGTTGCCTGACATTTATGTTTGCTTGATTTCGACACTGGGAAAATAGAAGCAATATAGACGGTAAACATAAAGCAAATTTGCCTGTGAACGTTTTATATAAATACAATATAGGTTTAAATCCAGGTGATTACTTATATCAGTGTTATATATAGCCTATATATCATCATATCGTCCTGATTTGTCCAAGCCCTGAAAACTTTATATTTTTTTAGTCAGTGTTTATTAAAAAAAATCCAATAATGCAGAATATGGAATGATACATATTTAATTGATGACTTGTTAATATATATATATAACAATACAAAATATATGGGTATGGTTTTACAGCTAAATTCAGCACATTGACACAAAATGATAACTGCAGATCCACCTTTTGCTGACTGGAGTCCAGTTTTTTCTGTGAATTGAAGTGATCCATTTGCTCCTCTTTCTATAGCAGTCTGTAAAAATGTACCTCCGATTTTTTGTCAAATCTAGTTGTAAAGTCAGTCGCAAAGCTCTTTCCCACTTTATATGTGTTGTGTTTGTTTTTCGCGGCATTTACGCTGAACACATATACAGCCGCTCAGTCTTTTTGCCACTCACTGTGAGGAACTGCAGCACTTCGGCCGGAGGTGATGTCACGCGCATTCCCTCTATAGATCGTAATCACGAGTTGAACGCACTTGAGACGCCACCACAATGTCGTAAATACCAGTGGGGAGCTCGGGATTTTCTTTAAGCCCCGAATCGGTATCAAGTTGGGGGCGTCTGAGTGAGAAACGTTCATTCAACGTCTGTTGACGGTAAATTTTAATTGAATTTCAATGTTTACTCATTTGACTTTGTAAGGCTTTTTTCATTTATAAAGCAAGCTCTCTGCACAAAATATGATATCATTGTAATATAAAAATTATACCTAATGATAGAGTTTACATTGGCTTCATAAGCTAATAAAAACATAAAAAGAAAAATACACCTGATGTGCATTCTTTGTCCTTCCTTTTTTATTAGCAGAGTTAAACAAAGCTTGCTGTATTTTCGTGTAATTCATTAAAAGTAGGTACACCGCCATTTTGCTCTGACAAAACTGACTTGAATGCACCTCACGTCGTAAACACGACTTCCCACCTCGTACGTACGAACTTCCCAGGAGGACTTGACGCAGCATGAGTGTGTCAGATAAGAGAGACATACAAAATGTGCAGAGCAGTGGGTCTCAAGTACTGGAGTTGAGAACCACTGCCTTAGACTGCTCTGATGTGCAAAGAAAACTATAAATTTATAGTTTATATAGTCTCTCTACATCTTTGTAATCCTTGCTTTAATAGATATATCATGAGATCTTACCTTTTAAACACATGAGCAGGGTCAAAGCCACAAACGTTGATCTCCACATCTTCACACAGTCACTCTGTTTCTTAGCAGAATGGATGCTGGTGGAAATTTGGTACCAATCAACTCTTACGGTCCATTTTATATAGTTGTGCTTCTCAAATGACTCCTTTCATAACTCACTTACCTGCCCACTAATGCTCCACCTCAGTTTTTTGTCATTCTCTTTAATTCAATTTCCATTTATTTGAATGGCGCTTTGAAAAGTCTGTGTTCCAAATCTGTGTCCAAGTTCACAGTCTTCATAAGAGGACAGAAGCAAAGAACATAAGCACACATAATCTAGTTACCTTTGGGATTGGCATCTCTAGATAAAACAGATGACAAAATAATAAGCTGTTATTCATAACAATTCAAGCAAAGAAAATCATGCGCATTTAATCTGATAGAACAATGAGATGTATTATGTGAATGTTTGTCTTTTAAAGATGTCTTTAGTCTAGATTTTAACTATAAATGTAAAGTTTATGTGATAATATGTCATGACCAAGAGATCCTTTGTCGAGGTAACGAGACATGGCCTCGAGATCTTGTTGTGGGAATGAAATCTGTCGCTATTTTAATTTCTCGTAGAACTACCCGTGACCATATCAACCTGGGATTATCAGAAATGGATATTAATAAAATATTAATATTTGATTTGTAATTCAGTATAACAAAATGAATACATTAATAAAAAAATTAATAGATTATAGCTATCATTAACGTATAATAGGCCAAATTTTACATTATATTCAGTATATCCATTTCTACAAAAATGTTGAGCAGCACAGCTGTTTTCAGCATTGTTTGTAATAATAAAAAAATGTTTCTTAAGCAGCAAATCAAAACATTAGTATGATTTCTGAATAATCATGTGACAGAAGAGTGGAGTAATGATGTGGAAAATTTCACTTTGCAACAACATGAATAAATTACTTTTTTTTCAGATAAATAAACTACTTTTTATACGAAAAACCTGTTATTTTAATTATGTTATTTAATTATTATGTTTAATTATAATGTAGGAGAGAGCATGGCACAACCTAACACTTTTTGACTATTTTGTGTCAATCTACTTAGGGTTTAGAGAATACATGTTTTTCCCACATTAATATCCCGCATGTCTAGTACAATTATGTGGTTTTGTTTTATTAATACAGTCTATGCTTTTTTCTTGATTTTAGAATGGAAGTGAAATGTGACAACATGCCCCATACATTGTAATGTGAGGGGCACATTGTAACATCACATTATGACAGCTTAAAATGTTATCTGATCTCATAAAAAACAGTTTAATAATTTAAAAAAACTTTAAATTTAAACTTAAACTTTAAATAAATACATTTTGAGTTTGACGACAAACATGCAGGAAAACACAGCTATACAGCAGCTTCAAAACAAAATAATAATGAATAATTTCTGAACATTGACTCTCAGTGTTTATCTACATGTTACTCATGTTTTCTCAATAGAATCCATAAAAGTGTAGAATTTGATAGGGGCACACTGTAACGCAGTGTTACAACATCCCAACTGCACAACTGGGGTTTAAACCCTGCTAGTGTCTTCTGCTATTTAGCGAAGCATTAAATAACAATATCAACTGTTAAACAACAGATTGGAGATTAAAATAATATCATATTTGTCTAATTATAAATAAACACAAAAAATAGAGAATGACAAAATTAATTTATGTAAGTATATATATATATATATATATATATATATATATATATATATATATATATATATATATATATATATATATATATATATATATATTAGGGCTGTGCAAAAATTAATTGCAAAAATAAAATTCAAAATAAAAGTCTGTGTTTACATAATATATTTGTGTGTGCTGTATATAATTATTTGTATATAAATACACACACATGCATGTATATATTTAAGAAAATGTGTTATTCATATATAAAATATTTATATTTATATAATATAGATTATGTATTTATATATATATATATATATATATATATATATATATATATATATATATATATATATATATGTATATATATACAGAATTTAAGCGCAATAATTCTTAAATATATACATGCATGCATAGATATATATGAAGAGTTCTAGATGCAAAAGCCTCTAAATGCCATTTGAAATTTCTTCTAAAATGACCATTTTATCAAGCTTGTATATTTAAGTTCAGTAATTTCACTTAAATGGCAATGAAGATTACCTATTAATTGTCATTTAAGTGAAATTACTGAACTTAAATATACAAGCTTGATAAAAATTGTCATTTTAGAAGAACATTTCAAATGGCATTTAGAGGATTTTGCATCTGAACTCTTCATATATATATATATATATATATATATATATATATATATATATATATATATATATATATATACAGTATACAATTATATTTGCGCTTTACAGTGTCTTGGATCTCTTTAAAAAAAATTGCTTGTGCAGACGTGATTAGTCTGGCTCTCAGGTTCCCCTTCATTTCTCTCACCTTTAACATAGAGGTGACATCACATATCTTTAGATCCGGCAACATAAAGAATACATAATCCTGAAAGTTGGCCTTAGAATAAGCCTTCTATCAGCCTAATATCAAATTGTCTTAAAATGTGCTTATTAATCAAAGATCAAAAGGCTTCAGAAGAGACTGTAGAATCCTATAAGACACGTTCAAACATAGAATTACTTTGTTGTTTGTGAATCAGATTATCCTTTATTGAAGTACTTTTTTCAAGGGCACAAGGACAATAAAACAGGATTTTATGCTTGATGACTTTGTCAACTATATTATGGGGGGTATTTCTTTGTTTGTATTCATGTTAATTTTATCTCAAATTTTAATTAAAAATGTAATGAAATGTTAAATTAATTTACTACAATTTTGAATAACTTAAGTTTTTTTGTCCCCATAAACGTAAAGTTTGTGTGTGTGTGTTTGTGTGTGCCCCCCCCCCCACACACACACATTGTTTATGGGAACAAAAGACTTAAGTTATTCAGATATTAAGAAATATTGAATTGCATTTATATGGATTTAAAAAATATACAAAATAGAGTGTCATGACATTAAACCATAAAAAATCAACCATATGCTGAAGCAATAATACAGTACTCATTAAAACCTCTACTTTTAAAACGTTTACCACACATATTGCAATTCAACAAACACATTAAAAACACATTCAAAATGCATCTCAAGAACTTATTCTAACATGTACAATTTTCACCCATTAATGACACTAAAAATGTGGCATTCCAATCTTTTGTTTTTACTTAAAGGGGGGGTTGACTGCGATTTCACTTTTTTGATTTTAAATAGTGTGTAATGTTGCTGTTGGTGCATGAACAGTATCTGCAAAGTTGCAGCACTGAAAGTTTAGTGTAAGCAGAGATATTGTCTTTTAAAAATCAGGAAGTATAATTGCCTACAAAAACGACTCCAATTGGGACTACAGCTGGGTTATGGTACATCACTAACCTACACATTTGCATCAACCCTCCCTCCGGAATATGCAGGAAAGGGCATGATCATATTTATGCGGTCTGAGTGAGTTGTGTTCACCCAGCTGTCAGGTCTTCTGTGTTTCGGGCTTCCCATGGACACTATACTTCGACAACAATGGATACAATTTATTTTTGATAATGTTCCTGAAAGTGACGATCGTCAATCTAGCTCTCTGTGCTGCGCATTTTACAGAAGAGAGCTTCCAGAATCTCCACGAATTCAACACCGGATTCAACAAGAAACTGTTACTAAAACATGAAGGAGATCCAACTTTAAAACCAGAGTACAGCAGTTGTTGGGCCACAACCTGTAAGTAGGCTAAGACTTCATCATTTTAAATGTATTTGCATGTATAATTCCCGGCGTAGCGTTGTGTTTTATTTTTTTTTCAAATGCCAGCGCTGGCTTTGTAGGCTTTATGGGCTACTAGTTAGGCTATTTTGTGTCTAAGACAAACGCGTACAAACATTATGGACCTGAATTTTGTATAAGTACTAATGTTGTAAATGTATTTTTCATGTATATATGCTTTATGACTTTATTTTCATTGCCAGTCAGATGCTATTGTGTAAAACAAATGTGTATAAAGGTAAAAAATGTTGCAAATTATTATTCAGAAACGTTTAGTAAGAGCCGTGTGTGGTGAGGTTCTGCTTGACTTTGATTCATTCGCGGCTTTCTCGGTCTGATTCTGCCTCACTGATACTGCAGTCTCGACATCATTATTTACGTGTATCCACCGTCTATGTTATCCACCTTTGGCATGCCCGTATTCGCCCTTAAAGGTAATGGGCATTAACCTTCCGGACAACGTGAGCGACAGTTTAGCCAATTACAACACACCGGCCCAAACTAACCAATCTGAGCCCGCCACGTGTTTCTGAGGGAGTGTTTTCATAGACTCAGAAAGTAAACCGCTCGTGCAGGGGACAGAGGGGAGCGCGGCTTACAATAAAGGTGAAATTTATGAAAAATCAGACTTTTAAAAAAAGAAAAACCACGGATACATGTTATATTGCACCCCAAAAAACACAATCATGCAAAGAAAAAATCAGTCAACCCCCCCTTTAAAGTCTCTTGGATTATGAACAGACACCAAACTTAATTTACAAAATAGGGCAGGTGTGACAATGGCTAAACTTTTGTGGGAATGAAAATAACTATTCTTGCCTTGAAGCTCCGATTCCTCCATGGGGATTTTTCTGTATACAGAAAACTTTAAATTGCTTTGTATAAAAGTGTCTACTAAATGACTGCTAATTGACCATATAAGTAACAGAATGGTGACAGCAGCAGCACCTAATAAAAATTGGTAATTAACATTCAGTCTGTATATTCAGTTATTTTTAGGTCTTTACAAAACTGTTTGTCTTTTAGTATAGCGTGAGTCCAAAATATTAATAGATGTTGACAACCATACAAAGGACCTGAAATCCTGTTGAGAAGCACTTTTCTTCTAAGCCATATGCACTGAATGTCAATAGGGTACATTTCAGATGACGTATGTTGATAGCAGTCACAATGAGAGGAATATTTCAAAAGAATTTAAAAGTCGTCATGTGGGGGAAAAACTGCTGAAACAAGTATTGCAGGAATTAGAGAATTGACTGTTTAAGGATGTAGAGATAAAACTATGTGCTTATATAACATCACATATTGTAATTGGTAAATATGCATAGTCAGGTGTTAGAGATTTGCTGATGTTTAAGTGTATGTGTTTTGGCATATGTTCAGTTGGGGTCAAGATTACAATTTTATTAGAGGATTGTATTTTTCTGAAGCTGGTTCACTGTTAGGGTGATGTCATGAGAAATCTTGATCTTTTGTGATAAAAGAGTTCATTGTACAATGCAAATGTCACTTTCTGATGTTCAAGAAACATGAATGCTTCTTGAAAATGTTCAGAGAAGCATTCATGTTCAACAAAAATGCATTGAAGCTGTAAACTGGTACTGCCACTGACTGTAAAAAAAAATGCCTTAAGCCATTTTAATGTGAAACGTACTGAGAAATGCAATATAAATTAGGGTGACCAAAAGTCCACGTACTGTCCTGGCTGGCTGTTTTTTTTTTATAAAGTGATGAAAATGTCCTGGTTTTCAATAAAACCTCCTGGGAAAGATCAGCTTTGCAAAATATAGATGGGCAAACAAGGGGGATGAGGAAGAAAAACAGGATAAAGAGGAAGAAAATTAAACATATAAATATGTGTTTGTTCGTTTTTGTAAGTTTGTGAGAGCTATTTTTGGCTATTCATTTGGAGGTATTTCTTTTAGTTATTTATTTTTTATATATTTATTTTCTAATACAGAAGAGACATTATTTCTATCATTATTTCAGTCATTGTTTTTGAAACGTGTCAGTAAAACATGCGAGTTACCTCTGAGAAGCCTATCTGAATTTGCGTCTTGTAATTTAACCATTTTCTATCCATACGCATAGCCAACTTTAAATATATTGAAATGAATAAGGCATCATTTGAGTATCTGTTTGGTTTTTAGTAATCAATATAAATTGAATATCAAAAGAATGCAAAATATGATAATGATGCTTTCACTTTCATTGGTGCGTGTTCATTTTAGTTGTTCAGTTTAATCAGGATCAGTATGACCCAGAATTTGGAAATTCCATGTTTTTCTATTCAGAATCAGTTAATCCTTCTTATTTTTCCAGATTAGCAATTCTGGATGCCAGT
Organism: Hybognathus amarus; assembly: GCA_030378365.1. NCBI lineage: Eukaryota > Metazoa > Chordata > Actinopteri > Cypriniformes > Leuciscidae > Hybognathus > Hybognathus amarus. Next base: position 615,365 of record JAQIUQ010000655.1, read on the forward strand.
GCTCTAAATCGCACAATGTTGATAAGTTAACTAAAAAATAAGATAACTTGACATAAGATTGATTTTGACATCACATTTTCATTTAGTTTAACTAGATGTAGACCTACTAAAGTAACCGGTTAAACTGAAAAAAATAAAATAAAAATGACAACAAAAAAAAAACAGCTAATATATATATATATATATATATATATATATATATATATATATATATATATATATATAAAAACTTACTATAATTAAATCTAAATGATACTAAAATAACACTTGAGTTAGTGCTAGGTCACATTATGAGTTTTTATTAACCGCCTTTGACTAATATTTTGCAATTTATTAGTACACTCAAAAAAAATAACATGTTGGCTTTAATTAATTTTATTTTGTCAACAGGTTCCACATAACTGGATTACGTTAAACAAACATAATTTGTTCATGTAACTTCAACATCATGAAATTAAGTAATTTTAACCAACCCAATTTAAGTAGTCTTAGCATGAATTTTTAAAGGCTTCCATGATTCAGGTATTTTTTTATATTCATTAATATTTCCATTAATATTTCATTTATTTTAGTGACACTTAGTTAAATTGATAGACTATAGCTAGCTACTTGTTAACAGTAGCACATATTAGCATCTTAAAAGCTAATATTTATATCAGAGTTAAATCAGTCTACAACCAAACAAAATGCTCTACTCTTCTCCACAATGGTAATATAAATGGTTCTAATAATTCCAATGTAATTTTACATTAAACACAATTACACAATATCAAGTCTTCACCTTTTCTAAATTTCTCAAAAAACGATAAAAACTGGCACCACCCAGTTTCAGTTAATTCAACAAATCAATTATATAATCCAACACAAACGGATTAAGTAAACTTAAATTGTACATATATTTAAGCCGATTGAACACAATCAAATTAAGTTTGGGCAAAATGGCAGTTGGCACACACTACTGCCACCCTCTGGATGTATGAAATTTTTTTACTTAACACGTAAGGATTTTGTACTGTTAAGTTGAGACATAATTACATAGACCTTAATAGAAAAAACATTTCAAGTCAAAAAAAAACAATTATTATAAGGAAGCTAAATATATGCAAAGTGCACAACCTTCCTAGTACACTTTTTTGAGTGGTCCGCTTGCATTAAATGGACTCAAAGAGACAGGTTATTTTTCTAATAATCTTGTTTCACAGAAGAGAGAGCCATATATATCAGGGATGGCATGCGGGTGAGTAAATTATGAGTATATCTCCTCCACTCTTTGGAGGTGAATGAAACCACAGGGTAGAAAAATACTGCTTTAGGCATTAATATCAGATGGGATTAATGCTCACCATAGAAATAAATGTTATCACCTTGTGTTGAGTAACTGTATATATCCTGGTTGTTTTTCAATTGTGTATCTTCTAATGAATTCAAGACTGCCAGCAGTCTTTTTGTTGCTACTTCCTTATAGACCATGACATCATTGTCTGAATAGCATGAACTCCCCCTTCCAAGAGATGTTACGTGAATTGCGTGGTGATTTATTATATCCTTGTTCCTAGTTACATTGTAATTCATACAACAGCAGTATTTTATCCTCGTTTGTTATGAATGCTTTACGTGAGTAAGCTTTTTGATTGGTAGGACTACTACACAGCATCATCATTAATTGAACATCAATATTGTATTAATTTTTTTAACATTATTATAAGATGTTGAGGGTAAAATTCTAGTAGTTACTCTAGTCAACATTTGAAGTGGATCAGAAAAGTGAATGAAAGTTGTCCTAAGAATGGGCATTGTTGTAATTCATGTATAATTTTGATGAAAGGTTTTGATCCACTTCAAATGTAGACTAGCTACTGTAGTTTGTCACTTACACATCCTAACAGATGGGATTTTTTTTAGAATGCCTCCATATACTTGATTTACAATAATATAGCACAAATAAGGGAATAAATAAGCACAGTTGAATATTTACAACGATTCAAAGATTATGGCAAAATGAAGATCTATAAAAAAGTTAGTTATTCTGAAGAAATGCGTATTAATGTCCCATGAGTTACACAATGAGCTTTGAGTGTATTTAGCATTAACACACTATAGGATATATTTGAAGAGTTCAGATGCAAAAGCCTCTAAGTGCCATTTGAAATTTTCTGCTAAAATGACCATTTTTATCAAGCTTGTATATTTAAGTTCAGTAATTTCACTTAAATGGCAATGAAAATTACCTATTAATTGTCATTTAAGTGAAATTACTGAACTTAAATATACAAGCTTGATAAAAATGGTCATTTTAGAAGAAAATTTCAAATGGCATTAAGAGGCTTTTGCATCTGAACTCTTCATTTCTGCTTAAAACTAACATTTTATTTGTTGTTTTCAGAAATTTGTTCAACAACATTGCTTGTCATTATGTTTTGCTGATTTTTTTCATAGTTTAAAAATACAACAACTACATAAGAAGATGTTAACTTATTTTATTTATTTATTTGGGTGGTGGTGGTGGTGGAAAGTCAGTTTTGTTAGAAACAAAGCTTTACAAAAGCTAATGTAAAATGACATATTTACTCATTAATGATTTGAACATGCCAGTGTTTCATGATAGCATTACCTCAACATCTCAACAGCCTCCACTGACCAAAAGTTAACAGTAATTGATCATGAGTTTTATGATAACTGTGTTTAATCAGTTTATTCTTTTCTATGTGACTGTCCAAGTGATACTTTTCCGTTGTAAAGCAACGTCCCCTGTTGGTGTGATTTATTACAGCAAAAGACTTTACACCATAGAGGGATTATTGGGTCAGATTGAAAACTAAAAATCTAAAAATAAAAATCTTCAGCAAACATTAAACATTAAACACTAAAAGTCTAAGTGGAAAATGAATTTGGTATTTTGGATTGTGCATTTTGTATTTATATAGGATATTTTGTTTTTAGGATTGGGCAATTGGGCATTTGGTCATTGATTTAGGATTAGGCATTTAGGGATTTAGGATTGGGAATTTGGTATTTAGGATTGGGCATTTGATGATTGAGGGGTGTATGCAAATGAGGAGGCGTGGCCCAATTCCTGGAGGCTGGGTTTGAAATGGCTGGTGCGCAGACAGAGGCACCTTATGGACAGCAGAGGGCACTCCCAATTTTTATAGTGTGGATTTTCCTGTGAGGTTGAAAGGGTTAACGGTGTAAGATAAAAAGACACACCCACGAAATATTTAAGTAATAAAACAGGTTTATATTGGAAACACTGTTGCCAGTAGTTTACTGTAAAATGTAGTTTTTTTTTGGTCACCATTGTGCTGAAGAATAGACCCTGTGCTTCAATCCAGGAGAAGATCTATAAACACTGATGATGTGCTGCATGTTGCTTTAAGAAGCTGTAACTGTGTAGTGTCTTGTCAAGTGGAAATCTTTTTATGTACAAACGTTTTTAGTGGTCTCAAATGAAATAAGTTCATAATTAATACTTTGCTCACGTTATTAATGCATTTAAATGACAGTTGATCAATTTATGGCAGTTGGTTTCTGCAAGTGAAATTAGTTTTAACAAGTTTTAATTTAGAACATTTTACAGTAAAGAAGTGTGCAATTAACATACTGTAAAAAAAGGATGAATCACTGAAGCTATTGGCATTTGCATTGTGATATTATATGACATTACATTGCCTTATCTAGCCAAGGTGAATTTTATGTTATCAGAAAATAAACCCCAAAAAGCTATTGTGCAATAAATATGAAATGTGAGCCTATTATAATCAAATGTTTTATTAAATTATGATTTATATAATGACGCTAATAATGATTTTCTCGGGTTGAAAAAATCATACAGATTTCCATTTGGCATTAATTTTCATATAGCCTACTGTAGGTGGTATAAAAAAATTAAAATGTCTTAAATTCAACTGGGAGAATCCTGGGGTAGCCTACCCTGCCAGATGATTTTGCCTTTTTCTCCTCTGCCTCTTTTTATTTGATTGCACACTAATTAATTAATTCATCTTAAGACTAATTAAGATGGACTGGTTAATGTTGAAATGTAGAATATGAGGGTATCTAATCACAAAACAATTTAGTTGTGATCAAATGATAGCTGTGTAACTATGCTTTAAATGAACGTCCAGCGCCTGTCTCAACATTTACATTTGTTAAGTAAAAAATTCGCACATCCAGACAGTATCCAGAGGGTGGCAGTATAGTGCGAGCCAACTGCCATTTGACCCAAACCTAATTTGATTGTGTTCAATCTGCAGATGTTACATTCAAGTTTACTTAATATGCTTGTGTTGGATTATATCATTGATTTGTTGAATTAACTGAAACTGGGTGGTGCTTGTTAGTTCCCAGCATGGTTTGCATATGGTTGAATTAAGAAAGAATAAATGGTAAAATGAAGTTTTTTTATGTTTTGAGAAAATGAGACTTGATGGTGTGTAATTGTTTAATGTTCAATTATTGGAATTATTAGAACCATTTAAATTACAGTGGGTAACCATTGTGGAGAATAGTGGAGCATTTTGTTTGTCTGGCTGATTAAATACTTTCTACGGTTTGGTTAAATGAGCATTTCTAAGCATTTAGGATGATAATATGTGTTGCACGAAATAGCTAGCTATTCTATCAATTTAAGTGTCACTAAAATAAATGAAATATTAATGGATTAATGAGTAGAAAATACCCGAATCATGTTGGGAAGCCTTTAAAAAATCACTTTGAGACTACTTTAATAAGGTCACTTAAAATGACTTAATTCCGTGATGTTGAAGTTACATGAACAAATTATGTTAGTATAATGTAACCCAGTTATGTGGAACCTGAAAAACAATTAATTAAAGCCAACATTTTTTTTAGTGTAATCACTCTAATGTCACACTTATCTTTTTTTGTTATTATTTTCTGCTCCTTGCCCTGTTTTCACAATGCAGACCTGTTAAACATGTATTCTAGAACTTAATTCACTAAACAAAGATCTTAAATGCAAGTTTCGTTTTCAGAGTTTTGTTAATCTCTGTTTAATGGAGCAAGGTGTTCATGTTAAATCTTAATGGGTTAGTTCACCAGAAAGAGCATCATTTGCTCGCCCAAAAGCTCATTTTTCCCAAATGGCTCTGAGTCACCATTCTCTGCATGGAAAAGAAAAAGACACAATAACATTAAATAGAATGTTCAGTTGAAACTGATTTTCTTAAAGATTTAAAGTTAAATGTAATAATAAATGACAAAAATGATATTAAAGCAGATACAAAGAGATAGGCTGCTCCTGATGTCACACATAAGACAGAAACACACTGTAAAAAACAATAAGTAAAGTTTACTTAATTTTTTCAAGGCAAGTTTTTTGCACTGATATTTTTTGAGTAAATTTCACACATAATTAAGTAAACTATACTTAACTTAATACTTAAGTTAAGTGAAAGTAACATAAGAAATTAAGTAATTTTTATTTAGCTAATTAAAGGTTAAGTAATATCTAGTCTATTTAATTGAATTGTTCTTAGTACAATATTTCACTCAAACAATGTAACATTGAATTAGACCATACTGTTTAAGTTATAAATACATGCAGTGTGTCTCATCACATCTTCACTTTTGATATAGCGCATGTGTGAACGCAGACCTCAATACTTGGTAGACAATACACAATGACGGTAACATTTGATAGATTGTTTTTGTGTGTGCATGTGCCATTTTAAGTAGAAAATGAACTCCAAATGTCACAAAATGGCAAATTACAGGTCCTAACAATAAAAGTAATGATAAAATAGTGTAAATACACCTGCAACTTTTTACTTAATTTTATAATGTTGATATTTACACTTTAATTTCTACACGATTGAATTCGAGTTCTAGAATTTACTTTTTTTAATTCTTGCCTGAACTAACTTTTTTCATGTAAATTAGGCTACATTGTTTTTTCTGTAGTATTTACTTCACCACAAAATCATTTTTATCAGTGCACTTCTGTTACTATATAAATCAATGATTTAAAAAAGTTCTTTTCAGCATGTTTTGTTACACACACATCATGTAAATGTAAATCACAATAGGCCTCAGATCTAATAGTAAGAGTAACAGAAACAGAAGTAATAGAAACTATATATATATACACATTTTTAATGTTAAAGTAAGTGATCAAATAGCCTATTTAGTTTCTCTTTCATTTATTTTATATGAAGAGTTCAGATGCAAAAGCCTCTAAGTGCCATTTGAAATTTCCTTCTAAAATGATCATTTTTATCAAGCTTGTATATTTAAGTTTAGTAATTTCACTTAAATTGCAATGAAGATTACCTATTAATTGTCATTTAAGTGAAATTACTGAACTTAAATATACAAGCTTGATAAAAATGGTCATTTTAGAAGAAAATTTCAAATGCCATTTAGAGGCTTTTGCATCTGAACTCTTCATGTAATGTTTGAATAATAAAATGATCCACAATATTTACATTTGCATAAGCAGTTTGATTTCTTTTTCATAATAAAATACAGAGCATGGGAGAGAGTTACATGTTACATGTCAGTTGATTATTTAGAGACATTTGTCTTCACACAGCAATTAAACTAAGCCCAGTTTATCTGGATTTGTGAAAAATACTTAAAAGGTGTTGGTGAAAGACAAGTTTAAAATTGACAGTATTAAAGACACTAATTGTGACATAAGGAACAGCATGTGGCAGTTGTGAATTTTAGTCATGAAACTGTATCTGTATCAGAGGGCAGGTGACTCAGTGAGTGCTGCAATTCAAGCAATCCATTTTATAATGTTAAATCTTCATCAAGAAACCCAGAAAAAAACATGCGAAAAATATTCTACTTGTATGTTACTTGCATTTCAGATTGTCTAAATATGGCCTAAGACTTTTGCCTCAATACGCTCCTAATTACAGCTTATTAATCGTTTGTAACATAGTATTAGGTAGATTAACACTAAAACGGCCATGATGAAAATTTTGACCGTTTTGAATTTTATATCTGCAATAACTTTGTTGAAAAAAATATCTAAAATCCTGCTGGTACCTGACTTTTCCTATAAAGTGTCTATTTTCATTTAGAATGTTTTCATATAAATTACGCATGGCAAAAAAAAACAAAAAAACGTAATGTTAAGAATACCGCGAAATTCAGTGCAGTCAATATGACGTCTATGGCCGAAATAGGTAAATTAAAAAAAAAGTAAAAAAAATTTCTATAAAATTAAATAAATTTCTTTTTTTAAATTTACCTATTTCGGCCATAGACGTCATATTGACCGCACCTGAATTTTGCGGTATTCTTTTGTTACATTTCCCGTGGTTGACCTTTGTTTCTCTCACTGTCAACAGAATATCTCAATGATACTTTTAGTTGTTATTATATTGCTCTAAATTATATTGAATGGATATGGAAATATAGCCTGTTGTGAACATGCGACAATTATATGGGCTACTAATGATATTATTATTTATAAATGTATAATTAGACTTGTTTAAATGTACAGTTTGGTGTTGTTTTGTTTTTAAAAGATATTCTAATACAAAAAAATGCATTAATTTCTCAATTGGGTTTTTATCATTAAATATATAGAGTTTGGAATCTAGTGATCAAAACAGTTCTAGTTATGAATTCATGCACTCATTCATGCACAGTTTTAAGGGAGGTAGAATGTGGTCATGTAGAATAAGGCCTGAATGTGTTTGCTTTAAAATAACTAGTACTAAAACAGCCAATATCATAGTAATATACATGCTATTTGTATATTTGTTCCAGCGGCAATTACAATTTTAAACAATATGAGTAAGTGAGATGTTTTAGTATCCGATAGTTAATTTAGTCAGAGGATAGGCTACGTATGTGTATGGTGCAGTATGTCATGATGTTTTACTTGTAAAATTATATGTGAAATGTTTGGTCTCATATGTTCGTTTTGGGATGTCCAACTCTTTTCTTTTATCTGCCAAACAAATGTACCTGTGGGTACGAAATAAATATACCTTGACCTTGAATTAGGAACTAGTGAGGACCTTAAATTAAAGTATCACCATCTGAAGAGTTCAGATGCAAAATGCCATTTGAAATTTTCTTCTAAAAGGACCATTTTTATCAAGCTTGTATATTTAAGTTCAGTCATTTCACTTAATAAATGACAATTAATAGGTAATCTTCATTGCCATTTAAGTGAAATTACTGAACTTAAATATACAAGCTTGATAAAAATGATCATTTTAGAAGAAAATTTCAAATGACATTTAGAGGCTTTTGCATCTGAACTCTTCATTTGTATATCTGGTAGATCTGTGTTTGCAATATATGTTTGTTTATATGAATATATATTTGATTTTATTTATTATATTGATATATATTTTTTTACATTATTATTATTGTCTGAAAATATTGTATTAGAGTGACTAATTATTCTAAGTTGGAACAAAATGCATCAAATGATTAAATAACATGAACACCCTGCCCAAACACAGAAATGAACAAAACTCTTAATCTCTGAAATAAAATGTATTTATCTTTTAAGATGTTTAGTTCTAGAATACATGTTTAACAGGTCTGCATTGTGAAAACTGGGCGAGGAGCAGAAAATAATTATAAAAACAGATTAGTGCGACATTAAAGTGATTAAACAAGTGACAAGCAGAGACTCAAGAAGTGAATAAAAAGGGTTTGTGAGAGGCAAAGAGAACCAGATCCACCATCTCCATCCATTCTGCAAGACACGAGACGGTTTGAGAAGATGTGGAGGTTGACGTGTGTCAGTTTGGCCCTGCTCTTATCTGTTCAAGGTAAGAACTACTGTATTTTATCAGCACTACACATTTCTGGCATAGTCCTGTTTCTTGTGAGATCATTTAATTCAGTATATTTCAGTATATTGCAGATATTTCCATAAAATCATTCCTCTTTAATGTGTGCTACCATCTCTTCCACCACAGGTTCACTTTCTCAGTTGAATGGTAAGAGCTCGTCTCATTCTTCATATGTTCATATGAATCACGGAAATGCGCATGTGAGCAATTTCTCTTTCTCTCATAGTTTGTGGACAAGCCCCTCTAAACACCCGTATTGTGGGTGGTGTGGATGCCGCTGAAGGGTCGTGGCCGTGGCAGGTCAGTCTGCACAGCACCATCTATGGAGGTCATTTTTGCGGGGGATCCCTCATCAACAATGAATGGGTGCTGACGGCAGCTCACTGTTTACCTGGGTAAAATTCACCTAAACAAACATTAATTGGTAGAATGTTTTCTTTTCTCACTGTATTCTCTGACTGTTTTCAGTGTCAGTGCATCCAGTCTCCGTGTGTACTTGGGAAGGAGGACACAACAGGGAGTCAACGCCAATGAAATCAGTAGAAATGTCGTCACAATCATCGTTCACCCCTCCTACAACAGCAACACAAATGACAATGACATCGCTCTGCTGCGCCTGTCCTCCACCGTTACCTTCAATGACTATATTAGACCCGTGTGTCTGGCGGCACTGAACAGCAGCTTCCCTTCTGGCACCAGCAGCTGGATCACGGGATGGGGAGATGTTCAATCTGGAGGTACGGACACATACATACTCATTCGTTCACACATACACTACCGGTCAAAAGTTTAAGATCGGTAAGATTTTTTATGTTTTTAAAAGAAGTCTCTTCTGCTCACCAAGGCTGCAGTTTTTTGATAAAAAATACACAAAAAACCCAGTAATATTGTGAAATATTATGACAATTTAAAATGACTTTTTTTATGTTAATATATATTAAAATGTAATTTATTCCTCTGAAATTTCAGCATCATTACTCCAGTCTTCAGTGTCGCATGATCCTTCACAAATCACTCTAATATGATGATTTTATGCTCCAAAACATGTATGATTATTATCCATGTTGAAAACAGTTTTTTACTGTTTTATTTCAGGATATCTTTGATGAATAGAAAGTTCAAAGAACAGCATTTATTTAATTAGAATCTTTTCTAACATTATAAATGTCTTTACTGTAACTTTTGATCAGTGTAACTCATCCTTGATGAATTGAAGTATTGATTTCTTATTTATTTCCCCCAAAAATAAAATACAAATTCTTACTGACCCCAAACTTTTTAAATGCTAATGTTTAATGTAACAAAAGCTTTCCATTTCAGATAAAAGCTGTTCTTTTGAACTTTCTATTCATCAAAGAATCCTGAAATTAAAACTGTATGTTTTCAACATGGATAATAATCATACATGTTTTTGGAGCATAAAATCATCATATTAGAGTGATTTGTGAAGGATCATGTGACTCTGAAGACTGGAGTAATGATGCTGAAAATTCAGCTTTTTTTCAGAGGAATAAATTACATTTTAATATATATTAACATTAAAAAACTAATTTTAAATTGTCATAATATTTCACAATATTACTGTGTTTTTTGTGTATTTTTTATCCAAAAATTGCAGCCTTGGTGAGCAGAAGAGACTTCTTTTAAAAACATAAAAAATCTTACCGATCTTAAACTTTTGACTGGTAGTGTACATCTCATAACAACTCTAATATATGATTGTGTGTTTGTGTGTACCCTGTTCAGTGAGCCTAGCTGCTCCTGGGACTCTGCAGGAAACTATGGTTCCAGTGGTGGCTAATGATCAATGTAATACTCTGCTGGGTTCTGGATCTGTTACCAACAACATGATCTGTGCTGGTTTATTAGAGGGAGGCAAAGACACCTGCCAGGTACAACAGTCAACTAGATCATTAAGTGTGCACATCAAAACATGCTTCATGTCTGAAAGTCCATTATGTTTTTCTAATATATCTTGACACACAAACGTCTATCTGTGCTTCTTTTTTACATGTGTGTGTGATTTTTTCTGGCCATGTTTGATTAGACGTTAGTCCCATAAAGAAAACCCCCCTGTCTTTCTTCAGGGTGACTCTGGTGGTCCAATGGTGAGCAAGCAATGTTTGGTGTGGGTTCAGGCTGGTATCACCAGCTGGGGTTATGGCTGTGCCGATCCCAACGCACCTGGTGTTTACACGCGTGTTTCACAGTATGAGAGTTGGATCTCCACCACCATTGTCCAGAATCTCCCAGGATTCGTTGTCTTCAACCCCTCAAGCACATGCCGACCTGTTTCTACGACCGTTTCGACTGCATCTCCTACTTCTACCACCTCAACCATGTCTACTACATCGCCTACTTCAACTACCTTAAGAAGTTCTACTACTACAACAACAACTACCACCCTAAGACCAGCACCCAATCAGAGTAACTTTCACACACACACACACACACACCACTCTCTAAATGAGAAATTCACTTATAAATAATAAAGAGTTAATAAAGAGTTTTGCACAAAAAAGAACCAAATGTACACTACCGGTCAAAGGTTTAGGGTCGTTAAGATGTTTTATGTTGTTAAAAGAAGTCTCTTCTGCTCACTCAAGGCAGCAATTTTTTATAAAAAATACACAAAAAACACAGTAATATTTTGAAATATTATGACAATTTAAAATGACTTTTTTATGTTAATATATATTAAAATGTAATTTATTCCTCTGAAAAAAGCTGAATTTTCAGCATCATTACTCCAGTCTTCAGTGTCACATGATCCTTCACAAATCACTCTAATATGATAATTTTTATGCTCCAAAAACATGTATGATTATTATCCATGTTGAAAACAGTTTTTACATTTTTATTTCAGGATTCTTTGATGAATAGAAAGTTCAAAGAACAGCATTTATTTAATTAGAATCTTTCTAATTAACATTTTGATCTTGTAACTCTTGATCAATGTAACTCATCCTTGATGAATATAAGTATTGATTTCTTATTTATTTCCCCCAAAATAAAATACAAATTCTTACTGATCAAACAATTTTTGGAGCATAAAATCATCATATTAGAGTGATTTGTGAAGGATCATATGACACTGAAGACTGGAGTAATGATGCTGAAAATTCAGCTTTATTTTCAGAGAAATAAATTACATTTTAATATATATTAACATAAAATAAGTCATTTTAAATTGTCATAATATTTCACAATATTACTGTGTTTTTTGTGTATTTTTTTATAAAAAAATTGCAGCTTTGGTGAGCAGAAGAGACTTCTTTTAAAAACATAAAAAATCTTACCGACCCTAAACTTTTGACCGGTAGTGTATATGCGGATAAACGATTATTTTCAGCTGTCAGTGAACAACCACTGTCATGATTGGCTAACGTTATTGCATGGGAAACAGGTTCAATGCCCACTCACTATTTAAAAAAAAACTATTAAACTAGTAAGTTTTTTGAAAATATAATAATCCATATAAAACCATAATTTACAGACAAAGCATTATGAAATCATTTTACTTGTGATGCAGTTACTGTTGGATCCAATAGAGTTGGATGCTGCATCTTTAAACAAAACCAAAATATAATCCTCTGACGTGATCCAGGACACCATTAAAATAAACCATCCAGTTGTTTCCAATCCTTCTGTAAAGTCTGTACATGGATGCAAACGATCCATTTAAAATGGACACTGTAAAAGACAGCGTTCTTTCTCTCTTCTATTTGTTCTGTTGTAGACAAAGTGTGTGTAGTATTTCAGAAACTGAATGCACATCTGTATACTGTATCCAACAAGCATTAGTGATTATAATGGGTTCTATTTGCTTTTGACGCAACGCTCACTTCCAGTGTAGGAAAATGTAAGCCATTAAGTGACTGAATGCCAGTGGGGCCTATTTTGCGATGATGTAGCTATTCATCGATGTCTTGCTCTGAAGGCAATCATATGCAAATCTATTTGCCCATGTTACAAGATCATGCTATATCAAAACGAGCCATTTTTGGAGCTTGATTAAATCGATAAATTGTTTTTATATGTCTTATATGAGATGTCATGACCCCTTTAACATCACTTCTCTGCATAATGCTCATTTAAATGTCTTTTTTTGGTGTAGTCTCAGACTCTTGTCAAGGGAGATGTGGCGAGAGATTCGACAACCTGTAACCGCTGCAACTGCAATCCTAACTGTAAAAGAAGATGCTGCTGGGATTATAGAAGGCAATGCAGTAAGTCGAAACACACAGACAAATATATAAACAACTGTTCATAGTTCTGGAACATCATTCAAACTTCCTTCAAATTATTAAAAGTCTTCAGCTCTGTGTTTTATTTTGTTTTTTGTCTCTGCAGGGGCATGAGTGCACTAGAAGATTAGTGGATCTTCTAAATGGCTCACCTGTACTATATATTTAGCATCAAATAAATGTTAAATATTATTTTAAACCAGAACAGAATGCATTATAACTTCATATTATACGTCTTTTGTAATCTGTATTATATGATTAAATAAATACTTAGCATCATCTGGCTTTTGTAATTATTTTTTTGCTGTTATATAAATCGCACCAACAGGCAGTAGCACCTCATTGCACTACATGAGATCCAGGGGGCGGAGTTGGACCCAGATCTGGTGGGTGGAGATGGGTAGGGGTGGGGTTAGGGATCAGGGGTGGATATTGGTAGGTTTAGGTATATGTAAAGTGGGAGGAGTTTGATCTGAATCCAACTCCTCCCCTAGATTTTGTGTTCTGCAGTGAGGACCATTGTGAATGTATGAAAGGTGTCATGGCACAAACCACATACTTGTGTATAGCAAGGATGTACAGTAATTAAGTGATAAAATCATTGCTCAATAGCCATCTAAACAGGTGATGAAATATATAAAATCTATATGTATTATCAGACTGTTATGTTATATTTCTATTAACTATTGTTGAAAGTTGCAAACCATCTGAGAGAACCACATTGAGTTCCCACACAGAGAAATCTCTTATTTTCTCACCACAAATTTTTGAAGAGTAATCCAGCCTCTCAAAGGTGAATCTAAAGATGAATTACACTGTGTACTATTAAAAAAAAAAAAAAAAACACACATTAAAACAATAAGTTAAATAAACCTGTAAAAAATATTGTTGGTTTAACTTAAAAAGTAAGTAACCTGGGTTGCCTTAAAATGTTAAGTTCATTGCAAGAACTGGAAAAAGTGAGTTAATACAATGAAGGATATTAATTTAATCATCAGGAACTCAAAATTATATGTTGTCTACACTAAATACATTAAGTTGATTTGACAAAAGAAAAAAAATTGTGATTACTACACTGTAAAATAATATTGTTGGTTTAACTTAAAAAGTAAGTAACCTGGGTTGCCTTAAAAATGTTAAGTTCATTGCAAGAACTGGAAAAAGTGAGTTAATACAATGAAGGATATTAATTTAATCATCAGAAACTCAAAATAATAAGTTATCTCAACTAAATAAATTATTATAAAGTTGATTTGACAAAAGAAAATATGTTGTGATAACAAATCTTGAAAATATTTTTTTTTACAGTTAAATATTATGCCATTTATAAAATATGTAGGCCTGTGCCAATTTATTACTCTGGGATATCTGTTATGATTATTTCAGATATGAATATTGCCAGCTTTTACATCCTCTCGAAATGTGCACTAAACATGCTAACGTGGTGGTTGTGAGTGAGGGTGTGATGCCTAACCCCGTGACAAATCCCTGACGCCTTCATCCGGGACTCTTCCACCAGAACACTCTCCAACATGGCGGCGTCAGGTAAGAATAATGCGCACTCGTGCTCTGTCTATATTTGTTGGATTCTTTGCGCAACAGCTTTAAACAAGTTTGTATAACATTATTGAGTTCAAACGTAATGGATATGGCATTCACTGTATCCGTTTTCAAACTCGGCGCTGTTTAATCTGTTGGTTAAATGCATTGAAAACATGGATTAGTCGCATTGGTGAAGCCGTATGCTCAGATGAATTAGCCAGTGTGCTAGCGGCCAAATCATGTGCCTCGTCTGTCTCGTTGCCCCCCTTAGTTTTAGGACGCGACAAGGTTTCGCAAACGAATGTTCTGGTAATTTGGTAGTTCATACGGTTAGTGTGTGGAAAGTTAAAATGTTATGTTCAATGATAGTGCATAAAGTTCTGGATGGTGCTAATAACCCGTGTTTGGTGCGTATGCGCAGTACGTTTCAGAGGAGGGACCGGAGGGTTCACCACGTGCACGGAACCGAGGTAGTCGTTCTGTGCTCATTTAGACTGGACCGATTGTAGTGGTGGGGATTTTTGTAATCGTTTTAATGTGGTTACGGATTCATTCAGTGCAGTTATATCGTTACTGTTGCTGATGTGCGAGTGTCTTATTTCTGTCGAGTCATTATTGCATCATTTAACGTTACTGACTTAATCGATCACTAAATAATCGAGGAATTCACGACCAAAACATGATCTCTTATTACCTTATATTAATTGACGTGTCAGTTTGACATAGCATACAAAAGATAGTGCCTAAGTTATCAAAACGAATTTAAATTAAATGAATGAAAGCTCAAAATATTATTATTGAATGTTATTCCAAGTCTTGGACCAGGCAGATGCACAGTACATCTTATGAAAGGACAGCCTTAGGGAAATACTGAATTATAAGAATGTTAAAGGGATAGTTCACTTTGAAATTACTTTTTGATTGTGTAAGCTTACTTCGAGGGTATTCAAGATGTAGTTGTCTTTGTTTCCGCAGTAGTTTCAATTTTAATATTTTTAGGTCAAACCGTTCTTGTCTGTCAGTCATGTAATTGAGTTATATGGGGCCCACCTTAAAAAGCATGCAGAGAAGTCCAAATTAAACATGATTTAATGAATTGTAAATGTTAGTCCACATTGATGGCATAAGACATGAAACAAGTGGTTTGTGTGAGAAAATGAACAGTATTTATTTAGTTTTTACCTTGTAAGTTGTAACCATAGCCACGTTCCAAGTGATCTGAGGGCACGGCACTTTGTGGCCGTGGTTACAAGAGGTAAAAATTATATAACTACAGTTCATTTTCTCACACAAACCGCTATTTGCGTGTCTTCAGGCCATCAATGTGTTCTTACATTTATGAGTCATTAAATCATGTTTAATATGAATGACAGACAAGAACGGTTTGAACAAGAACACGCACAAATGTTATAGAGAAATAAACAGACAATGCTTATGTGAACAAGATCATTGGCTCTTTTAACTGTAACAGGACTAAAGCTACCATATTTCATGTTAGACATTCCCATTCATTTTTATTTGAGTGAACCATCTCCTCCCCTTACAACATCCCTAGTGAGGCTCACTGAGTGTCTTATCTCACCTTTTCATTTCCTAGTTGCATAGCATTAGCACGTCTTTTGCATAAGTGTGATATTAATCAACATTTCATGAGTGGTGTGAAACCTATTAGCATCTGTTTTGGCTTTCATGCGGTTTAATTTAGGGTGTTGAGAGGAGGCTGTAGAGGAAATCCTCTACAACTGTAATGACATTTCACTTAAGGCAAGCCATCTATTTTTTTGCATAATCATGCTTAGTCTGTTATCTCTGTCACCATGGGGGCATGAAATGAGAATTCACCCTGTTTTCAAAATTCATGTTATTCATCTTATTGTAAACAATTCATCCATGCATGTTTAATTTTTTTTAACTTTTTTTAATACTTAATCAAATTGTAGAGGTAGACCGATTAATTTTGGCATTTTTTAACATAATCGGTATCGGCCAATATCCAAGTATATCAAGCCGATTATTAGGCAGGCGCATCTGTGGGCAGCCTATAGTGTTGTCGTGGAACACGTGTTTGAGGCACGCTGCCGCTGAGAGTCATTTCCCAGCCGAGTGAGTAGCAGACCTAAATATGAACGCGTGAAATATCGTTTCATGAAATATCGTCATTGACACGTCAGGCACAACACTGACCGTTAGTTAGTAGCTGGATTAAACATGGTTAAAATGCTGGCCAAACAGTGTAAAGTGTGACTGTATTTCACTGTAGACTAAAAGGTCCAACAGCAGGATGCCGTTGTCTGAAGAACAGATGGACGGTGTGTTGTGGTGCATTTAAAGTTTTTGTAAAATATCATTTTCCCATCTGGTGGTTGTTTTTGTCGTTCAACAGCAATTTACTAGTGACATACGTTAATGTTAGAAGTTAAATTAAATAAAATATAATAAATCCTGTATATAAAAAAGTTAATCAAGTTTTTTTTTCTCCTTTTTGTGATAATTAGGTTATGTCCATTTGTCTTTGTCCATCAACAAACAAAACAAACCAAAAATACATGTTTCAGGACATTTTTTGAGAGGATAAAATGTTTTTGTTGAGAAAGTTTGTCTATGTTAAGTAATTATCATTTCTTTTACATTTTATCTTTCAAATAGAGGTTAAAAACCAAGCAAATATCGGCAGCATTAATCTGCCATCGGCCTGATCTACCGGATTTCAGAAGATCGGCATCGGTGTGAAAATAAACATATCGGTTCGACCTCTATCAAATTGTCATAATTCTGATATAATTTTCTGGTGAAATGCGTGACAGATTTCTCTCTGTCGCGTATACCAGACTCCTCCAATTTTTTAGTCTCTTTAATCACTGCCGCGTTCTTACAATCAACCTCAAGCTTGCATTCAGATTGGCCTTCATCCAATCAGCAACCGTTTGAACCAAGTCCCGCCCTACTTCTTTTTCCCCTTTTTAAAAATCTTTCACTGAGATGTCTGTCAACTACTTTATTTTCATTGTGAATTTTAACTTACATAAATGTATCAAAAAATGAAATGGCTCAGTTTGTGCATTCTCATACAATATGTTATAATATGTTATATGGTATGTTCTTTCTTTAGCTAAGAAGAATAAGAAGAAGGGGAAGACCCTGACCCTGACTGATTTCCTTGCAAATGATAATAGTGGCAATGCACCCCCAGTTACCCCAGCGCAAAGACTACCAGCTGGGCAGATGAGACTGATGACTTGGATGGAGATGGTGAGTAAATCCTGGAATGGACTACAAATCTAAACTAACTCATTGCTAAGAGATGCATGACAAATGTGCTTTTATCATCGAGTTTTGTGTATATACAGTAGGGATGTCGCAATCGATTAATCGAATTATCGATTAATCAGGTTTATGCGCGTGCCTGCTGCTCAACCGCAAAACATGCAAGCGAGCACACCGGAGTTATGTTTGGACTTCATCATGACTGACGTTTTGCGTGTGTATTCGCAGCCTTTTGTTTATGCAAATGTAAGTTGTAATAGTTTATTATGTGTACGTCTATATCTGATTTATCTCATTATGTTAAAACTGAAGCGTAATCTTTACGTACGCACTAAACGGCAATGCCAGACTAATAATGACTATTGGGAGTGTCATATATTACATAACATATAAAGAGAACAATATTGCCAATTAAAACGTGGTGAATAATTTGGGTTTAGTTGTCCTGTCGCGTCGTTCCAGGGAAGAGCGCGTGCACAACATTTCAGTCATTCTGAATGGCACGTAACTTGGTTCAGAGTTCACTTGTGTGTCACGTCATTTTGTGAAGATGCTATTTGTAATGTTGTGTTTCATTTTGTGTGTGACTGATCTAGGTGTTCGTATGGTTGTGTTTCTTTTGATTTAGATAACGGAAAAGGCTCAAGCGGTTATTTGATTAGGCAGGGCCAGCTTCAACCAGCAATGCACTGACGTTACTAGTGATGACAATGAATTAATTTGTGACTGTCAGCTTGGGTGACATCAGAAACACTATTTTATTAAATCGTTGTGAATTCATTGGGTTTGGTTGCTGTTTTCAGTGCAGCGTCCACAACATTCTGACAAGCACGTCACGTTGGTAGAGTGACACGTTGTGTTGTAATATTTGATTATTGAATAATTTAATTTAATTATCATATCTTGAAACATTTTACAATCTTTTTTTAGATTAAAGCCCTTTATTTTTTAGCCTTTTATTCATATTAAAAACAATTATCTTTAATTTGGTGAGGAAATAGCATTTCGAGCAGTATTTGCAGAGCCCTGTCCAGCTGTTGGTCATACTTCCAGCCAAGTGCTGCTACTAATGTTTAATTTTTTTTCATCCAAGTAGTTTATCAGATGGAGGATTATATGTAGACTTTAATATATTTAAGGCTAAGCATACCATATGAATTTTCTTGACGTTACCTATTTTATCTTGCTTCATGTTTGCAACAGGTAGAGCCAGTGCAGAAATATTTTTTATGTATTTTGATTTTCTGTGCATAATTTATTTTGTTAAACTACATAAATGCCACATCTGTGCCATACTCCGCAACTGTTACAATAGAACACCATTTTGGAGCAATATGACATGCATTTTCATTCAGTATATAAGCAATTTTTGCTTTATATGTACAAAGACTCTATTTGATACAGTGAGAAATGTACATTCTCAGGAAAATCTCCGCTTATCAAGTTAATCGTTAATACGATCGATGAAGGTCAATCAATTAATGATTAATGAATTAATCGATAATGCATGCCTAATGTAATCGTAGATAGATGCATTTTGAATTGCAGTCAATTAAAATTGTATATATAGTAATGGAGTTCCATCTCCTCCTCAGTCAGTCTCAACTTCCTGAACATACTCAAAGGATACATCTGAGCTCCTCCCAGTCGATCGCTCCATCCTGCCTACTGCGCCTCGTGCAGCACGGGAGCCGAACGTTGACCGCTCTCGGCTGCCACGCGGCCCGCCCTACACTGCCTTCCTCGGTAACCTTCCTCCGCGATGTCAGCGAGGAATCTATTAAAGACTTCTTTAGGGGACTTGCGGTCAGTGGATACGCTGCATACACATTTAAAAATGGGATATCTAGATTATACTTATAATATCTTAACTGCTTGACAAGTGCAGGTTGTTTTGTAACTGTCTTTTGTGTTTATTATCAGATCAGTGCGGTGCGTTTGCCACGGGAGCCTAATAACCCAGAAAGGCTAAAGGGATTTGGTTATGCTGAATTTGATGATGTTGATTCAATCTTGCGCGCACTCAGTTTAAATGAAGAGGTAGGTCATCAATAAAATACTGACATCAGTGCATTGCTGTTGTTTTAAATCTTAAATTTAATGTTGCATTAAATTTGTGTAGAATCTTGGGAACAGGCGGATCCGGGTGGATATCGCAGATTAGTCCAATGACAAAGGTGAACTTATGATCTACAAACTCCTTCACATTGTCATTGCCTCCGTGAAAGTGTACTTTCTTGATTTAAATTTGACGTCATATTTCCTCCAGAGAGGGATGGTGGATCAATGTCAGGGCGAGACCGGGATAGAGATCGTGGTCGTGGGATGGACGGTGGCCCTGATAAGACTGATACTGATTGGAGGGCACGCCCGAGTGGCGAGCAAGATGAAGGACCACGCCGTGACGAACTGGATTTGGAGACCGTAAGTTAAACAGATGCTAAATGTATATCATGCTTAAAATTCTTTGCATATATATTTTTTTAAAAATGTCTACTATAAAAGTGAAATCAAAGTATTTATAACATTAAAAGTAAAGCTGCATTATTACTAAAAGTAATAGCTTAATGCAACTATCAAATTGCAAATATTAAAGGTAGGGCTGCACGAATACTTGGAAAATATGCAATATGTGAATGTTAAGTTTTGCAATAACAATATAACATGTCCCTAGAGTAATGCTAATATTTTATTAAGCTTTTTAATAAAAAAAAATCATTATATAGGATAATGATCATACTAAAATAAACAAGGTAGGCTAAAAGAGATTTTTCCGAATCTGATTTTAATTAATGGTTGTCTGTGAGACGGTTGTCTTATTTTGTTTTGGTAGAATTTGGTAGGGCTTAAACTTTTTGAAGTCATCATTTAGCTCCCTGAGATTAGTTTCCTCTCGACATGGCCACAGTTTTTCCGCACGACTTGGTGACACTGTCACTTATATTCACATATAGTGTTTTTTGCGTGTGCAAATTCATTATTTCAAATGCAGGCACGCGGCAAGCATGCTCAAAAGCACATTTTTCCAGGTTCGCATATGCCACGACGAGTTGGGAGCGTCTTTACCGTAGGTCATGTCATAAAAACCAACGATCAGCTTCGGCCTTTCCGTAACAACATCGAAAGCTCGGCCCGAACAGCTGATCATTGCTGTACAGGGTGGGTTTTTATTTCCCATCTCATACAGATATCTAGAAGTAAAGCTAATACAAGGGCTAGAATCAATTAATCCTTTACTGGTACTTATTCGGTCATCATGGAAATTCCTCAGCGCAGTTCATGGTTCCATAGCAACGACAGACACAATTGCTTGTGGAAAAGAGATAGTGGTACGGCCGCACTTTCCAGGCGCTTTTGGCGCGATGTGCGACGGCCCCTAACACCGTGGTCCTGAACTACACGCGACGCACGCGACTCGTCGCATAAAGGTATCTTTTCCATGTTAATCAGAGTTTTTGTCTGAACACAGACGCTGACGCTGCGCGAAGTCTTAATTTAGAAACGGATTCCTGATTTCTGCGACGTCGCGGCTGACAGAATGAATAAATTACACTGTTTATGATCTACACATTATTTATTTTTAGTTAAAAATAGGTCATTGTGCCACAAGATAACGGATAATTTACCTCAGATTGTGAAAGCAGATAATATAGCGTTGCAAAATGAATTATATGCAAACATACAACTGTACTTCATCACAAAATTAGTCAATGAGTATATTTTGTTAATGTTCTGATTTTTAATAATGTTATTTCTTGATTTGATTATGTCCTTACCCATTTCCAATGCGACTGCGGGCCAACAGTGCGCTTTCACAGAGAGACTCTGCTTACACCATAGCTCACACGCTGTTCTGAATATGTGGCATCTCACAGTCGCGTCGCGTCTAGTGTGGACAGACACACTTGCTGTCGACTGAATTTGATTCGCGTCACGTGTAGTTAGGATGCAGTGTGTTACACAGTCCCTGCATTTGTGACACTTCTCTATTGAAGCCAAAATATTGCCATATTTCAGATGTACAGTTCTTTTTAGGCACTGGTTCTTTGCTGTTGTCATTTTTCCCATGTCTCTACTCCCGCCATTAGTTTTTATTTTCCATTCTCTGCTCTGAGCCACTCAGGTTAGTAACTACTGGGAAGAAGGCGGGTATAAAGATTGTGAGGCCCCATTTGATTTTGCTATTTTGTTTAATGCCTTGTGGTCTTTTTGCAGGGTCTCGTGATCGCTATGGTCTGGACCGATTCAGAGATGCTCCAAGGCGTGATGATCGTTTTGACAGCGGTCGAGATCGCTTCAGTGGGAGAGATCGCTACGACGACAGAGGTAGCAGAGACTATGATCGTGGAGGTTGGTAGACTTTCGTTCAGTAGAATTTATTATGATACTCTACTCTAAAATGGTGGTGCAAGTTATTAAAGGAAAAGCTCACCCCCAGAAATTTAAATTGTCACCATTTTTCACTGTCAAGTTGTTCAAGACCGAACCTATATGAATATTTCTTCGGCTGAACACAACAAAAAAAAAAACACATTTTATAGAGATGCACCATTACAATTTTCTTTTCTTTTTTTGTTTTTTATTAAAATCAAAAAGTGTAATTCACAACACACAAATGTGATACCCTGGATGGTACAATATACATGGATACATCCCATACAATATACATGTCCATCACTCCCCTAAAGCCTTTATATCATCCATAGAGAAAAAGAAATAGATATATATATAGCCAGCATAAGCTTCACTGTACATAGGTATCATGGAATATACATTTGGATGGGTGGACCACTGGTCCATAAATAGATCCGTTTTCATCTGCAATCTTGCTGTAATTTGTTTCAACCATTAAAATTTTCAAGGCCGAATCCATTGTTCCGGTTTTCATTGAGTTTGACCTTCCGATACCGATTTTATTTTCTAATCTTTTTTATTTTCAATAACACAAATTTTTATTTTCTCTCTCTCTCTTTTCTGACATAGCCTACTCCAGTTCTTATTAAACACACAACATGCAAATTCTATGCATTTTGGGCACTTTTAAACCCTTTTTTCATCAAAAGTGAGCTTTCACTTTAATTGAGCATGAGCAGTGCAGCAAAAATATACACGGCGCAGAAACCGCTTCACTGCTCCTCATGCAATGAAATTCATACAGGTTTAGACCAACTTTAGAGTGAATAAATGATGCCAGATTGGACATTTTTGGGAGAACTATCCCTTTAATTTCTCAGTGAGTTCTTGAATGTTCGGTGTGTACATTTTTTGCAGTTTGCATTGTAAGTAATACTATGATCATATGATTGTCTTAGGTTATGATTCACGTGGTGGTGGAGGACGACGAGGATTCAGCAGTGGTTTCAGACGAGACTTCGATGACCGGCGTGATGGAGATCGCTACGGAGATCGTGAAGAGCATTTTGACAGGAGGGATGAGGGACGAGAAGAGGGGTACATGATGAGATTAGCTCATGCAGAAATTACACACGTTAGCTTTAAAGAGACAAATTTTATATCAGAAAATGTTGTCTCCCTGTTTCTAATTGTATGAAGATTTTCGTTCCAGCCTCTACACAGAGGCCCAAGTTAAACCTGAAGCCACGGAGCATTCCCAAAAGAGGAGGAACAGAGTGGAAGCTTGCCCCCCCAGAGTAACACGACAAGTTCCAGCAGGGCTTCCTCTATATTTGGGGCTGCCAAACCTGTGGACACGGCTGCCAAGGAGAGAGAGGTGGAGGAGAGGCTGGAAGAAAGAACAAGATAGACTCCAGAGACAGTTGGTGGATGACAAGAACAGGGGCCCGGAGAGACGGCCGAGTACCGGTGAGAAGGGGGAAATAGATGGGTAGATACCAAACTTGGTTGCTCACCAGCGAACCACACACTTGTCTACTTGGAAAGTAATTGTGGGATTGTGTGCATTGTGGGATTGCAGATGATTGTACTTGATAGCAAGTCACACTATGGTTTCGAAAACTACCACTACAAATGGCTCCCCAGTCAACAGTGCTCTATTTAAAGGAGCATTTCACCCATTTCAACATTAATCTTTATCGAAAGTGGGTCTTGTATGTAGTCGAAATTTAAAAGAAATTTTGAATTTGGTGCCCTCTTGCCTGAAGAAAAGACAGAAATAACGTTAGAGTGCATTTGTATTTAAGACAACAACTCTAACAATGCACCACATTGCACAGGTCTGCAAACCACTCCCACTTAACCCTTATTTCTCCTATCTCAGGCGGAAATAAGTAAAGAAACCATGACCATTTAAAAATATGACTGAAATTCTAAAGATACAAAGCTTAATGCAAATGAGTGTGCCTTAAAAGTGTCCCTTTAAGGGTATAAGTGGCAATTTCAGACATAGCCCTGGAGTCTCTAAAAAACTGGCATTTAATTAGTGATTAAAAAGAGTAATTTTAGAAGTTAAATTTCTTCTCTTTTTTTTTTTCCAGAGACCCGAGTTTGGAGAAGTGAAGAGCCACTTAAAGAGCGGCAACGCACAGGAAGTGAATCCTCACAACCTAAAGGTAATAAGTTCGTGTTCTTAGCAGATACCTTATCAAAGAATGTAGATTAGGGATGCACTAATATTACAGTTCTGATTAATGTTCTCATACGATGGCTGAGAACATATATAGACATATATATACTGGCCATACATGACTAATATATCTCCATGGTTAGTCATGGGCATTAAAAATGTTTAATAAGGCATTACATTTTATTTGAAGATACCTGCAGAAACCCTGTAAACAATTGGAAATATATGGTAACTACAATATATGGTATATGGTAATTGCGACAAACCATTTGGTGCCTGCTTGTTTTTGTCACATTGCTTTAATCGCTCAGAGGTAGCCATTAATGTTAACTCGACAGCAAACATACTGCTGTTATTTCTCTGCTAATGCAGCATCTAGTCAATAAATGAATTACTTTATAATGATATGGCAATATGTTCTTTAGTGTTCTGTATTCATACCGTTCGCTGTCTGTTTTAAATGCGCTTCTGAAGTGTCAATGCTCTCTGCCTCACGTGTTAACGCAAACAACTCAGCCAGTGATAGTTTATTTGTCCTTTAGAGGCCGCTCTCACTCTGTTTAATGCCAGCAGTCTCTTCTGAGCTCAGCACTCTGATGCTGTGTAATGACCACACACACTTCTCAGCCGTTCTAGCAGTGGACACGACCCGGGAAAAACTATCAGTGTGGATTTTTGCTGTTAACGATAGTTCGAACCAATCAACTTTTGGTACCAGTATATCGGCAAAACCGATGAAATCGGTCAACCTCTATTCAAAATATCAACAAATGCTTTAATATGTCTAAGTAATACAAAAAAAAAACACTCGTTTGAAGATCTCTAATGATAGCAGGAAAACACAAAATCCAGTAGTTACATTAATCAAAATATATTTCTGTATCTGATGTTAAGGAGGATCTAGGTCTCATGATGGTGAACATTCAGAGAATGACGTCTTCAGTGGCCAGGAGGATGAGCCCATCTCTCCTGTATGTACATCACCCTCTTCCAATCAGGGAGGGCTCCCACTGAAAGTAATGCCTGCCCCTCCCCTAAGGAAAATGCCTGGGCCAAACGCAGCCCAGGGGGAGTGCTAATGAGAAGGAAGGAACCCGCTTAGCTGCTCCCAATAGTGCAAAGGAGACTGTATTGGGCAAGGGTAAATGTCTCCACAAAAACATTTCAACAGAGCAGCAATAACCTTTGAATATATACAGTTTTCTCACTTGTCTGTTGTTCTGTTTGCTAGATGAAAACCGGGATGATGGTGTTCAAAGGAATAAAGTTGTGTCTCAGGGAAGAGGTGGTGGAGGAGTTGGAAGAGGAGGAGGAGGTGGGTGGGCACGAGGAGTTGACGGCCCTACTGAAAGACAAGCAGAGAGAACCTGCAGACAGGTGAGGCAGTCTTCACTAATGTGAATGTCATACACTTCATAAATTCTCACTACTGCATCG
The DNA here is from genome assembly GCA_030378365.1 of Hybognathus amarus. Lineage (NCBI taxonomy): Eukaryota > Metazoa > Chordata > Actinopteri > Cypriniformes > Leuciscidae > Hybognathus > Hybognathus amarus. The sequence goes on from JAQIUQ010000655.1 coordinate 641,191, forward strand.
TAGTGCTGTGCGATTAATCATCGTTGAGGGTCGATTTTGGCTTCCAATGATAATGAAAATATGATGTTTGAGATTAAAGTACCTGTAAAGGCAATAGAGGGAATGTGCGTGACGTCACCGTCCGGTCATGTGCCTGCATTTTCTCCCAGTGAGTGGCAAAAAGACTGAGCGGCTGTATATGTTTTCAGCGCTAATGCTGCTAAAAACAAACACGACACATATAAAGTGGGAAAGAGCTTTGCGATTGACTGTACAACTGTACAGCTAGATTTGACAAAAAATCAGAGGTATATTTTTACAGACTGCACTGATATAAGTGATCACCCGGATTCAAACCTATATTGTAATTATATAAAGCGTTCACAGGCAAATTTGCTTTATGTTTACAGTCTATATTGCTTTTATTTCCCCGGCGTCAAAATCAGGCGAACATAAATGTCAGGCGCGACACGATTCCTGGCTGCATGTCAATATCCATGGATCACTGGATCTTTAGCAAGTTGTAAGGAACACTATATTGAGTCCAACATTTAGTTTAAATTGATAAAATTGTTCGTTTTAGTCGCATTTTTGCAGTTTCCACTATTAAATCCAGTCACGCAGCAGATCTTTTGCCACTCAGTCAGGCTGAGGGGGGTTGTTCTGGTGGGAAAGTCACGTCAATGCATTCCCTCTATTCTTAGGAAAAAAAGTTAGAAATGTATTGCTGAAACTTATTACAAAGTTTGTGAACTAAGAAGTACTGAATTGGGGAGTTAGACCGTTTAACAGTTTTCGGGCGGGGCTGAAACGGGGGCCCTATGATGTACTGGAGCCCCTAAGCTCCTGGACACACCCCTACTTGAAGATGCACTGAGGCTGGCCCCTGACCCTAACATTACAAATAGTTCGCATTCAGATTTGCATCAGTTCGCGCTGATCGGTGTCCTTATTTTAATTTCCTATAAACGATCACATCATGAAGAGGTGGATTAATTTTGTGAAGAGCCACCTTGGTGAATAGCTGAGGATCACCGCCTTAGCTATCCTGTAGTGATCATTTTACACGGGATAGTTTTATAAACTTCGTCTGCAGACGACTGGGATTCACTGATAATCCGCTATTACTGGTGAATGGGGCGAACCGACCATCTCCCGCCTTGGCCTTCATCCTCCTGTACCTTAGAGCAATTTTACCAAATGTCACCGCCGGGCGTCTGCAGCTTTCCCGCGAGTGGGCGTGGTTTCAGTGCAGCCAGCGGACACGCCCCCAGCGTTTGAGAGCAGAGAATACTGCTAATTTTTTCAAGAATTTGATAGCTTATTTTATGTACTTGCTGGCTTTTTATTTACATGCCAAAATTTGATTCAGATTTGCAAATTCAGTCAGATTTGCAGAGTATTTGATTTTTTGATTCTCAACCTTACAAAAAAGCACAAGTAATCCATACAACTCCTGCATTACATTACAATTGAATCTATAACAAAAAAAGGTGGTTATTTTCCGAAATCTGGTGACGCGTAGGGCTGGAACAATGCGCATAATCAGTGATGGCAAAAACGCATTGATGCATATTTCTATTTATGTTCTTCACAAGAAGTAGCTACTGAACTAAATCAAACTATTTACAGTAATGGCAGAATAAGTACTGTGTTCAAAGCAAAATATGATATCACAGATATTGCCAGTCCCATATTTTGTGCTTATAATAGTTGACAAAAAATGAAAATTGCATTTATCCACTCATATTGTTCCAAAATCATTAGAACTTTTTAAAACCTTAGAGGTTTCTGTCCCAGCTTTGAAAGTTATTGTAAACTATAATCTTTATAGGTCATCTATAAGGTTAATATATATGAATGGAGCAGTTTAATTTGAGTCTTAAGAGATTCTGATCCCATGCTATAACAGATTTCATTCAGGCTTTCTGTTTCTGTAATATAACAAATAGATTAATCATGCCTTTTGCCCCTTGTTGCAGCATTACAGCCCCCAGTCCTTATTCTCTTTCATTGTATAGAAAAGAGCAGCTCAGTCCTTTTTGTGTTATGTGGAAGGAAAGAATTATCAATTTGTAACAACTTTAGGATGACTAAATTTTAGCTCTTGAGTGAACTATTCTTAAACTCCTTCTTGTATTGACAGGAAGGAGGTCAGGCGGGAGAAAGATCCTAGAATAGCCTCAGAACCAAAGAAATATGAAGAGAGCGTCTCTCCTGTGTAGTACCTCACTTGGTCCTGACCCCTGAATCAGTTTTTTCATGTAGCCTTTTTAATGTAGGCTACATTGCAAGTTAGACTCCAGAAGATGATTGTTTTCTAGAAACTACAAATCAGTGGTGGTGTTTGGCCCACTGTTGTCTGTTGTGTAGAACTTTGGGAAGAAGTTGTACAGAAACAAATACCGGAACATTATTTTCTTCATGCCACTCTTATTTGTTCATCACAGACATTGTGGTCATAACATTTCTTTTTGTCCCTACAGCAATTCAGCTCAGCTAGTAAATATGCTGCCCTACTAATGGATGGAGAACAGGGAGAAGATGAAATTGGAGAGGAATGAATGTCTAGGAAGGATCAGCTAACTACAGAACAGAAGAAAAAGAGCAACTTGAATGATCAAATGAGAGGTTAAATTAGAATTCCCTCATCAGATGGAGTGGCGAAGTTTAATGGGATGATGTGCTAAGGTACCCACAATTCTGTTCTGTGTCATGTTTATGGAAAATGTATACAAGTATTTCCCAAAACTGGTCCATTTTAATTAAAAAAATAAAATGAAAACAATCAGTGCAGTAAGTAGATAAATGCATTCATTCATGTAGACATTTAAAAATCATTGTTAACTTGAAAGTCATTGTTATAAAATAAAAAAGTATGTAAGATACTATAACTTGCCTCTTAATTTCTCTGATTTAATTTAAGTCTGCATTTCATATATAATGCATAAATCTATTTTAATTGGCCATAAGGGGTTAGTTCACCCAAAAATGTCATTATTGACTCACCCTCATGTCGTTCCAAGCCCGTAAGACCCTCCGTCATCTTCAGAACACAACTTCAGATGTTTTTAGTTCTCGAAGAGTGTTCTGTCCCTCCATTGAAAATGTATGTACGGTATACTGTCCTTGTCCAGAAAGGAAATAGACATCAAAAAAGACTAACCCACTAATGAAGCATCAAAGATACATTTTGGTCCAAAAATAAAAAAACTAACGACTTTATTCAGCATTGTATTGTCTTTCGGTTCTGTTCAATCCGCGTTTACGAGTACCGCAGTGACGCTGATGATGTAAGACGCTGCTGACGTGAATCTGGTGCGTCCGTGTATTCAGGTTTGAATAAATCTGGCTGGGCAAAGAAATGCAAGTCTTCCTCTGTGTCGATATCCTTAGACATGTTTGCAAAGATTGTTTTATTTCCAGCTTGCGTCTCCCTCAGACTGTAAACAAAGCTCGGGCGCACTGATAACACATCAGCAGCGTCTTGCATAGGGTTGGCTATCGAGAATCGAGATTCCACTTGGAACCGGGACTGACTTTTCGCTTTTGGAAATCGCTCAAAGTTAATTTCAATTCATAGTTTCGATATTCACAGTCGCGCCGACCGGAAGAAGAAACCTGACGAACCAATCGAAGAAGCGTCTGACCGGAAGTGTTGGCATAACCGTGCGAGTCGAACATGAGTAGCTTACGTCGGCGGTCCAAAGTGTGGCTTCACTTTTCTAAAAATAACGAAATCTCTGCAAAATGCAAAATTTGTGACAAAAGGAGTATTTGTGACAGAAGGTGTATTTCCTTCAGAAAAACCGTTGGTTAGCAAGGTTAGCTAAACTTTTTTGACCCTGCCTCTTAAAAGAATCGGAATCGAGAACCGTTAGGAACCGGAATCGAAACAAGGAATCGAAATCGGAATCAGAATCGTTCAAATTCAAATGATACCCAACCCTAAGTCTTACATCAGCATCACTGAACGGAAGAAAATACAATGCTGAATAAAGTCGTAGTTTTTGTTAGTTTTGGAGCAAAATGTGTTTTCAATGCTTCAAAACATTCTAACTAACCCACTGATGTCACATGGACTACTTTGATGTCTTTATTTCCTTTCTGGACAAAGACGATAAGACCGTACATTTTCAATGGAGGGACAGAAAGCTCTTTGACTAAATCTAAAATATTGTAGCCCTCAAACTGTATTCACTTTATAGCCCTTAATCCTGTAATTGTGGACAAAAGTGGGCACAGAGGACTCAGGTGTGATCCTAATTTTTATTTATTATAAATGTTATATCACTGTCTTCGATTACGTTTTGGTCTATCCATTTATGGTGGTTTTTTTTTATTTTGGGGTATTTTTTAATTCATTTACTTCAAAAAGTACCATATTTTCAATGTTAATTATGTTTTATTTTTTTTAAACTACATTAAAATATCATTCCAATAAGTTCTTAGAGCTAAAACCTAAAGATGAAGTGACTTGCTGTCACCTGGTGTCTTATTTTGGCTTATTTTAGAATGCTCTAAATTACAGTTTTTCCCATTCATTTCTATGGGTGCCCATTTTTTTGACCCAAATACAAGATTAAGGAGTTGTTTTTTTCACCCACTTAACATTGTAGAAGAGTAAAAAAAAAGTGTGTTCAGGAGGCAAACTTAGGAAAAGTAGCCAAGTATTGTACCGCTCAGATCAAGGGAAGTATTTTTTAAAAATAAATTTTGCCCACATTTGTCCAGAATATGGTTTTAGGGTTAAACTGTGTTCCAAAGATGAACGGAGGTCTTTCAGGCATGGGACGTCATGAGGGTGAGTCATTAATGACATCATTTTCATTTTTGGATGAATTAACCCTTTAATGCCCTGTTTTGTAACACCATAAACCATGGTGTGTACCGTATTTGTTGAAAGGGGCTTATACATTTAATAACTTTCCACTTCCAACTGAGGTGTAGGCCACAGGATAGGCTTCTTCTCAAATCCTCTGAAACTCAAGGTTTCTATCATATTTTGGTCATCTGTTCTCCTCAAACCTGCTTCGTGTTGTTTTCTCAGAAGGCAAGGGTAGTGAACTCCCTCAAAGTGCTCTCAAACCAATGCAATGATCCAACACTGAGGCTGTGCAGATCCTCCCAGTCTCTTGGTGATTATTGAAATGAGCTGCATGTGTGCCACAAGAAATCTAGTTCGGTTACATTTTAGAGCCATTTACTCTGAGCTTTGAAAAATTAAGCCATGTGTTTCTCGGTGTCTTTCACATTCTGCTTTATTAGATCGATTTTACGACCCATTCTAGGGTGGGATCTTTGTTGCAATGCTTGTTGCATTCTTTGTGTGGTCATATTGTGCTGTCTGTCCATGTTTTCCCAGCTGCCCTAACTGAAACACTCCTGCCTGTGAACTGGGCTGTTCTAGCTTCACACAAATACTGCAATTCTTTTTATTGGCGGAGAAAAGTTGTCTGGTGGTTTGGCATTTTTTACTTCGATGATTCTTGCAGTCTCTATCATGAGTGCATTGCCAATGTGTCCACACATGGAGATACCTGAACTCTGGCCCTGTTATGAAATGTTTGGGAACACTTGATTTTAAAGTGTCCTTGTTACATATATTAAATGTACTTACCATTGGAAATTATACATAGTTGCATGCAACCAACCCTCAACCAAACCCTAAACCTATAGTAAGTACATGTTAATTCATAATAAATACATAATTGCACTAACAATGACACCATAAAATAAAGTGTAACCAAATGTTTTTGTCATCCTTATGGCTTTAATAAACAAGCCATGTGACACTGACATGGCTTTTGTGGTCTGCCTGCCATTAAGGTTTATTTTAGATGAACATAGTTTACTTGGCTTCATGCTAATTAAAAAAACAACTTTATAGTATATTTACGCAAATCAGAAATGGTTACTACTCATTCCGATAACTGTATTTGTAACAATATTCGTTCTTCTGCCATTCTTTATTGTTGTGATGTGGACTTCCCTCTTTTTATAGATTTAGAATGATTATTAAAACTAGTTAAAGCTATCGTTTTTGGTGTGAACAGGCCTTTACTTCTTTAAGTCGTAAAACTGTGCAATTTGGTAATTATTCAGATAGGTAGACTCATTCACAAAAATGCCATTTTATTATCAAACGATTACTATTTCAGTGCCCACGCTGACTCGTTATTTTGTAAAATTGCTCTGAATGTGATTACTGTATTCCTCTATCGTTGATTGTTTATGTTTTCATAATATTAATCTCCGAACTATAGCATTGAGACATTAAAATCTTGGGTGTAAAGGCCCTTTCATACTAAGTACCAACACCAAGCGAATCGCTGAACGAACAGAAAGCCGGATCAAGGTAGCCTATGTGAGACTGCAATCCTGTGTGTTTTCAGCTTTTAGTGACAGGTGCAGTGCTTTGTGTGTTTACTGTGTTTTCTGCTGTGTCAGGTGCATGTATGAGTGTTGTTTCTGTTGTCTGTAGAATGACAGTTGGTGTTAACTTGTGGTCTCTCGGCACAGATAATACTGAAGCGACCTTTAATAGTAACCAAATAAAATGTATTGGTAGTTGACAAATAGATTTTTGGTAATGGGTCAAGGTATATATAATCACATCCTATATATATATATATATATATATATATATATATATATATATATATATATATATATATAAGGATGTGTATTAATTGACTTACTTAAATCTGTTTGACAACCCTAATAATCAGACTAAAGAACTTTTATCTTGATTACAAAGTCTTCTAGTTTAGTGGAATTGCACACACAGACCAGCCACTGAATCATGATGTGCTATCTAATTTATATATATATATATATATATATATATATATATATATATATATATATATATATACACATATATATATAAGTTTTTAATCTATTAGCTTTATTTCAGATCACTTGAACAGTCTTGTGGTGTGTACTTTTAAATTAATTTTGACCCAACTCATTGATCAGGTTGAATTAGATAATGTACCATATTGATAAAAAATCGGAAACAAATATATTCCATTTTTATCAAGAACATATAAAAAGCTAAATTAAAAATTACATTATGTCAGGGTTCGTGAAGGAACTGGAAGGGATTTGTGAGGTTAAGCTTATAAATAAATCAAACAAATTTAAATATAGTTTTTAAAAAATGTGTTTGAAAGAAAAATGTTGAGAAAACATTTATTAATTTAAATTATTTCTGTTAATCCAGTGGTCAAATGATGTGTAGCCGATCAGTTTTCCATGTTCCATGTGCAATTCCACTGAAACTAGAAGACTTTGTAATCAAGATAAAAGTTATGTAGTCGTATTATTAGGGCTGTCAAACGATTTAATCGTGATTAATCACATCCAAAATTAAAGTTTGTGTTTACATAATATATGTTGGTACACTGTGAATAATTATTTTATATATAAATACACACACATGCTTGTGTATATTTAAGAAATATTTTCATGTATATTTTGTATATAGATTTACATATAATTATTATATATAAATATATTTTTATTATTTATATTATATAATTTTATTTTAAATATTTTATAAATATTTTTTTTCTTAAATATACATGCATGTGTGTATTTCTACAAAATAATTATACACAGTGCTCCCACATTATGTAAACACAAACTTTTATTTTGGATGCCACAAATCTGATTAATCATTTGACAGCCCTACTGATTATGAGTATTTTAAAACATCTAATTACAAGTAAGCCTAGGTCTACCGTAATCTGATTAAGCAATTCCAGCACTGTATGTTTATGGCAATTATGCAGTAAGCAGAATTTAATTGCAGTATCACACAGCAGGAGTATATTCCAGTAAAAGTAAATTGAAAAGTCAGCATATCTGATTAAAATGAATATTTCTGTGTATTACAGTGCTGATTCAGTCAAGTAACCTTCATTATTTGCAGTCTGTAACAACTTCTATGGTCACCTCATTTGATCCTTGTAGCTTTTTATTCATTTAATTGGAGCTACTGCTCACCCTGTTTTATAAAAAAAGATTATGAATGGAATTTTATTCATAGAACAGTTTTATGGTTTCATATGCTCCACAGTAACTTATTCAGTTTTACACCCACACATGCAGATGCAAGGCGAATACTGCTAGAGAGCGGATGTGAAGGAACAAGAACAGATGCTTTGTTGTCTCCATTCTGCCAATAAAAGACATAGATGAGGAGGAACAGAAGACCTAATGCTCTCTCTGTGTGCAGACTTTGGGACTGGGTGGTGAAGAGATGTTGGAATACAAGCCTTAGGGTTTGCGTGTGTGTGTGTGATGGCTCCCAGTGGGTGAGCAGAGCTCAAGTGCTTGAGAAGAGGAAGGGTCTGACGTAAGCCTGACAAAAACAGCTGCGATAGAGACGGAGGAGGGCTTTACATAGTGTGCATGTGAGGGGGCAAGAGACAGTCAAAGGGAGGACACCCCTGAGAGACGCTTAGAGGGAGACGTTGAAAGTTGGAGAGAATGTTTGGAAAAGGTGGTGTGAGAGATATGATTCTGTGTTGGAACTGGACGCTGAAGACACTGAGCAACAAGGAGAAGTCCTTGAGGAGACGGGAAGAGAGCAACCTGGACTGAAAACCAAGTGCTAAGAAAGTGTGAGAGGAGAAGGAAAAGGATATCTGAAGGAGGAATAAAGCAAGTCAAGTAGAATGGGTTGTGTCTTCAGCAAGCAGCGATGGGCTAAACAGAGGAATTCCCAATCCTCGGACCCGCCGAAAACACGAGACCTCACAGATGATGCAGAGATTCTCAGCTTAACAGAGGTATGTCTGTGACTGTGCACACATGAGGTCAGGTGAGACGCTGCTCCAGGCAATGATTGCATTGGGTCTCCCTCAGTGCTTATGTTTTATGTCTTCTGTAAATCATTTCATATTTGCAATCTTTAGAATCAGGCGAACAGATGTCAAACATACAGTACTGTTTTCACTATTTGTAACTTTATAACTGATGTTTAATTAATGTTCTTTATAAATGTATCACGTAAAACTTTACAATTTGGTTCAGTTAATTCAAATAAGTGAATGCATTAGTATCACTGAGCTAAACGTTTAAAACTAGTTTAATGTTAATATACTGTTCATTATGAATTCATGTTCATTCACGATGCATTAATATTAAATACAGCTTGGTATGTTAGCATTAATCTAGATTTATAAATCATGTAATGCATCAACCATAATATATTATTATATTATAGTATATGTTGTAGCCTATGTATATTGGTTATAAGTTTAGCTATATAGTCATATTGATATTATTATTATTTTTTTACTCTTGGGGTACCCGAGTTGGCTGACATTCCATAGGAGTTTTTTTTTTTTAATTTCAGGTTAAAGTTTATATTTTAAATGCCGCCAGGCGCCAGCTGTCTCTTGTTTTACGTGGTTCTGTTAAGAATATTTATACCTCTGTCTCTGCTTAATGCACTTAAATGGTGAATGAAGTGTATGTTAGACTATTTTTTTGCTGCAAAGTTTGAATAGTAGCTGAAGGGATATTCCTGTCTCCCCACACACAAACGCTCACACACAATCACACTTCCATGTCCGTCATTGGGTGGCGGGTCTACTCTTTGGGTCAGACAGCTTTTGTATGTTATGTGCCCTTAGAAAACTAACCTACTTAAAAAAATTGAATGCATGAAAATAGAATTTTACCCACTTTCACAATTCATTGTATGCAGTGAGAAACTCTTCCATGCCATGTGTGTAATGGTGTTGACATTAACATTTTATATATCCCATTACCACTGACAAATAGTCAGATTATCATGCACATGCAAGCATGCACACAAACACAGGTTTGGATTCTGTGGTCAGAAAGAGGTTAAAAATAGATGGTGGAATTCTGGAACGGTGGAAGCATACCTCGGCCTTCCCACCTGCTCCCGTCTACTCCTGCCCGGAATGTGTGTATGTGCGCATAGCAGCGAGTGTAAGACAATTCCTGTTAGCAGGGCCGAACTCTATTTCAGAATGTCAGCAGCAACAGTAGCAGAGTTGAGTTTTTTTTTCTATCTATCTGACTTCTAGCTTGTTCATTTGACTTTGGGAGAATTCTAGAAACCTAAACAGTGAGTTCATTCAAAAAAGAACACACTCTTCATAGAAGTGAGTAGTAGTAGTCCAGGCATTTTAAGCAAAAATTGGGGTCAACGTAGAACAAATTGCAACAGAAGCAAACTCGACTGATTTTGGATACTCAATATGTCCCTAGTAGGCCTAAAGGGAAAAATGCCCACTAGAATCCCATTAGGGAAAGTTTAAAAAAAAACAAATGTAGCCTAGTCAAATTATTGTATCACGTGAAAAGGGTAAAAATGTTAACCTTTAGATATCACAATGACAATTACTGAGTTGATTACCTAAATGAAGACAAACATTCGACATTCAAGCATATAGCCAGGTGAAAACATCTTGTTGACATACAACAATATAATACTTAATGTTAAGGTCTGAATGGAATCTGTTTAGGCCATGAACGTTTATAGAGGCAGGACACCAGCTTTTATTAATTATTATTACAGAAGACAAAATGTAGGTAAAATAAAAAGTGGCTGGATCAAACAAGTAGGAGAAACAAAAGGACATCTTTCTTACCTGAGTGACAGTTGAGAGGACCTTAAATAAATGACAACGTTATGGGGATATTTGTTTGCCTCTATAATCTAAGTTTCAAGACATTTTCACCTGGCTATAAGCTGCCCAATTTTAGTTAGATGTTGTTTTATTTAGCCTATGCAAATTAGCACACGTAGGCTAATTAGATTATTTTAAAAATGTAAAAAAAATGCATACTAGGACTTACATTTTTTGTTTGTCTTGATGTAAATAGGCTAATTAACTCAGTAATTTTCATGGTGATAATAAGGGTTCATTTTACCATATTCACGTGAGAAAAATGTTTGTATGTTTGGGTCCTTTTTCTAAACTTTCCCTTATTGGGATTCTTCGGGGCTTTGTTTTCCCCTTTTCCCTTACTCGTGGCATATTAAGGATAAACAAATCAGGTGAGTTTGCTTCTGTTGCAATTTGTTCAACCTATTTTCAGAAAATGTCTGGAAGACAGACACTCGAGAAAGCTAGTGTGTTGGATATGTGAAGGGAAATGCTTTATCCATGAGTAAACTTTGGCTGCAGAGAGCAAGAGAGAAGGGCGGAGAGCTGAAAAAGTGCCTGTTAAGAACCACGTTTAACAAAAGGAGAACAAAAAGTGTCTAATCTGTGTTTTACATTTAATATCTGTGGATGTCACAGGCTCGCAGTATGTAAACAACCTCTACGAAGAGAACTTTTGCACTAGTTTATTGGTTAACTTTTGTACACGTGTCCAAACTGTGATTGTTGAACAGTTATATTTCCTTCAAAAATGCTAGGCATATCGATTAAGGTTTTATAGCCTTCGACCTATATTCATATTAGCACGCGCTTCCTGAATATCATGGCGACTGTTTACTTCCCATTTACAGGCTGTAGATGGCAGCATTGTCAAGCGAATAAACATAACTATGGTTCATGTGCTTTCCAAAGTTTGGGGTCATTAAGATTTAAAATAATTGTAAGAATCTTATAAAAGTGAAAGTAAATACTGTCGAAAGTTATTGTAATATTGTTACAGAAATATAAATATATTTCGATTGAATGCTATTCTTTTGAACTTTCATTAAAACATCCCACATTTTTTGTTCATCAATGATAATAATAAAAAGAAAATGTTACTTGAGCACCAAATAATTTATTAGACTGATTTTTGAATGATCATGTGAAACTGAAGAAACTGAATTACATTCAAAAAAATCTAATTGAAAAGTCATTTCAAATTTGTATAGTATTTTACAACACTTGACTGTGACTGTTTTTAACCAAATAAATAAATAAATACAGCTTATAAAAGACTTATTTTAAAGCATAACAAAAATTGTATCTAATTTTATAAACAAAATAGTGTCGTAGCACTTGAAAATAGTAAAAAAAGAAAAAAAAACAGAGTTAAAGTTTTCCTATAGGATTCATAATAATTTGTTGACGATATGGTGATAATATGTAGACATCATTAATCATTAATTAAGTAGAAAAAAAATCAGCTATAGGGTAGAAAAGAAGATCAGAATAATGAGTTTATTCAGTGATTGTCAAAGCATCCAACTGTCTTTCACAATATCTGCTCAGTGCATCAAATACAGTTCTATCATCACACAGTACTCTTTCCCCAATACAAACATACACTTCATTCATCACCTCCAGTGTATGTGTGAGTGAGTGATTTATGCTCTTCATATCACCACGACTGGGGGCGTGTGGACATGTTTGCTCAGTTCTCATTAATATGATTTTTGTGGTTGCCAAATGTAACAGATCCAAATATAAATACATTTGTGAAAATTGATCAGCTGCTGTATAATTTTGAGGTCTTTGTGTGTGTGTGTGCTTACATAAATAGTTGGAGAAAGTGGCTTCACACTCCTTTAAAGAGAGGAACTTCAAGAAGAAACACCACTGTGCTGTTTGCAGACAAACCCTCGACAGCCATGGCATGTACTGCAGAGGTAAAACATATTTTGCTTTTCTATCATTTATGCTGTACATTTACACTATCGGTCAAAAGTTTAAGATCGGTATCGATTTTTTATGTTTTTAAAAGAAGTCTCTTCTGCTTACCAAGGCTGGCAGTTTTTTGATAAACACAAAAACACAGTAATATTGTGAAATATTATGACAATTTAAATTGACTTTTTTATGTTAATATATATTAAAATGTAATTTATTCCTCTGAAAAAAGCTGAATTTTCAGCATCATTACTCCAGTCTTCAGTGTCACATGATCCTTCACAAATCACTTTAATATGATGATTTTATGCTCCAAAAACATGTATGATTATTATCCATGTTGAAAAACATTTTTATTTCAGGATTCTTTGATGAATAGAAAGTTCAAAGAACAGCTTTTATTTAGTTAGAATCTTTTCTAACATTATAAATGTCTTTACTGTAACTTTTGATCAATGTAACTCATCCTTGATGAATAGAAGTATTGATTTCTTATTTATTTTCTCCCAAAATAAAATACAAATTCTTACTGACCTCTAAACTTTTTAAAGGGTAGTGTTTAATGTAACAAAAGCTTTCCATTTCAGATAAAAGCTGTTCTTTTGAACTTTCTATCCATCAAAGAATCCTGAAATAAAAATTTAAAAACTGTTTTTAACATGGATAATAATCATACATGTTTTTGGAGCATAAAATCATCATATTAGAGTGATAGGTGAAGGATCATGTGACTCTGAAGACTGGAGTAATGATGCTGAAAATTCAGCTTTTTTTCAGAGGAATAAATTACATTTTAATATATATTAACATGAAAAAGTAATTTTAAATTGTCATAATATTTCACAATATTACTGTGTTTTTTGTGTATTTTTTTATCAAAAAAATTGCAGCCTTGGTGAGCAGAAGAGACTTCTTTTAAAAACATAAAAGATCTTACCGATCTTAAACTTTTTACCGGTAGTGTACTTTTATTATGTTTATTAAGCTGTTTACTCATGGACACTTGGTTGCTCCACACAATGTGATTTCAGCTTTCAGGTGGGACATTTGGTCCCCACATTGAAGGCAAAACCTGTCACACACACATATAACAATGTACAATAATAGTTATTTATATAATCCACATTTTCTCCTTGCAGAGTGTAAAACTGCAGTGCATACGAAAATGCGAGGAAAAGGTACGTTTCCTTCTCTTTCAGCTGAAATTTTATTATTACTGTTTGCTTATAATGTGAAGTACAGTGAATATAGCTGCACTGGTTTTGGCTATAAACAATAAGGAAGTTTGGCTGAAAAGAAATCCGCTTCTTGCCAATGACTGTGTCCTTGTAGCACCAAATGTTCATCTATAATCATGGCTTTTGGTCTTGTGATGTGTGTCACTCACAAATATAGTGCAAATAGGTCTAAATCCGATGAGTTATGAACTCTGGTTATCTTTGGTAACAGAAATTGCAATCAGTCACCGGATACCATCAGTGCATCACACGGATATACACTACTAGTGTATCCACACGTTATACACGCCACAGCTGTTCCTCTTGTTCTCTCTCTTTCTCATTATTTCTCCTGCATTTTTCTCTGTAAAAAATATGTGTTCACCAAACCAAAATAAATGAAGGCAACAGTTTTCATGAGCTTAAAATGTCAAACGTCAAAACAATGCAATCATAATTATCCATGCCTCAATGCATGCTGGAAAAAAAGGTTATCATGAGCATTGTAATCTTTTAAGCAGATGTCAGTAGCAGGGATGTATAAAGTACTAGAAACCCGCACTCTGAGTAAAAGTACAAGTGCTCTATCAAAAAAGTGACTTGAGTAGAAGTTGAAGTGCTCTTTAAGCACCACACTTAAGTAGAAGTACTAAAGTATTAAACATTTAAGTAGTTTATTTTAAAATTCACTACTGAAGTACTAAAACTGTGTCATGTAATTATGAAATAAAGCAGTCAAAAGTTTGAACTAACAAACAAATAAGGCTCCTTGGCGGGATACAAATTTGCTTTGGTGGCTGCCAGAAAATGTCATTGCAGGACAACCCCTGCATTAGTTGTCAATGTGTGTGTCAATCAATACCATTACCCTATAAAACTAGGCAGCATGAAAGCCAACTTGCAACAAATGATTCGTGAAATTTTTATAATTGTAACGAGTAACTAGCAGAAGATTAAAAAATATCGAAGTAAAAGTATTAAATTCATCGAAAATATCTACTGAAGTAAAAGTAGAAGTATGAGAAAAAAACAATACTCTAGTATAGTACAGATACAGCATTTTAGTGCTTAAGTACAGTACTTAAGTAGTTGAAGAGTTCAGATGCAAAAGCCTCTAAATGCCATTTGAAATTTTCTTCTAAAATGACCATTTTTATCAAGCTTGTATATTTAAGTTCAGTAATTTCACTTAAATGACAATTAATAGGTAATCTTCATTGCCATTTAAGTGAAATTACTGAACTTAAATATACAAGCTTGATAAAAATTGTCATTTTAGAAGAAAATTTCAAATGGCATTTAGAGGCTTTTGCACCTGAACTCTTCAGTTCTACTTCGTTACATCTCTATACATACATATATCATATAGATATACATACTATACATCTCTGGTCAGTAGACGGGACGATTTTTAAACAAGCAGTTCATTCATAAATTCATAAGATCGTACCTTCATTCTGTGGAAATATAGACTGGAAGACAGAACACAACGAGTGCAGTGCTGAAAAAGGGGCAGGTCTATAACAAAGAATGATAAATATTTTGACAAATGTATTGCTTATTGTTAGGTGCATGTTTATGCATCAATGAATGGGACCTTATTGAAAAGTGTAACACGTTAAATGAATGCATCATGAGCTAACAATGAAAAACTACAAAAATCAAGTCTGTTCAAGTCTATCTATTCTATTGTAGATATTTTTAAAGCATCATTTACTTGATCTTAGAATACTTTTTACAGTGCATGCCATCTGGTTTTAGAGAGAGACGAGAGAGGAGAGAGAGAGAGAGGAAGAGTTGGGTGGGAGCAAGAGGGTGAGAGGATCAGAAAGAGAGGAGAGCACTTGTGTGTGTGTGCGCGCGTATATGAACTCTAGAAAACTGAACTCATCTGAGAAAGGTACAGACACTTTTACTTTTTAAACAGGGATTTCTTATTGCTTATTACAAATTATTGTTATAATAATAAGTTATAATAATTTATCTTTGTAGTGATCTGGTTGGCACAGAGAGAAATGCTGTTGAAAAGACAGAATCACAATTGATTAAAGAGTGTAAGACACTGACACATGGGAGATACAATCAGATTATTATTAAGAATTATAGATGAACATTTATCTTTGAACTTTTTTAGTGATTGACATTTGTGTGTGAGAGCATGTTATTGAGTCTGTGTCTAGCAATTAGTTGCTACCTGCTAAACAGGATGTAGTTAATGAACCCCTGTGTTTCTCGTCCCGCAAAAGATCCGTTTTGTCTGCTGTAATATAATTGTATCATTACACTCTTAAAAACAAAGGTTCTGTATTATCATCCATGAAGAACCTTTAACATCCACAGAACCTTTCCACTGCTTTATTGTGGAAAAGGATTCATTTTCAAATGGGTTCTTTTAAGAACGATTCACTGAAAGGCTTTAATGGGAACCAAAAATAGTTCTGGCATCGCTGTAAAAATCTTTATTTTTAAGAGTGTATGTAGCAACATGTTAGTTTCATTGTGTTTTCCGGCAGGGTAATCCAAAGTCAGTCTACTCTACGGAGCTCAAATAATGAATAAAATGACTTATCCTCAATGTAAGGGAGCAATGCAGTGAACATTCATGACTTACATGGTGAAAAAATATATACCCCTACAAACAGACTTATGATGAGGAGGCACACGCCAGCTGATCATCTGAAATAGAGTTGTGGAAATAGTTCACAAAGCCATGCAGAAGGCATTTCATCCGTCCTGGATGGAGAGATCAGCTGCTTTTGTTTCTCTTTATATACGTGTCTCCACCCTCTGTCCACATCAGTCTGTCAGTCTATCAAAATATCACACTTTCACCTTCCAATATCCAGAATGGCGGTCAGGTTTCAGTGACGGATTCTCAAACTTTTACATATCGTATTAAAACGTTTTAAAGCATTATAGCCAATGCAAAGTCATGTGTGTTAAAGTCTGTATAGTCTAAACTGAATTACTGGAAAGGAAGCAGAGTAAACGTGTGCAGATATGTGCGCACCCACACACTCGCACACAGTGTTAAACAGGACCAGATGTCCCCTGGTGTGATAATAACCTAATGAGGACAGAGAGGATGTCTTTAAATGGAGAGTCACCCAGTGGCCCCAAAGTATGTGTATGTTTAAAAGACTGTTATTTGTCTCTGTCATGGTCTCTGATGTCTGAACCCATATCATGTGTCAAGGATGATTCTGTGTATCTGGTTTGCACACACATCTCGATTTCTTCCAGGTCACTGTCCCCTGTGAAGTTATCTCAGATTCGGTGAGTATTACTAGTTTACAGATATTTACTTCCATAACGGCTATGCTATTTAACCTAGACATCTTGAACTAAAACACATTTTATAGTGCATCCACATTACATTTACATTAAAGGAGTAGTTCACTTACTTTACTGCACCCCCATGTCATCCAAGATATCCATGTCATTCTTTCTTCAGTCAAAAAGAAATTAATGGTTTTTGATGAAAACATTCTAGGATTTTTCTCCATATAATGGACTTCAATGGGAACCAAACGGTTCAAGGTCCAAAAGGCAGTTTCAGTGCAAATTGCAAACTGTTCAAAGGACTTTAAACTATTTCAGAAGATGAATAAGGGTCTTGTCAAGCGAAATTATCGTTCATTTCAAAACTAAATAACAAAGTTTAAGTTTTATAAGCTCAAATGGTCACCTTGCTCTGTTCTGTGATGCACGTTCGTGACTCTCCTATTCAAACTCGTTCATCAAAATGAAAAATCTTTTCCAGAGTCAACTCGTTGACACGAAAAAAGATTTGTTTAAAAAGATTTTTAAATGACCAATTGTTTCGCTTGATAAGACCCTTATTCATCGTCTGGAATCATTTAAAGCCCTTTTAACAGTTTGCAGTTTGCACTGAAACTGTCTTTTGGACCTTGAACCGTTTGGTTCCCATTGAAGTTCATTATATGGAGAAAAATCTAATGTTTTCATCAAAAACCTTAATTTCTTTTTGACTGAAAGAAAGAAAAAGACATGGATATCTTGGATGACATGGGGGTGAGTAAATTATTAAATTAGTTTTTTTAAAAGAGAGCTGCTCCTTTAAATCATTAGTGGAACTGATATTGAAGGATCTGATTGAAACTTCATAAATCTTTATAAGAACTGATAAACAAAATCTCACCTAGATGCTCAAACTTGAAGCAACCAGCTTCAGGACATTTTTGACTGTGTAAAGACAAAAAATCTTGATGTATGTCAACTGTTTATGCATTCACTAGTTCAGTTAACCTTTAAAATAGAATTTGTTTGGGGAAAAATGGAAGTTGTTTATCTGTTATCTTAAGTTTGGTTAAAGTTGAAGTCTTCTGTTTGGGGTCACAGAGAGACACCAGGTATGAAACATGAATAAATGCAATGCATTTTCACATGTTAAGATTTTTAGAATTAGAAATTTAGAAATTTATTTTAAATTACTACAATTTTTTTATAAAGACACAACTGTCATTATTAACAGAATAGAACGGTTAAATGAATTGTGTTTGATGTATTGCAATTTAACAGCAATGTTTGTACCATATCTGCCTGCCTTTTTCTCACATTAACTCTGATCTCTCCTAGCCTCCATTTCAAAACCAGCTGAACATCCTTCCCAGGTAAGAGCACATTTTATAAAGCTAACTCTGAATGACAGAGAAAGGAACAGCAAGGAATAGTTCACCAAAAAGGGAACAATCTGTCATCACTTACGGACCTTCAGGTTTGAAAATCAACCTGTTTGGGATGACGTTGGTGACAAAATATGCAAATGTCTTCTTTTCAGGCCTACCGTTCCTTTAAGTTTGCTTGTGTTTGTCTTTTTTGTGTGTGTGTTTCACAGAAGAGACAGCATGGAGAGTGTTATGGAGAAGTTAATGGGCAGTCATTATGATTTCGATCTGACCTACATCACTGAGCGTATCATTTCTGTCCTCTACCTGTCTGACCTGGAAGAACAGCGTTACAGCGCTAATCTTAAGGAAGTGGCGGCCATGTTGAAATCTAAACATCAAGACAAGTTCTTGGTCAGTTGTATTGCTGTTTAAAATCATTGTTGAGTTTTAATTCCATATGAATTAGCACTCTTATGTCTCTTTTATTTCTTCTCAGCTTATAAATCTGTCCGAGAAACGCCATGACATCTGCAGGCTAAATCCAAAGGTATCTTCCTGTTCTTTGTTATTCTATTATCCAGTTTTGCATACATTAGAAAGTCGCTCTGTAGCTTGCTTGTTTCCTGACGTATGGCTCTGATTCTGTATTTTTGGGATGACCCCTTCCCTTGCCTCAGGTTGAGGAGTTTGGGTGGCCTGATCTCCATGCCCCGCCCCTCCATAAAATATGTGCTGTGTGCAAGACCATGGAGAACTGGCTTAACTCTGGACCCCCACAACGTGGTTGTACTTCACTGCAAGGTTGAGATCAGAAAGTTATTTAATGCTTAATATAAGAGCTAAAAGTGTCCAAATGTCATCACGGCCTTATTAAAAGAATAGATCATCCAAAAATGAGATTCATTCATCACTTACTCCTAGTCTTTCTAATGGAAAAGTTTAGACTAATGTACTCTCTTTTCCATGCAGTTGCAATGAATTTGAACTGAAGTGACAGAAAAGCACTACAAAAGTAGTCCATACAACTGTATTTCTAATTCCTTAGATTACCTTCCCATTTTGTGAACTCGATAACCAGATCCGTCGGATCTAATCGGAGATAATTTAAACATTATCAAATGTTCATTTCATAGAAATCATAACCTCAAATTAGTATTAGTTGTTGTTATATATATTTTCTTCTTTTCTCTATCTGTCTTCCTTTCTCTTTAACTTTTACTTTCTTAGGGAAACAAAGGAAAAACAGGGGTGATTGTGGCAGCTTACATGCACTATAGCAAAATATCAGCTGGGTACTTACATACTCTCTCACTCACTCACTTGTTTGGTTTCTATGTTTTATGTAGACTTTAATAATGTTTAAATGTTTACTGTACTAACTGTACATTCTATCCCCCTAAACACAAACCTCACAAAATGCTATATTTTTACATTTAAAAAAAAATTAGTTTGATTTGTAAGCGGTTTTCCTATTACAACTTTTTTGGGACATTTGTTATTAAAGGGGTCATGAACTGGCATTTAAAATTTTATTATATTATTGTCTGAGGTCAACTTTTGATGTTCGCTTGGTTTTTGCATTCAAAAACATCAAAATGAATAAGTAATAGGCTATTTTGTACCCAAGTTTTGAGTCTACCTGTTCTCGCACTGTAGACTTGGAAGTAAACGCCCACTGCTGTGAGTGGATAACAGTTTTGCATATTATAATGAGTTTCAACTCACCCGTCGGTGCACGTGGGGGAAATTGTTTTGAAAACGTCTAATGTTGTAAAATGGCAACCGGAATGATTCGCCCGTACATGTTCGACCCAGAGTCCGTGTGTTGCACAATTCCTGTCAGATCCTGCACAATAATTTGTTAATGGCATGTTTATTGTTCGGTAGCTCGATCCGGATTGTTATCACGAGGTAGGCATCTGTGTTATTTAGGGCTGTCAACTTTAGTCGTTTAGTCGACTAATCGGTCGATGCCGTCTTGGTCGACTGACAATCTTATTGGTCGACCAGTCGCATTTTTTTTTTTACCAATAGAAATACATTTTCAATGATTTACTCCTTGATATGTATTTTCTTTATAAGCAGTTATTTATTACTGTATTCTAAATATAATTAGCCTATGTTTTATCCCCAGCTTCAAATGCTTTAATTTAGGCTATTTTTGTAACTGCGCCACAGTTTTAGCGCACACACATAATACACTCGGGAACCGCACCTGTGGCTGGCTGCGCTGCTGCTTCACGCTCAGTAAGGGACATAGGTAGTTTTGCTGTATTCATTTAGGTAGAACGTTACTTGTTTTGGCTTTAGTCGGAATCTAAATCTTTTGTCTGGCTACATTTTAAAACTAAAAGACTACAAGACTGTGGAAGTAGGCGACCGCGTTGCTCATCACGCGCCTACATTTGAAATCGAACTTGAGCGCGCAAAAAATGGTTTTATAAATGCTCTATTAAAGTTGTTTAAAAAATGTTCAATAAAAACATCCGTTTTTTTAGTCGACTAATCGTTGTGCAGAACAAGACTTTGGTCGACTAAGGATTTCTTTGGTTGACTACAGCCCTAGTGTTATTTAGGTATGCGTGTCTAAACCAGCCGTGTCAAAGTAGGCGTTGATCTTCTTCTGCGGGTTTGTGTTTTATCATCTTTGACGACATAGTTCCCCACTTTGAAAACGAGTCGTTTGCTTGGGCTGGTGTCAATAAATGCTTTTATTGGACTAACAAGGACGTTTTCAGCTCTGAAACGTACAGGATATTCTCATAATATGATGACCTCTTCGATGTCAAAAGCTTAAGGAAAATTTGATTTTCTCAGTTCATCACCCCTTTAACGGAAATTAATACTTTTATTCAGTAAAGACTCAATAAATTGTTTAAAGACATGTATAATGTTTAAAAATATTTCTATTTAAATGCTGTTATTTTAAGATTTGCCGTCACATAATTGAATGACATTTCAAAATGTATCAAACAGAAAATTATCATTTTAAATTGTAATACTATAAATACTTACAGTGTTTACTGTATTTTGGATCAAATAAATCCAGCCTTGATAAGCATATAAAAACTTTTTTCAAAAACATTTAAAAATCTTAAAATGCTCTATGTGAGCATTTTATTATAATTCATAATTGCATAATTCAAATGGCTTGACTCTTACTTGTGTATGTGTGCAGGGCAGATCAGGCTCTCTCGACAGTTGCTATGAGGAAATTTTGTGAGGATAAAATCTCTTCTTCTCTTCAGCCTTCTCAGAACAGGTATAACCAATGTTTGTTCTGTTTGTCCCAGAATAACTTGTTCTAGTGTGGTCATGACGTTCTCTCTGTTATCGGCAGATATATATATTATTTTGCCGGTCTTCTCTCGGGGGCAATAAAGATGAATAGCTCACCACTTTTCCTGGATCAAATTAATATTCCAGCTTTGCAAAGCTACCAGTCTGGAGGAGGTAGGCCTACACAAACCCCTTTTCAATCAAACCAAGGCCTTATTTTGCAATGTCTGTACTGAGTTTGGGGATGGGAAAAACTACAGAATTCTATGTAAATGTTTTCAATGTTAAAATGTGTTAAAGTGATAGTTGAACCAAAAATGAAAGCATCATTTACACATCCTTCATTCCAAACATGTGTGATTGTCTTTCCCCTGCAGAATACAAAAAAAGATATTTTGAATGTTTCAAATGATTTTGCCTATACAATGAATGCCATAGATATCCAAAGCATTGGTCCCCATTGACCTTCATTGTATAACAAAAAATTGTAAATCTTCTTTTGTTATTTTATGTTTGTTTAAAGAAGTCATTCAGGATTGGATGTCATGAGTGTGAGTAAAGGATGACAGAATGTAGCATCATTGCATTGCATAATTTTTTCCATTTCATTTTGAAGGTTATCTCTCCTTTTCTGAAGATTTATCAGTCATTACAGCTGGTCTATTCTTCAGGCAAATAGTAAGTGGGTCTATTTTATCAGTGTCAATAAGTGTTGCATGTTTTCCAGAGCTGTGGCACTGTGCGTTCTGATAAATTGACCTGTACACATAACCCTGCAAAATATCTATTTTAGGTGGCTTTCACAGCACTTTTGGTGCTCACCTGGGTTCGAATGAACATCAGGAGTTCGGTTCGATTTGGTTGATGTGAACGCTGTCTTCCGAACTCTGGTGTGCATCCGTGAGCCGTACCGTACTCGCTTAAAAAGGTGGTCTGAGGTACAGTTCATGTGAACTCCAGTACGGTTCACTGCTTATATGAACGCAATCAAACCAAACCGCGGAAAGTAAACCGTGATTGATGAACGTATAATGTGGTCGATATAAATTTTGCGACAGACAGACGCAAGTATGTTTCTGGACTTTTCTTTGAAAACAAAACCAAAGTTTAAAAAAGAAGAACAAATGTGAAGCCAGCTATTCTATCCATTTTCATTCATAGCAGTTACCAAGCAACATGATTACACACCAGCTGCAGCTTGATGACGCAAGTGTACCACGGTTCGGATACAAATATGTAATGTGAACACAGTCCACCGGGGGAGGGGGAGCAATTCGGTACTCGGGTTCGGAACAGGGAATCAAACCAAGTGTGAAAGCCCCCTATTTTAATAACCATCATTCTGCTGGTTTGAGCTGCTCTAAGCTGGTCTTTTTTAAGTTGATCTGGCCATACTAATTTTTATAGTCTCCCAGCTGTGCAATGCTGGTACAATACTGGTCAACAAGCTGGCTTTACAGCTGAAAAGTGTCCCAAACCCCTCTAAAACCAACCCAAAAGCTTGCATGACCAGCTTAGGCTGGTTTAAGATTGTTTTGTCTTTCTTGCTGGAAATCCGAAAAAATGTGAGTTTCAAACTGGCTCACAGTGTGTCCAAATCCCATTCCCCTCTCTGCTCCACATGTCATATCCTCTCTTGACTGACCTGAAAACAAATCATCAAACTTTGCTGACTTCTTGTTGCTTGTGTTACAGTGATATTCAGAGCCCTAACAGTAAGATGTTGTGTGTGAATATTGAACCAGCTCTACTGCTGAAGGGAGACATCCTGGTGAGGACACTCTAGCATTTCACATGAATTCTTTCTTGTTATATTTGATGCTCCCATTCACTAGCCATTGCTTTGAAGGGAGAAAATATTTTAAAATGCATATTTTAAAATATCATTCCATTATTAAACAAATGACAAGACACCAGAATATTAATTTAATGGCTTTAATGCTTTTTCCCCTCCATTGACAGCCTATACAACTTACCACTTTCAGGCCCTAGAAAGGTAGTAAAGGCATCATAAAAGTAATCCATGTGACTCTAGTGATTTAACCTCAATTTTATGAAGCAAAGCGAGTGCTTTGTTTGTACAAAAAACTAGGGCTGTCAAATGATTAATCGCGATTAATCGCATCCAAAAATAAAAGTTTGTGTTTACATAATATATGTGGGTGCACTGTGTATAATAATTTTGTATATATATATAAATACACACTCATGCGTGTATATTTAAGAAAAAAAATCATTTATATATAAAATATTTATATATAATATAAATTATACATAAATCTATATACATGAAAATATTTCTTAAATATATACAAGCATGTGTGTGTATTTATTTATATGAAATAATTATACACAGTGCACCCACATGTATTATGTAAACACAAACTTTTATTTTGGATGCGATTAATCGCGATTAATCGTTTGACAGCCCTACAAAAAACATTATTCACGAGAGCACCACAGCGCATGCATGTTGTGTTGACGTGAGAGCAGACATTGTTGTGTGAACACACAATGATGATTAATATTTTGTAAATAAGGTGGTAAATTATGTTTTTTGCACAAACAAAGCACTCGCATCGCTTCATAAAACTGAGTCACATGGATAACGTTTATGATGCCTTTACTAACTTTCTGGGCTTGAAAGCGTCAGTTGCATAGACTGTCAATGGAGGAACAGAAATGGCTCAGATTTCATTACAAAATGTCTTAATTTGTGTTCCGACTTATACGGGTGAGTAATTAATAACAGAATTTTCATTTTGGGGCATCCTTTTAAAGAGATGGTTCACCCCATAATTTAAATACTGTCATCATTTACTTGCCCTCATGTAATTTCAAACCCATAAGACTTTTAAGATCACTTGACCACATGAAATGTGAAAGGTTTCTGTCCCTCCATGGAAAGTCCAGCTAACCGAAATGTAGAAAATTCAAAAAGATCATGAGTAGTAAATAGATAAAGCAAGATAAAAGATAAAGCATAGTAAAACATGAAATGTCCACATGAAATGAATGGTTTAATACAAGTCTTGTGAAGAGTCACTTTATAAGATGAACAGATTTAATTTAGGATCAGGTTTCATTAAAATATCAAAGATGAACGGATGTCTAATTGGTTTGGAAAGATATGAGGGTGAGTAAATGGTAAAGGAATTTTTATTTTTTGGTGAATTACCCCTTTAAAAATAAAAAAGGTGAAAAACCCAAGCCATATTTCTGGATAATAATCTCACAGACACCTGGTGGGCCATTAACCACCAATCAACCAACCAGAACACCCTCTCATCTGCATAGCAACACTTTTTACAACCAATCAAAACACCTCATAGCAACTCCCTAGCAACCACTAACGACACCCAAGCAAGTTTTTGGCTAGTTTTGTAAAAATGTTCTTCTTGCTGTCTGTCTTTAGGTGAAGTGTTATCATCACGTCTCTCAGATGTGAATACGAGAGAATGTGTGTTCAGAGTCCAGTTTCACACCTGTAGTGTTCATGAATCTCAGCTAGCTTTTGGCAAAGCGGAACTTGACCATGCTTGTACAGGTAAATACTGGCACTGTTTGTTTGACTGCCCTCTCCAGTGGCTCAGCTTCTCAAAAGCAGAGAAATAACAGATGTTTTCTGTTTTATCATTCTGATTTGTGTTTATGTGCAGACGACCGGTTCCTGCAGATCACATATAGTGGAGTTGCTGTTTTCTTCTGGCCCACAAAGGAGAGTAAACATCTATCAACTGAACTCTTCCACCATTTTCCCATGTATTAGCTCTAGTCTTAATGCTGTATTTGTGTGTGTTCTGAGGTGGAGAGGTACAGGGAATGAGCCGGGAGTATCTGTGGATTATGGCACCACAGATCCAGTTGTGCGCTGGGACTCAGTATGAGAACTTTAACCTTCACCATGAGGATAGTGTTGAGGGTATGTGCACTCAGTCTAGCAAAAAACTGTAGCTTGCCAAGCTACAGGCTACTTAGAATTTAAAAGTACTTGAACTACAATTAAAAACAGGCTACTTTTACACTAGTGCATTTTGATTTTAAAATGCATAACTTTTGCTATAGTCATGCCTGACGTTCCACACTTCTCCAGAGATTTTGCCCCTATTAGCAAGCAAATCGGCATGCTCGACTCATGCCCAGTGACATGCGTTTTCAGTCGTGTATTGTGGATGTAGGTATTTTCTGAAATGCAAGAGGAAGTGCCAGTATGGACAGTTCTGTGTTAAAATGAAGGAAACACACATAATGTGGAAAGCCATAGTGACAAACAAAAATATCAAAAAGAGCCAAAAAATAATCAATAAATTTTTTTTTTTGAGAATCATTTATTCTCAACGATTCTCAAAATCGTTGTACACTCTTTAGAAAAAGGGTTCTATATATATGAAGAGTTCAGATGCAATAGCCTCTAAATGCCATTTGAAATTTTCTTCTAAAATGACCATTATTTTATCAAGCTTGTATATTTAAGTTCAGTAATTTCACTTAAATGACAATTAATAGGTAATCTTCATTGCCATTTAAGTGAAATTACTGAACTTTAATATACAAGCTTGATAAAAATGATAATTTTAGAAGAAAATTTCAAATGGCACTAAGAGGCTTTTGCATCTGAAATATTCATATATAGCATAGGGTTCTTACTCAACTGCAAATGACATTTTATGCAAAAATGAACTGAAAGAACCTAGCCTAACTTTAACACACCATCAAGAAAGAAAATAAAAACTTTCCGTGTCTGGCTTTGATTATGAGGCTGTCTTAACCGAACCAGGAAAAAACAACAACTCTGCACTCAATTGGATAGTTCAATGAACCTACAACCAATCAGAGCAACGCAGTAAGTCAGCTACTTTGCATACAGTTGTCAAATACAGAACGTAGCCTAACTTTACTTATTTTAAAAGTTAAATAACGAGTGTTGCTTCTTTTACTTACTCCTTCATGAGTGCGACCAAAGGAGAAAACCACAACGACCACAGGCTTTTCATTGCGTCCCATCTTCTTAGCGACCGTCAGAGCCAGCTGATTAGTTACACTTTTCCCGAATCATGTGGGACGGCAAAAATATCTTTCCGATCGAACAAATGCCTTTATTGCAGTTTTCTGTTTGTCTATTAAAATTAATGCGCTGTCGATTTATTTCACAAGCAGACGCGACAGCGGAATCTGATACATCTCATTCTCCAGCTGCAGTCATCTCTGAGGGAAGACAGTTAACGCTCTTTGATAACGTGATGATTGCGTCCCTTCAGACCACCTGTCCATCATCGTATAAAGCCCGCCCTGGCAATTTGATTGGCCCAATGATTTCTGAACCGATCATATTACTCCTCATTGGATCAGTTCCAGACCCGAACTTCCCATCCAAAAAATGTTGTGGGCGGAGTTCGGGCTGGCATCCAGGCTAGAAAGAACCCTTTTGGCACAGAGGTTCTTTATAGGCTATTATTCAGTCATATATTACATTATTCTGCAACATTTTGCAGTTGTAATTAAATTGCTGTTTATTAAACTGTTGTAGTAACTTAATATCACATTTTAATCATGCTGATTTTTGGAGAATAAAAGCTGCAACGGCACTCTTACATGTGATATTGATTAATTACATTTTTTAACCCCCATATCTTGAATTTTGTGATCATTCACATGCTTTGCATTTTAGGGGTTCCAAAACATCAGCACTTTAGAACCTTTTAAGGTTCTATATAGAAACTTTTCTTTCTAAGAGTGTAGGGTTCCCTACTGGTAAAAATTGCATTCTATGACAAAAAGACAATCAGACATTTTTCATATACTCATGAGACTGTAATTAATATGGTTTTGTCTATGTATTTCCCTGTGATCTCTAGATATCTGTCACACACGTGGGCCTTTGGACGGTAGCCTGTATGCTTAAGTGAAGAAGCGTCGAGCACAAGGCTCCAGTCCCAGCGGATGCCTGACCTCCATCAAACACCTCCACACACTCACCCAGTCATTCCTCCCCTCGTCCTCCCGTTCATCTCTCCATCCAACCTCTCTCACTCAGCAAAGATGCAAGTGGTTCATCTGCACCACCCAAATCCCTCTCTCCACTTCCAAGAGAAAAAGAGAGAAGGGACGAAGACAGGAAAGACACAGAGAAAGCCGCAATCCCTGGTACAATTGCGACGGGCTTCTCCCTTAGACCAGATCGGCCTGTTCGCAGTCTTGTTATGGTCGCCGGATCTCCACACTGATTCATTCTGTGGCCCAGACCTGACCAACCGCGAATACACTTGCACAAACCCTCCACCCCAAACACTTCACACTTCCCTGCAGCCGCACCCCACTGTCAGTCCGAGACCTGTGTGTTTCCCACCCGGATCTTTTATGGGAAAGAGGGCGCTGTCTGCACCATCCCTGCCCAGAAACCATTAGACACCTGTACTCATTTCCCCCTCAAGAAGCTCACCCTCATTCGCCACTTTCCCGCTCACAGTCCTCCCATTCCCACTCACTTCCACCACAGACACGCGCCGTCTTCACTGGGGAGGCATGTCCTCTGTTCCATTGCTCCGCCCTCCCTCAGGGCCATGCCCACATCCCTCCTTCTCTCTATCCCCTAATCAGTCACTGATCTCCAGTCCATACAGAGAGTTGCGTTACAGCACGACACCCCCAACATCGTGCTCCTGCAGGGATTGTTCTCGCTCACGAGAGGACGTCGCCTCTCACTCTTTACGTGGCAGAGAATTAGAAGCTCTACCTTGGTCTAGAGAGGCGGAGTTTGGGATTAGGACGGAGGTGCCTATGCACTGGAGGGATGGAAGAGTAGAGTCTCATTGGGAGGGAGTTCAAGAGGCCGAATACTGAGCGGCGTGAATAGCGATGTCACCAGTAACATTATCATACTGCACATTGCAACGCTATCCCAAAACAAGATCAAGCGGCACACACCCAACCCGAAAATTTTACACCACTCAGTCCATATCCCAGCCCTCAAAGCAGTGGCTACCACAGTCCGCATCCACCTTGTCCCTGCTCTCCACAAGCGGCTCAGAGAGAGTCCTGGTCACGCCTCCATCAGTCATTCTCCAAACTCCTCCCCAACTGCTGTCACACCATCTCCAAAAACAAGCCAATCACAACAGTGCCTTAACTGAAGAGAGTCAGGATGGACTTAACGGTAATCACATCTGTACACAGTTTTGTAGTCATTAAATTATGCCAATCCCATGTGTTAGAAAAAATATAATTTCGGTAGCAAGGATGCATTAAATTGATCAAAATTTTATTAAAGACATTAATAATGTTTAAGATTTTCGAATTTCAAATAAATGCTGTTCTTTTGAAATCTCTATTCATCATAGAACAAAAGGAATTGTTTCTCGAGCAAATCAGCACCTTTCTCATATAGGGTCATGTGACGGTGAAGACTGAGTAATTTCTACTGAAATTTCAGATGTACCATGCATCATGGTAATCTGATAAATTATATTTTCAAATATATTCAAATAGGGAACAGTCATTTTAAATTAAATAATAATACTTTACAATATCACAGTTTTACTGTATTTTTTATCATATAAATGGAGCCTTGGTCAGCATAAGATACTTTTTCCAAACCAAGATTTTGAACAGCAGTGTATATTTCAAGGGATTCAAAAAAAAAAAAAAAAAAAAAAAGAGAATACTTTTGTTCACACTTCTCCAGACTCATCCAAACCAGTATTTTTTCTTTTAAACCAGATATTTTGTACAATGTAAAATTGGTTGGTGATTGACACTGCCAGAAAGGGAGAGAAAAGTGGCATAAAAGTTACAAAAAGTAACAAAAAAAATTGGTGAACTATCCCTTTAACTTTCAGCTTTCTTCTAATTTCTAATCTGTTTTCATTTTTTCTTCTTATGTTGTGTATTTTGTAGATAGGAGTATTAAACTCTTAGATGCTGATAAAAAGTCACATTGAGGCCTTCTCATCTCATGACCCTGGGACAGGTAATTGTGTTTATTCATGTACATTAATCTCATGTCAACCACCAGTGTTTATTTTGATAGTTGAAGATTAAAATTAAAGGAGTAGTTCACTTTTAAAAAACTTTTGCTGATAATTTACTACCCCATGTCATCCAGAGATGTCCATGCTCTTTCTTTTCTTCAGTCGAAAGAAATTAAGGTGTTTGATAAAAACATTCCAGTTTTCTCCATATAATGGACTTCATTGGGAACCAGTACAGTTCAAGGTCCAAACTGAGAGTTTCAGTGCAGCTTCAAAGGGCTCTTAAAAACACCAGACAATGAATAAGGGTCTCTATCTAGCAAAGACGATCGATCATTTCAAAAAATAAATAAAGAAGTTTAAGTTTTAGAAGCACAAATGCTCGCTGCTCTGTTCTGTGATGAGCATCACTGACTCTCCTTGTTCAACACTTATTCATCAAAACTGAACAAATCTTTTTTTCCGAGTTATGTACCCGAAGGGTCCTGAGACTGAAGACCCTTATTCATCGTCTGGTGTCGTTTAAAGCCCTTTGAAGCTGAGACTTAAACTCTCATTTGGACCTTGAACCGTTTGGTCCCCAATGAAGTCCATTACATGGAGAAAATCCTGGAATGTTTTCATCAAAAACCTTAATTTCTCTTTGACTGAAGAAAGAAAGATGTGGACATCTTGGATGACATGGGGGTGAGTAATTTATCAGCAAAAGTCTTTAAAAGTGAACTACTCCTGAATTTATTGTAAGCCTACTATCAACCTAAATCCATCTATGTATTCTGAACAGGAGACCCATTGGAGGCAGAGAGAACCAATAAAAAGCAAATCCCCAGAGGGGTGAAACTTTCCCTGTGTCTCTGATCACAGTTGTCTCCACTGCCAGTGGAGCAGAGGAAAGGATGAAGGAAACACAGATAGAGATTCTACATCTTAACACCGCTGTCATTAGTAACCCACCATTATCCAAGGCTGTGGAGTCAGTGCATGTACAAACGCACAACCCCAGAGTCCCAGAATTAGAGCAGGATTAAAGGGGAGCGCCCTGGCTCGATGCTACACCTCAGTCTTCAACCTCAGACAAGTCCTCAGCCGTCTCTTTGCTCCTCAAGAGAAATTCCAATTCATGAATTCCCTTCATTCAACATAAATGCTGAAGGCGAGCTTGACACCCTAACCGACTGCCATGAGGGAAGCAGCAACAGTGACCTGACAGACATATCGCCACCTGACCCCTGATGGCTACGTCACACCTTCATTCCTACAGTGTCACACTGCTACCCTCTTCTGACAGTGCCTCATGTCCCATACACAGGGCACACTGCAATCACCATTCCGGCATATTTACCCCAACCTCCTCTTCCTGAAAACAACGTTAGCCACCTTCATTTTCAGAACACGTCCCCGATAGCACTGGCGCTTCTCTCAGTAAAATCAGCTGGAAAACCTTATACATATTCAGCTGCCCAAGTTCCATGTGTCCTTCTCCTCTACCACCAAAGAATTGCCTCTCACTTCTAGCTGCAAAGTGAGCCCCCTTTAGTGGTGTGGAGGAGCCAGAGAACCGCCTCAGCTCCAAGTTTGTTTAACACAGTCTAAGTACCTGGTCACAAACCGGGCATCTCCAGTAGACCAGGATAGAACATCTGCATGTTTAATTGTGCTTGCGGCAATATTATGTACATTAACATTCATTAATTTGGCATATTTCCTATGCGCTCCTGGTAGTTTGAACCCATGATTAAGGCATTGTTAGCTGCCGTGCTGCATACAGTTAGAGCTATTATATATTACTAGGGATGCACAATATATATCGTAACCATTAGAAATGTATTTATTTGATTTTTTTTTGTATCTAATTGTATTAGATATTTAATTGCAAATGTCATCTATTTCCTATGTTTAGATTAATTGTCTACTCTAATGCTCACCTAAATGTAATCTTTGAAAATAATAATAATCTAGTTACACTGTTTAATGTCAGTTTCATTTGTATAGTGCTTTTTACAATACCTGATATTTTCAAAGCAGCTTAGAAGATCATGATCTTCATGCCTTATAATCGAATTTAGCAGATTAGAGCTGTAGCAATGATGTACACTATCAGTCAAAAGTTTAAGATCTGTAAGATTTTTGTATGTTTTTAAAAAGTTCTTCTTGCTCACCAAGGCTGCAAATTTTTGCATAAAATACACAAAAACACAGTAATATTGTGAACATTTATGCAATTTAAAATGACTTTTTATGTTAATATATATTAAATGTAATTTATTCCTTTGAAAGAAAAGCTGAATTTCAGCATCATTACTCCAGTCTCTCAGTGTCATATGATCCTTCACAAATCACTGTAATATGATGATTATTTATGCTCCAAAAACATGTATGATTATTATCCATGTCATATCTTTGATGACTAGAAAAGTTCAAAAGAACAGCATTTATTTGAATTAGAATCTTTTCTAACATTATAAATGTCTTTACTGTAACTTTTGATTAATGTAACTCATCCTTGATGAATAAAGATATTTATTTTTATTTATTTCCCCCAAAAATAAAAATAAAATTCTTACTGACCCCAAACTTTTTAAATGCTAATGTTTAATGTAACAAAAGCTTTCCATTTCAGAATAAAAGCTGTTCTTTTGAACTTTCTATTCATCAAAAGAATCCTGAAATTAAAATGTAAAAAACTGTTTTCAACATGGATAATAATCATACATGTTTTGGAGCATAAAATCATCATATTAGAGTGATTTGTGAAGGATCATGTGACACTGAAGACTGGAGTAATGATGCTGAAAATTCAGCTTTTTTTCAGAGGAATAAATTACATTTTAATATATATTAACATAAAAAAGTCATTTTAAATTGTCATAATATTTCACAATATTACTGTGTTTTTGTGTATTTTTATCAAAAAATTGCAGCCTTGGTGAACAGAAGAAACTTCTTTTAAAACATAAAAATTATCAATTTACTCTAAAGCTTTTGACACAGTAGTGTATAGTTCCATTTAGATGTAATATTAACAGTCGAGACAGTTGAGATTTGCTATTCATAGTATTTACTGCATTTTTCCATTTTATGTGCTTTAACAAAATGTAATATAATTTTAATATAGACCATTTATCGGTTATCAGCCATAACATGAAAACAATTATTGATTTTTCTTATTGGTCGATAAGAAAATTTTATTAGATACCGATTAATCTTATTAGGATGCGTATCGATTTTATTAGATAGACATGATTAATCAACTCAGTGCGAGTATTAGGGTGGTGATGGAGCAGTGGATAAGACACATGCCTTTGGTGTGAGAGACCCGGGTTCAGACCTCACTGTGAGACACCAATGTGCCCCTGAGCAAGATTGGATGAAAGCGTCAGCTAAATGAATGAACTAAATGTATTAAACACCAGGTGTTTGTGTTATCAATTTAAGTGGTCATGAAGAAGCTAGCATCTCAGCCAACAACAACTGCATAGTAATGCAGATAAAAAAATGAAAAACCTGAGGTAAATTAAATAAGAAATATTTTTAAATATCTGTTGTATTAAATTATCACAACAAAAATTAAATAGCTGCTACATATTACAGAAATATTCCTGCCTACTATTAACAGAAGTACAAAATATCTCTTTCCCCATTTAGCAATTGCAGGTATTAAAAGATAAGGAGCCTGGCTGCTTTCTCATTAGGGATAGTAATTCATTCCAAGGCGCATATGGATTGGCCCTCAAGTCACCACACCTCCAGCCCACGCTAGTAACCATGGTGAGACGGGGAACCCACGGAGCAGCTAGTCAGGCACTTCCTGATTGAGAGCGGCGCTAAAGGTGTCAAGGTCGAAGGCTGTCAAAATGAAACATATTTTGGTGAGACGAAAACTGACTCAGTCATCCTGGATTATTTTAATATTATGGATGTTTTTCTAATGCTCTGGTGTTGAAAACAGCGACCCCTGTTGATTTTGTTTATGATGACTCTCTTTCCTCCCAGGCTCCCTGTTGTCTTCTGGTGTATCAGCACTCTATTACTCCTGTGTCTCTTCCCTGTGTACTGCGAATCCCAGATAGAGGTCACACAATGTAAACCTTTGAGCCATTCATTTTCTCTTCATAGTGAGTGTATAATAACTAATAACTGTCTGATTGTGTTTCAGATCTCGTTGGTGAATTGCAAGAGTTGCAAAGTGGAACTAATACCAGCACAGCTGCAGACCTTACTGAAACAGGGGGCTGGTGAGTTTATTTTTTATTATAAATTTTTTTTCTATGTATGAATGGTTGGAGGAAAATAGCTACATATAAAGGTTTGGGGCTGGTAAGATTTTTGTTCTTGAATGTTTTAATACTCACCAAGTCTTCCAGCTTATTTAAACAAAAATATTCTGTCCCACTTTATATTAAGTGGCTTTAAGTAGCCTATCGATGTTCTCACATTTGAAATGAATAATTTGATGCAATGGACTTATTGTGTATACATGTTTTTACATTGTGCTTAAATTAAAAAAGTACCAGCATGTAATTACAGCTGTAACTGAATTTATGTAATTACATTTGTAATTCTACAATTGACCCTTCCCTCACACCTTAACCTACCCTTAAAGCGGACCCATACCACCACACCTGACCCTAACCTTACCACGTATCATACCTCAATAGCAGCAAAAGTGTTTTAAATACAACACCACAATAATACGTCTACTTATTTTCTGATGTAAGTACATAGTACTTAAAGCCACTTAATATAAAGTGCGACCAAATAGTGTCCCGGGACCAAATTTTTTTCTATTTTAAAGTCATTTATTTCTGTGATGACAAAGCTGAATTTCAGCAGCCATTACTCTCAGTCTTCAGTGTACCACATGATCTTTCATAAATCATTCTACTGTGCTGATTTGGTGCTCAGGATACTGTACATAGTTGTCTTCTTAAAATTTTGTGTACATCACTGATACTTTGTTATTATTTGATTAATAGAAACTTCAAAAGACCAGCATTTATTTGAAATGTTGTAGCAATGTGAAAGTCTTTATTGTCATTTCAGATCTATCTAATGCATCCTTGCAGAATTGAAAAAAAAAACATTTGATCTGGTAGTTTATAAAAAGAGTCTGATGATAAACTTCATAGTTTATATATAAATTATATTACATTAAAAATACAAATATGAAACTTTAGGATACCACAGGCTGATAGGCCTCTAAAGGATAGTTCCCACCAAAATGAAAATTCTGTCAGTAATTACTCACCTCATGTCGTTTCCAACCCTGAGAGACTTTCGTTCATCTTCCGAACACAAATTAAGATATATTTGATTAAATTTGAAAGCTGGATCTCTCCTCCATAGGCTTCTTAAGAGACTGTAAACTGGCCGGCCCAAAAGGTTATCAAAGACATTGTTAAAATAGTGTAAGTGACTACAGTGGCTCTATCTTTAAGTTTATCAGCCAACAAGAATACTTTTTTGTGCGACAAAAAACAAACAAAAATAACAACTTCATTCAACTATTCAATTTCCTTCTTGTGGGTATGGAAGCTTGTTTCCGCCATATAATGAAAAATAAAAAAGGTAATTGCGACTTTTATCTACACAATTCTGACTTTTTTTCTCACAATTGCAAGTTTACATTTTACTAATTTCTGACTTTATTTATCAGAATTGAGAAATGTATAGTCAGAATTGCAGATATAGTCATGAAGAAGATCTAGAATTGCGACAGAAGTCAGAATTGCGCTATAAAGTCAGAATTGCGTACATAAAGCCAGGAGACGTATATAAAAAGTCGAGAAATTGCTGCTAGATATAAATTAGTGTTAAAGTCAGAAATGCATGAAATAAAGTCAGAATTGTGAGATTTCAAAAAAGAAATATTCTGAGGGGGGGAAAAAGAATCTGGCCTGAGAAACTCGGCAATTGAGTGTCACATCTTGACTATTCTGAGAAGAAAGAGGTCAGAATTTCGACAAACTGACATTAAGTGTTATAAAGGGGGAGCTCATAATTGCTTTGATGTAAAGTCAGAATTGCGTGATGTTGAAGTCAGAATTGCGAGGTATAGAACCAGGAATTGCGTGACGTAAAGTCAGATTGACGATGTCAATGTAAAGTCAGAAATGCAGTGAAGAATAAAAGTCAGAATATTGTGAGATTTAAAATGTTCTGAGGGGAAGAAGTATTGGCCTGAAGAAATTTGGCATTGCGAGTTTATACCTTACAATTGTGAGTAAAAGATGTCAGAATTTGGACAAAGTTGCCAGCAATTATGTGTATATAAAGTCAGGGGAATTGCGAGATGTAAACTCATCGCTACAAAAAAAAAGTCGAGAATTGGTGAAGATGAAAAAGTCGCATTTGTTGTCTTTTTTCTCAAGGAGTATTTCTCTTCGACGATTCGTGACTTTATATCTCGCACCATTTCCGACTTTATATCTTCGGACTTCTGACTTTGTAATCACGCAATTTTGACTATTTTATCATGCACGCAATTCCTAACTTTATACTCCAGCATTCGCTGACTTTATAACATGCAATTGTGCGATCAAATTAAGTCGCAATAATTTTTTTCTTTTTTTCTATATTCAGTGGCGGAAACAAGCTTACATACTGTGGGCCGGGTTTCTTTTGACAAAAAAAGTATTCTTGTCGCTTATAAACTCCAGATTGAGCCACTGTAGTCACTCAGACTATTTGAACAATTTCTTTTCATAACTTTTGGGGCTGGCAATTTCATTGGAGGAGAGAACCAACTCTCAGATTTAATCAAAAATATCTTAATTTGTGTTCCGAAGATGAACAAAAGTCTTACGGGTTGGAACTACATGAAGGTGAGTAATGCTGACAGAATTTTCATTCTGGTAGTGAACTATCCCTTTAAGTCAATCTATGTGCGATCACATCATTCTCTATAGGGCACAGCTGATTGGTTCCTCATGTATCAGTAGCAAATGAGCTCGATCCTTAACCGTTTTAAATACTTGGTTAGCATTTGCCTTACGCACTTTCAGAAACCCTTCACCTTCCCCAGCTCCACCTGTATAGATCTTCTATGGGTAATTCATGTATGCTATATTGTATTGCCAGCGAAGCAAATCTATTCCACCAAGACCAAACATCAACATTGCCATATCTAGTCAAATCAAGTCCCCTTCATTTATAAAGTGCTTTTAACAATAAAAATATTGTTTAAAGCAGCTTTACAATGATAATAGGTAAGAATTCTAAGTAACCCTCTGAATATTCTCTTCTTTTACTCTCTTTTTCTCTCTCTCTCTTTGTCAGCTTGTAATGTTCTCTACCTAAATTCAGTGGAAACGGAATCATTGACTGGCCCGCAAGCTGTCTCCAAGGCAACCAAGTGCACTTTGACCCAGGAGCCTCGTCCTTTGACAACAGTCGTCCACTTCAAAGTGTCCACACAGGGCATCACCCTCACTGATAATCAGCGCAGGTACAAACACACATGTTGAATAACACATATGTTTTGCTTCGCCAAGCAAAACAACATTCATTGTTTCATGGCTTTAATAATAACACCCCCCAATGATATTTTTAGTACCGTCCTTCAAGTATGAGATTAGAATTACTTATTTTTAGACATTCAAGCAAACCACGGGCCTTTATGGCTCATTCCCAAGACATTAATCAGAGACACTGAAAAGTAAAAACAGTCTTCATAGTCATGACACAGATAAAAATCTAATCCATATCCTCATTCTCTCTCTCTCTATTTATATAGACTCTTTTTTAGGCGACATTACCCTATTCATACTGTGACTTTCAGCAGTGTGGATCCACTGGATCAAAGGTAAAATTCAAGAATCATTGGAAAAATACAGCTCCAATCTACAACATACTGCATCATTCATATACTCTGCCAATGGCCAATCCAGTGTGTATTGCTTTGAACGTAGTCTAGTGAATATGTCTAGAGGTGAGGGTTTTCCTCTCATGCTGATCTATCAAGTCCATCAATGTGCCATTATGTTTTTTGCACAAGGGCCCTCCTGCCCTCTTTAAGCTTCTGTCTTACTTGCTCTGCTTGTACATGTTGCTTAGCCTCTGCGTGTGGGTGTGTGTTTGTGTGTGTGTGTGCGTGCCAGGTGGATTGATGCTGATAACACTTCCTGCAAGTAAGTGCTTCTACTTATACACTTATATTCTCTTTTGGTGTAGCGTTTCTCATGTTTTCTGGGAGTTTATTCCCAAATATGTAAATTTAGGAGTGAGACAACTTGTTATTTTGCCACTCAGAATAAGTGATTTCTTAATTTAAAGTGCCCCTTTTATGCTTCTTCGGATATAACCTTTCATGTAGTGTTATGGCGCTTTTCCACTACACAGTACCAGCTCGACTCGACTCGCCTTTGTTTGGTTTTCCACTGTATAAAAGTTGCACCTGTTCCTGCTTTCGGGTACTTTTTTTTGTACCACCTTTTGAGCTAAGGCGATACTAAAATGTCACGCTAAAAACAATGCCGACTGCTGATTGGTCAGAGAGAATCATCACCATTCACTGCGTCATCATTACACGCGCCAGAGGGGAGTAACCAGAATAACCCTGCTATTTTCAAATAGTTTTGACCAGAGATAGTTACTGAACTGACTTATTATGGCAACTCGGAAGAATACGCTGTGGTCAATCGAGGAGGTGCAGACTTTCCTTTGTTTGGTGGCCGAAGAGAGGATCCTGTGAGAGATTCGATTGCACGAAAGGCGTCACTATGACGACCGGTTACTATTTGTGGTGGTACTGTCTGCAATGGAAAACGGAACGAAAAGCGAGCTGAGTCGAGCCCAGCCGAGCTGGTACTGGTGATGGAAAAGCGCCATTATATAGCTGTTTAGATCTACAAAGATCAAAATTATTGTCTCCCAAAAGAAAGAGCCAATTCTGAACTGCCTGAAACGAGTCGTCAGTAACTCCAATCGACTTCTGCACAAACCTACGTATGGTTTGTAACGAATTTGCATAATGCCCGCCTATCATCTTCACTGGCTGAAAAATTCAGGCTCCAGAGCTGAAATTCAGATATAGTAATGGCTATTTAGTTTCCGAAACACGCTGTAAGAGGTAGACCAATCACAACTGACTGGGCCATCTGACCAATCAGAGCAAAGCAGCTATCGGAAAGGAGGGTCAGGGCGGCCTTACCTATGTTTCACCCTTTCCTACTGAATCTTATTCGCGATCTTCTGGAGAAATACTAGCCTGGATGCCAGCCCGAACTCCGCCCACAACATTTTTTGGACGGGAAGTTTGGTCTGGACTCGATCCATTGAGGAGTAATTATGATCTGGCAAAAAGCGTTCGGGCCAATCAAATTGCCAGGGCAGGCTTTATACGATGATGGACAGGTGATCTTCGGGACATGAATCATCACGTTATCAAAGAGCGGCACGCTTAACTGGTTTCTCTCAGAGATGACTGCAGCTGGAGAATTGAGATGTATAGATTCCGCTGTCGCGTCTGTTATAAAAATGAATCGACAGCACATTAATTTTAATAGACAAACAGAAAACTACAATCAAGGCATTTGTCGATTCGGAAAGATATCTTTGCCATCCTTCAAGTGTAACTTATTAGCTGGCTCTGAGAAGATGTTGCTACGGTTAGACGGTCGCTAAGAAGATGGGAAGTGATGAAAAGCCTGTGGTCGTTGTGGTTTCTCCTTTGGTCGCACTCATGAAGGACCAAAGTAAAAGAAGCAACACTCGTTATTTTACTTCTAAAATAAGTAAGTTCTGTCTGAAAACTGTGAAATGCAAAGTATTTAACTTACTGCATTGCTCTGATAGGTTGTAGGTCTACCGACTATCCAATAGTCTCTATGCACGAACCTTGATGACGTGTGTCTGAAAGAACTCAGTCAGCGCTCTCACTTCCGGAAGCGCGTTCTGCAGGCCAAGTGTATAGAGGCAAAACTTTAATAAAATCCGTTTTCTCAGAAACGGAGACAACAATTTTAGATACACTGATTCGCTGAGTCGAATTTTGTAATCACATGAGAGAATACTAACCCTCAAAGTTGTTGATGTAGCTCGAAATATATAATTTAAATAACTTCTCTTTTTCACTCTTGTGTGACAGCTAACTGCCTCACAGTGTTGTTAACATTTATAAACAGCAAGTGTAATTTGACACTATCTCCACCTAACACAAATTCGGCTTCTGACCATATACTGACGCAGCATTGGCATGTAACTGGGCGTGCTGAGACAAACCCGGAAGCGATCGTGCATAGAGGCTATTGAGTGCAGAGTTTTGATTTTTTCCTGGTTCGGCTTAAGACACGCCTCATAATCAAAGCCCAACGAAGCGGTTTCAGACTCATATTCTCAATAGAATATGAGTATGACGAAGTCAGGCTAGAGAAATACCACACTATACACAATTCTAAGCAAAACACTGACGTCTCTGATTGGTCAAACTGCGGTTACCACTGGCGACGTTTACTGCCCCGCGCAACGGCTTAAGTGATCTGAAGTATAATATTTGTAGTTTATGTATTTATACCTTTGCCTTTTTTGCCGTTAGTGTAAAATGTTATTTTGAGCAGGAAAAAAATTTTAAGAGGAAAAGAAATGTACATATGCCAGTGGTGCTGAAAAACGAAAGATATCAGACAACAAAAGAAAAGCTTCAGTCTACCAAAAGTGAAGTTACCCTGCGTGAAAGGCCGAGGCTTATTCCTAACGTAAAACGCTGTATAATTGTATATAGTTTTAATCAGGTTGGATTAATGTTGAGCTGCCTGTTCATAAAGCTAAAAGTGCATGTAATAAAATATTATACCATCGTAACCATTTCAGAAACTGTGAGAAAAGAGTTGATGCTGCAATGTATATTATAAGAAAATGTACGTTTTTTTGTTTGTTTTTTTGTTTTGTTTTTACTTTGATGCGTGTACACCTATTGTAGAAGACCTCCAAAGTAAAATTAGGAACCTTTAAAATATATAATAATTTAACAATCTGTTATTGTCTGATTCGTACTTGTTTTTCTATAGGATGTTTGGATTTGTTGCACGGCGCAGTGGTGGTTTGGGAAACGTGTGTCACCTGTTTGCAGAGCTCGACCCAGAGCAGCCAGCCACAGCCATTGTGAACTTCATCAATAAAGTCATGCTGGGACCTCAACAGCTGCGAAAATGAACACAGTATAGAGAGAAGGAGAAAAACAAAATTGAGAGAACAAAGGAAAAAAGGGTAATGCAGTGTATATTGTTACATTTATACACAGAATCAGACGAGTGTTTGTCATTAGGATGGACAAAAAAAAACAACTCGGTATGCTAGCTTCCACTTTTTCTGTAGTAAAAATCAGTGCAATAAGGTCAGTGCATTATGAAGTGATTTTAAATTATATGCCTTTTATTGAATAAAAATTAATTATATGAGAAAACAACAACTGTACATTTTCCTGGTAAAGTACATCTAATGGATAAATACATGGTAGAGAAAGTTTTTTTTTTTTAACGCAAACCTTTTTTTGGGTTAAGTGAATGGGCCTTTTTAATCCTACCACTCAGGATACCAAAGTGTATGACTGAGCAGAACAACAACTGTGTTGTTCTGTTTTTCTTATCATTGATTTTGATTTGATGTCCTTGTGTGTTTGTATTCAGTTTAATGGTCAGAATGTATTGGTTTTTTTATTTTCTATTCAAAAAGGCATTTACAAAACAGAAACTTTTTTGCCACTGATGCAATTTTAAATTTATACTTTTTTTGGTATTTAAATAAAATATTAATAAAACTGGAAAATATGAAGATCTACAATGTCTGGAACCTCCTTTTTATGTATAAAGAATCTGATTTCCAATTATTTAATAGTAATAGTTTGCAGTAATGTTTCTTTTTTCCAAATTTGTTAAAGGGATAGTTCACTTTGAAATTAATTTTTGGTATGTTTTAGCTTGCCTCAAGTGCATCCAAGATGTAGGTGTCTTTGTTTCCGCAGATATTAAATTTTAATATTTTTAGGTCAAACCGTTCGTGTCTATCAGTCATAGAATGGAGGTGTATGGGGTCCACCTCAAAGAGCGTGCACAGAGAAGTCCAAATTAAACATGATTTAATGACTCGTAAATGTACACAATGATGGCCTAAGACACGAAACTAGCGGTTTGTGTGAGAAAACGAACAGTATTTATATTGCTTTTACCTCTTGTAACCACAGCCAGAAAGTGCCTGCGCCCTCAGATCCCTTGGACGTGGTTGTGGTTACAAGATGTAAAATCTATTTAAATACTGTTCGTTTTCTCACACAAACCACTCGTTTCATGTCTTAGGCCATCATCATGTACTGAACATTTATGAGTCATTGAATCATGTTTAATTTGGACTTCTCTGTGCATGCTCTTTGAGGTGCACCCCATAGACCTCCATTGTATGACTGATAGA
Source organism: Hybognathus amarus (assembly GCA_030378365.1). Lineage (NCBI taxonomy): Eukaryota > Metazoa > Chordata > Actinopteri > Cypriniformes > Leuciscidae > Hybognathus > Hybognathus amarus. Next base: position 683,253 of record JAQIUQ010000655.1, read on the forward strand.
CAAGAACGGTTTGACTTAAGAATATCAAAATTGAAAATACTGCAGAAACAAAGACAACTCTTGGATGCACTTGAGGTAAGCTAAAACATTTTTAAAAATTCATTTCAAAGTGAACTGTCCCTTTAATCATGCTAGGCGTCCCTTTCTGTATGTTCAGGACAAGCACTGCTAGTCTTTGCTTGTTGCTGGTTAAACATAGTTTGCTAAGGTGTGGCATACAATCCTAAACTTAAAGCTTATGAATACAGCCATTTAATTAGGCTCAATGCTATTTATTTCACTAACCGCCAGACTGTAAATCAACATAGAACTTATGTGGTCTGCAAAGTGTAAATGAACAATATACTGTATTTATAATTAGTTTTAAAAATGTAATGTTTTTACATCCTCAATCTGGTAATAGAGCTAAAAAAACTAGTTTAAAAATATATACGCTTTAGATTATAGCCCGGAAAGTACTGCGTAATTAAAGCGATTTTACAGCGTAACCTTTGGTAATTATAGTATACCTATAACGGACTTACAATATAAGTATAAGGGAACAATATTTTAAGTTTGGGGAATAAAGGGGTAACAACCAGGAGAATTAAACAATTATTTATACTGTAAGTATTAAAGAACTAAAGGGTGCTTATCCTACTATTATGATATAACAATCTTACATTTGGGAACAATTTAGCAAGAACATTTATTTTTGAAATAATGGTGAACCAGTACATCCTGTATAGGCTTTTTAAAAATTACAGGGTACATATCTATGCATTTGTAAAGTAATCTTTTTAACAAAAGTGCACTGAAAACTAAAACTATTGCAACTTTTGCTTAAATATTGGGCAAAGATACTCTTGTTTCATGTAATGGTGCTTGTTACCCTCTTGTTCCTTGTAGTTACAGGGTAAGTGTGACATTGCGGGCTGTAAATTAAAGTGGTGTTTGTTACCCTCTCGTTCCATGTAGTTACTGGGTAAGTACAATAAAAATGCATACACACGATCTTATATCTACACAACTCTACACCCATTCTTATTGATACAAAATTGCTACAAAAAGGTATGCAGTGTATGTTCTCGCTAAACTGCTCCCAAATGTAAGATTGTTGTATTTCAATAGTAGAATTATAAGTACCCTAAGTACCCCATAGTTTTATAACACTTAGAGTATATATATATATATATATATATATATATATATATATATACTATATATATAGGCCTATATATATATATATATATATATATATTTTAATTATCCTGGTTGTTACCCCTTTATTCCCCAAATTTTACATATTGTTCCCTTATACTTACATGTAAGTACTTTATAGGTACACTATAATTACAGAACGTTACACCTGTAAATTCCTCTTTATTACACAGTACTTTCTGGGCTGTAATCTAAAGCGTTACCATATATTCTTATTGTGAAAATTGATCCTTATTGTGATCCTTTTTCCTTATTGTGAAAAAAGGCCAGTGCAATAAGGAATCAACTGAGGAGCTGTTGTGTTGATGTATTTTACTGTCACAAATTTGATGTCTTAAATAAGCAGCTATCAAATATCAAAACCAGTCCATCCTCATAAATAAATGAAATATGAGCATACTCATCATTTTTTGGAAGCAATGACATGAAATGACACAGTGTCTCCAAAAAATGACTCGTGAGTATGCTCATATTCATTTATTGTTATTGCTTGTTTTATAAACGTTGTCATGATGAATTATCATTTTTATGGAGGTACAAAGCTGACGCTTTAACCTTGGATTATGTAATTCAACAGGACATAGCAATTGTTTTCAATCTTCGACTACGATTCGAAAGGACGAGGTCCCACCGAGATTTGAACTCGGATCGCTGGATTCAAAGTCCAGAGTGCTAACCATTACACCATGGGACCGCACTGCCGCGAGGAGCGGCATAACAGTACTTGTTCAATGAGTGAGTGCTTTTATACAGTTGTACTTATGTGTTTATTGTGAATTTGCGATGCGTCCTTAATTCGGGCATATACCATAGCCCTATATAAGGCGCTTGGGAATTTTATTTAGCTAACGTTACGGCCGCGTTAATTGCATGTTCACTCAAACCAACAGTAACGTTAACTTATTTAGCTTGTTTGTAGTTTTAACCTTTGTATCGAATTTTATCAGCGTTTTTGTTTTACTTTATTTATAGTATTGCTAATATGTTTTTTCATTAGCGTTAACACAGCCTAGATAACGTTACCTCAGCTGTAAATTAAGCTCATCTATACAGTCAGTGGCTCAAGGCAATCTCAAACGCACATTCTCCTCTGTCGAAAAAGGTATTACTTTATTTATACCTTAGTTTCTACAGAGCAAAGTGCACACAGTTTGTTACAAAACGGTATACAATGTCTCTTTATTAAATCTCAAATCAATAACAAGTGATGACTGTCGTGCACGTGTAAGCATTTGCAAGAGTCGAAGCTGAGGCTGAAACACGTTTATTTTTCATTTTTGTCCCGCTGTGATCAACACGTTTCTCCTGGAAACCATGCCTTTTTTCGTTGTGCCAGTTATTAATTAAAGATGTAACGTTAGAAGAGCGTTTTCTCTTTCTGTTTCCCTTTTGGGCTAATCTAAGAAAATATAAATAGGGTCAATTAACAGTCTAAAAATAATAAATAATTTTCGTAAGCACTTTTTTTTGCAATCCCGTGTAGTAGGCCTATAAGGCCTATCTACATGTTACATCTATGCTACTTACTGTAACAGTAACGTTACATTAGAACATTTTGCAAGATGTAAACAACACTGGTCCAGAAACACTTCCTGTTTCAGTTTGTAACTGTTTTCTTTATTTCACATGTAAAGAAAACATCTTAAAGATGTTTGTTTAACGTTTTGATTCAGTTTTATATGTTCTGTTGGTTGTATCCCAGCCTTTATGTAGTGTTAAAAAACAGAAACAGGAAGTGCTTCTGGACCAGTGTTGTTTACATCTTGCAAAATGGTCTATACACTATTACTTGTAACAACTAACCCATAACCAAACCCTATATAGTCTACTTAAAATTACTTAATGTAATTACACAGTAACAAGGAAGTGAAACCTCAGTTTAATCTAATTTTACACTACTCTTAATTGAATTTTGTATTAATCTAAATGCTAACTATAAATCCGACAACTATTGCTGTTTACATAGTTTATTGCTGATACCATTTTATTGTTTATATGTTTTTTTTTTTAGTAAACGTATTTTAAGGCATGTTTTTATATTATGTCCATGCAGAATCCCTATTGGATGGCTATCCTTGACCTTTGACCTAAAAGGAAGTAACATACCATGTTCCTCACACATTCCAGCATGATCTTTGTATGCGAGTAATGCGAGTCACTCAGGAGGATCGTGTGTGTTTACACGATTCGGTCAGGATCTGGTGTGTTTAGAGTTGTAGAGCAGTTTGGTTTGTAATAAATGCCAATAAGGAAGAAGCTTTAAGGACTCCTGCAGCGTTTCAAACAAATTATAGTCTCGAATTCGTTTAAAAATCTAGAAATTCAGATGTAAATTATTTCTTGAATTATTATTTCTTTCCAAATAGAGCTATTCGAGTATTCTGGAAATTCCTGTATTCTCATTTTTCCCACATCAAAATATGTGCCACTGCCAATATGTGTTTTTTAGAATATATGTTTCTGTGATTTTAATTTGCCATTTTAGTCTAAATCACATGTAATTTACAAATTAATATTTTAGTGCTAATACATTCAATATTGATTTGCCGCTACAGTAAGTGAAGATTTCTTAACTATCCAATTTAAGTTAATCTAAAGTGAAGTTTTCATAAATAAATTTAGTCAGAATACTTTAGAATTTGTCTGATGATAGACTTTTAAAACTCAAAAAGCCTATGCAAAAAAAAAAAAAGAAACAAAAAGTGAGTGGTTAACAAAAGATTTTTTACAGAGTACTTTGTGCAATTACACAGTAACAAGGATACCTTAAAATAAAGTGTAACCCCAGTTTTATCTAATTTTACACAACTCTTAAGTTGCAGTCCATCATTTTTTGGGTTAAAATTAAAAATCCAAAATACATTGAGCAGGTACATAACCAGCCAGTTAGGATCCAAAATGGAAAGCTTTGTAATAATGTTTTTAACTCCAGTGTTAGTGGTGGATCCTCGGAAATTCAAGCATGTCTTTGCTTCATTACGTCACAGCTTAACATATAAAGAAGGAGTCTCAGCTAGAAGGCTATATTGCGAGTGAGGATGTTGGAGGTGGAGATTTATAGCCTTTTCTCACAGCACTTAATATAAACGTATCAATTTGATGGCAGATCCAGAAAGATTCAAGTGACAAACACCAGTGACAACAGATTCATCTGCTGTAAGATGCAGAATTCGTAGTTGTCTATAGAAAAAAGAGACTGCACCCAGGCATATGCGAAAAAAAGGACAAATATTGGGGCATTAAATATAGGACGCAATGATGATGTTGTTAACATTAACAATTTGAGAACAAAGTATAATTTGCACGGTTTACGTGATATGATAAACGATCATTAGATTTAATCAGCGCAATTTACTGCATTGCTTTTCTCCTTAGTTGGTCAGACCACAAAAAAGTTGCACATTCTCCTCAAAAGATTTGATTCATCCGCTCAGTAATACTCACAGCCAGGCCGAGGCACAACCCACGTAAAGTTTCATAATTCTGCCAATAACTGCAATTTGCAAATTTTGAACAGAGATGGCGACAAAGAGGAAAAACTTATGGACGGCAGGTTTAATCTAAATGCTAACTTTGACTCTCTTAACTTCAAATCAAAACAACCGCAAAGCTCTAAAGACATCAAAATTGTTGAAAAGGATACTTAATGTATTAGAAAGATGATTGATATGTGATTTGATGCAGATTTTTTTATTTGTTTAGTTTTTTTTCTTTAGTTTTTGTTTCACAGATTCAAATGTCAATGTCAAATGTCTCTGTATTCCCCTTTTAACGTTTTCTCAATTAAAAAAAACAAAAAAATCATTCCGACACACAACTCCTTACGTTGCAAAACAGTAAAGCATATACAAAAGCATACTATAATAATACTTTTGCTGTTTACAAAGTGTTTGCTGATTTCTTTTAATCATTTATAGCATAGTGTTTTACAGTATGTTTTTATATGATTTCCATGCAAAATCCTGATTGGCTGGCTGTCCTTGACCTTTGACCTAAAATTAAGAAACATTCCCATTCCTCCCACATTCCAACATGATCTTTGTAGTCTATGAGAGGTTATGACCTGTTACATCATTGTAACCGTCAGAACATTTCATGCATTAGAAACGAAGAGAGGAGAACAAAGGTTTTGCAAAAAAGTGAGGTTTTTTTTTAGCCTTTAGCAAATGCAGGGGTGAGAGGGATCTATGTGAACACCACAACAAGTCATCTGAAGGTCACATGACCAGATTAAACATCACAAGGACATAGATTCACATATTATTTTGTTAATAGTGTAATGAGATTATTCCGAATCTGTAATCATCTGAATCTTTTATTTCTCTTTGCATTTCTGTTTTAAGTGGATGTACAAAGTATGCTCAGTACCCTAAACGTGCCCCTCTATATTTCCGAACAATAGCCCATATGTTCCCGTGAGAGGACAACGGAAACAGCCAGGGGATAACCATAAGGGGCCTGGCCCCCTCTCTCTGTATGTTTTACTTCCGTTCATGCCCTTTTTTTAATTAGAACTGGAACTTACAAAAGAGAAAGCATACGTTCAGCACATAATATCAACAACCAAAACAATAAAGGAGACAATAGCAAAAAATAAATTTATTAATTAATAAAAAATAAGGTAGGGTCATTAAATCACGTAAAATGTTATTTACATTAAGCGATAAAAGGCAGTGCATATTATAATAGTCCTTGTGGCTTTCATATTTGTAGATACTGAAATCACATTTAAAAAAATTCTATCTCTTTTAAGAAGACAGAGAAGACAGGTTTACAGTTTGCATTTGTGAATGTAAAATTTGTTTCCGTTCATGCCTCAACGACTACGAGCTTACTTTTGCTACGTCACTCCATCACCCCGTTTATCTCATTCACGATCAAGATCAATCCTTACTGCTGAGATATTATATATGCCTACAAGCAAATGAATGCACACAAACACGACACACAACCATTCTTCTCTAGGTGCCACAGCGATGAATTTCCTCATGTGGTCTATCGTATGCATACACACACGCACACCACATTGTGTTCTGCATTCGAGGCCTAACACAGAAGCCTCTGCCATACTAGGCAGACACACCCCACGAAAACATGAACTCATCTCCTTAAGAACCAAAATATTATTATTTAAAAAGACTTGCCGTCATACGGCTAAACATTTCCATGAATTACTGCGGTTACTGTAGTGACTGAAATCGCATACTGCTATTAGGTTAAGTATTATTGGCTCGGCCATAAATTGTTTGCGTTGTATGTTTTTCTTAAAGGAACAGCAAAATACAATGAATATTTTTAATTTATCTTACCATTTACTCACCCTTATGATTTTCACCACAAAAAATATAATAATAATTAACAAAAAATTAAATAAAAAATTATAGCCCTGCAGCCCTTTATTTACATACAATGAAAGTGCAAAGTAGGCCTACAATCCTTCTGCATAACCTATTTTTTACAGTCTATGTACATAACATAGTTTGTGTTACAAAGAAGAAGATTGTGTTTGCAACAAGATGAGTAAAATATTCTTCATTCATCAAATGCAGTCCAATACCGATCAAGTGGCCGACACACATTTCTCCACATTTATACACGAACACAATGTTCGACCTCATGCGGACAAACTGTTTACCTCGTTGATGCCTCTGACGTCATGACACACCCCTCACGCGCGTGAGTGTGTGTGTGTGTGTGTGTGCGCGCGCATTCTGTGCCTGTGAATGCAGTGGGGTTTGTGCGTGTGAGTGAGTGTGTTTTGCTTGTGGAATGTGGGAGTTGTCCCCACGCGCTTTACGAACAACCGACCTGTCCAAACAGTGCGCGCGTGGCAGAGGATGTCACACCAACCAAAACAGCGGACGGACGCTCACAGCACAGTCTTTGGAGGAAAATCCGCCGTACAGGGTAGAGTCGGGGCGGGGCGTAATTACACGGAGTCCCATCTATTTAGGGTCAAGTACAACATTGTTACAGTCCTAACCAGCGTGGGTTCAAAGTTTATTTTGTGCCTGGAAACTGCGAATCACCCACAGGGCGCGGAGATAGTACTTTCAGATTCGAAGATTTTTTGATTTATTTGTCTTTAGTTAATCCATAGACTCGCGAGATGGGATGGATTGCAACTCTGCGATAGCCAGCGTAATTCGTTAGCATCTCATCGACTAGCTCCTCCAGAGGCTCAATCTCGAATACGGGGCTGCGGTGCGACTGGACGCGGAGCGAGGCGACCCTCTGCGGGCTGCGCTGCCGAGGCGGTGGGCGTGTTTTCTCGGCGTGCTAGCATGTGAGCTGGCGCCAAGTTCTCGGTGTGAAAAAAAAGAAAAAACAAGATTTACAAGTTACGGGCTAGAGTGAGGCACCAAAAGTCACATCACGCTTGATCGGAAAAGTTGCACGCAGGTAACGTTACGAAGCGAGCTAACACACACTATTATCAAAGTGAACCTTGTGCTCACACTAATGCAATTCACAACAAAAGCTGCTAGTCTGCTAATGTTAGGTAACCTACTCAAGTGACTGTTTTTTAACATGGCACATGAGCTCCAGATAGAGCGAGAGAGAGTTTATGTGAGTAGTTGCTGAGCTAAAACACGTTTGTAACTATAATATCTGTTTGTTTGTTTATTTAATCGGTATGTCTTCGATGCATCTGTCTCGTTGCACTGATTGAATGCAATTTAAACACCGATCTTGGCAAGTTATACAACGTGGAAAACTTTGCACATGCCTCCAAGAACAGATAGTTCTTAAGAATGACTTAAAGCAGAAAATTCCTGCTAATAAACATTCATTCTATTCTAAGCAGTACAACAAGCGTGTATTGTTGTTTAATTGTATAGCTGCGTATTAGCTCATCTGTTGCAGTAACGTAATTTGTAACTGCGACATCATACAGCCACAGCGACAATATCGCTACTTTCTATAGCTTTACCAGCACCTTTAAAGTTACTGCTTTGGAGATTTAGCTCACTTTTCTAACCACATATTGTAACGTCAGTTCAGTAACAAAAGCAGGTATTGGTGTACTGATTCACATCGGATAAATGTTGTTTTGATAGAGCGTGTTTGTGGTATCATTTTATAATAACTTGCTTTGATAATATTACCATACATTAATGTATGTTTTAATGCTTTTTAGTTAATGTCCATTAGAATGGTCACAGTATGATTATATTTTCATTCATATGCTTTCACATTTGGCCATATTTAAATGTACATCAAGACATGATATATTATGCTCTTTCCCATTTGTGTAATGTTTAATTTTAAGTGAAAATAATTCTTCCAATTGATTATTTTTTTAAATTCTGATTTCTTGTACTTTTGTCAGTTTTCTGCTTTCATAATAATATACCTTTATAATCCTTTTTCACAATATTATTAGAAAAAGTGCATAGTAATTTCCTGATGGAGGCCTATATGTTTTATAAAACCTTATGATAAAAGTGAAACACAAAAATGCTTTATTAAAACCCTGCTATATAAATCATAATTACCTCAGCAGTATTGTTAAACATAATGCCCTTGTGGAGAGAGAGTGTGTGACTCACATGAAAGCACATTGTGCTGTTGGTATGTTGAGAATCTGTTGTAGTCCGCATAGTTTGTTTAACATGTCTGTTGAACTGGGCTAGGACTTTTTTCCAGCGTTTCTACACTGTAAAGAAATAAAATCGTAAAATATACTGCTAATTTTTCTGCCATGAAACTTATGCATTCATTTTATGGAAATTTCTGTCATATCCTTAAAATACAATGCAATGCATAATTTAAAATGCAGGTAAAACACCTGTAAAAAGAAATATGTAAAATGTATATTTAAATTATTCATATTTATAGAGTACATTGTGCCCTATTTTTACAGACATTTTAATAGAGTAATGGACAGCTAGGGCATGGTAAAAAGAAAAATACCTGGCCAAATGAATTCCTATATTTCAATTCTTTTGGTTTATGTCAGGTAGTAGACTTTCAAAATCAAGTAATGCTTAACCTTGTCCCTTGTTGGATTGGCTATGCCTTGGACTAGTTGTATCAGATAATGTGTTTTGTGTGGCTAGAATGCATTTGGTAAAAGTGGTTGCTTTTGTGAACGATGCTCCAATTGTGCTGCTATTTTCTAATTTGTGTGGAAATAGTTTGAAAAAATCCAACCATGTAACAAGATCAGACATGATACCCTGGGAAGATTTCAAAACCTTATTTCCAGTTTATTCAGTCCCACTGTCTTTCGTACACCACCATTTTAAAAATTAGGGGTCAGAATTAAAAAAAGAAATGTATATTTTTATATAGCAGAAATGCATAAATATGAAGCTGCACAACTGTTTTTATCATCAATGCTAAAAAATAAATATTCTTGAGCACCAAAAATGACATTATGATGATTTCTGAAGGATCATGCGACACTGAAGACTGAAAGTATTGATGCTGCTGGAAATTCAACTTTGCCATCACAGGAATAAATTACACTTTCAAATACAGTAAAATAGAAAACAGTTATTTTGATTTGTAATAATATTTCACATAATTACCGTTTTTACTGCTTTTTTGGTCCAATAAATGCAGCCTTGGTGAACATTTCTACTTTCTTGGTGAGAGAAAACCATAAAACGTTTCGATCTGTAATGTATGCCAAACTACACATATCTAATTTTGTCCTATTTCTCTTAATTGTATTACCAGTGCAGGATAAGTTACTAAAAATACATGGATTTTTTTTTTTGTGTGATGAGCTCCAGAGTGTACCGCAGTAGCAAAATCTATCCGAGGAACGTTTACATGTTCAGCATGCTCCAGAGTTCCCATGCACCTGTGTATTATGTCCACAATCACGATAAGCTGTCCTAATCCTGTGCCGTTCTGGAACTTTCATTTGTGCATGTCTTGCTCTGTGTAGGTTGCACTGATGATATGTTTCTTTTGTTTAAAGGAACTTGGATTGTGATGTTTAGGTTGTTATTGTGGTGGTGCTCATTTCAGAGGCTGGAATGTGTGGGCCTGTGTGTAGTTTCTGTAACTCTAGGCAGAAGCTGTGAGGCCTTGACTGTAGCCCTGTAGAGAGGCCCATTGAAGGGGAAGTTGGCTCTGTATGTGTGTGTATGTGTGTGTGTGCATGCAGACCACTGGGATTGGACACAGGGTAGAAAGACCCCCTGTACGGAAGGAGGGAAAGGGAGGAAAGAGGAAGGAGGAGTCAGTTACACTTTTCTGGTCATGTGTGTGTTCTTGCCCCGTGTTTTGCCTGAGCAGAGTGAGTGGTCGCGTTATGGAAAGGGTAACCAAAGACGAATACGTGAAGAGACTATTCACAGCTGAGAAAAGATTTCTCATTAGTAAACAGCCTAATTTGGACTTCAGGCCATTTAGTAATGGAACCTGAACAGTGTTGGCCTGATGCTTGTTTGTTTACTGTGGCTAGTGTTTTACAGTGCTATCTTTGTCTTTGCATTTTTGTATAAATAATATTTGTTTGCTTATGGTGAATTTAACAGTTCAGAAATAATTGATGTTCAGTGTGTGGAGGTTTTTCAGCATGATGGAAGGATAAATAATTAATGTATGTCTTTGCGCAGCATATCTTCAGCTACTGTGGATTGGTACTATTTGCTCAGATGCTTGACATTGCTATATATGGCTTCACTAAACCTACATGGCTTGAGAATCAAATGGATTGAAATAACACAGATATATGATCATCTTTTTAAATTTCTTTCCCTTGCATTGTTTTTTTTTTTGTGAGATCCTATTATTTTGCAGTCTCCATGTAAGGCTTAATATACAGTCAGTCAGTCATTATCATGAAGCGGAGGGATTTTGTATCACCCTAATGACATATTTACCAAATAAATACATAAATTATAATTATGTAGTGTAGTGGTCATTACCCAAAATTAAGGCCGTGATCAGAAGTTGATGTTGAGGTTCTTTGTTGAGGTAAAGTTGTTTTCTCACTTGGTTTGAACTGCGATATGTAACATTTGTCCCTTATATTACGTTTTCTGATAAAGTAATGCAAACAATAAAAATAAAAAAATAAATCCTGAGGTTAATGTAAAATAAAAGTGGAAATAAAAAGTGCAGCATTCTCCAATGTGTTAAAAGATACTTCCCCCCTTGGTCATAATTTACTCACCATGTTGATTCAAACCTGTGTGACTTTCGCTTATTCAGTGGAACGTAAAATACGACATTTTGAAGAACAGAACAGATTGTTTTGAGAGAAAAACCTTAAAATATTTCCATTTCGGAGCTTGGTGTCGCAAGTGGCTTTCAACTAACTTTACAGGAGAGACAAAACAAAATTTTGACCACATTTCAATCACCTGTATTAATAACCTTAAACCACAAACATTTCAACCACAGGCATAACTACATGAACTGAGTATTTAGGTAAAAATGTATGGCATATATTAACACAATGACAATGTTCTAAAAAAAAATTAAAATAAAAAAAGTCAAATATGTCAGATGTGCCTTTTTGTTGCTTTATTCAATACAGTTTATCTCAGATAGGTATTTTTGACACCATTGGATACAGCTCACCTAGACCTTTATTTTGATATAAAGAACTCATATTCGCCCAAAAAGCCACTTACGCCCCTCTGGCTCCAAGCCCTCGATTTATCGATGACAGAATTGATATTTTTGGGGTGAACTATCCCTTTAAATTGTGTTTATGCAAAAATGTTTGTCCTTTGAGGATGTGATGTTTGCCTACATCAGGATTCCTCAAATCCATCCTGGAGGGCCACTGACCTGCGGAGTTTAGCTCAAACCATATTCGAACTCCCTTTCCTGCAATTTTCTAGTAACTCTGAAGACCTTGACTAGCTTGTTCAGGCGTGTTTGATTAGGGTTGGAATAAACTCTGCCAGGCAGTGGCCCTCCAGGACCGGATTTTAGGAACCCTGGCCTATGGATTGAATTTTTGTTTCTCCTCAAGTTTACCACATTTCTTGAAGTTAAATCTAAACCAGCTTTCATTTCGAGGAATATATTGGCTGTTCCGGCTCCCGAAGCGGTATGTTAATGTAAATGCTGTCTGTGGTTAAGCATCTACTTTAAACAATTACTTATGTTCACATAATGTGTATGTTTTTAGCCTAAGCAAATGGAAATTTCTGAAAGAATCTGACAGAAAAATTACTTTACCATGTCCTCATAGAGTGTTGCTTGGCACGAGTCTGAAGTTTGTATTTGTGCGGTGTGGTGTACTTGTGGAATTTTGTGTGTTGTGTATGTGAGAGAAAGACTTTGTGTGTGAGTGTGTGGCAGTGTTATAATCTGGCAGTGTGTTTCCAGTCAGGTTCGTTTGAGGACAACAGCAGTTTCTGTGTGTTCTGGACCCGAACTGACCCAACAGGCTCTGCGCATTACACATACGCACACATTTCCTTTGCGCGCGTGCGTGTGTGTGTGCGGAGGAAATGTGTAGGCCAGTTTGTCTCAAAGTCTCTGTCTGTTTTTATGAGTTTGCTGATCGTCCTTGCATTAGCTGTCAGCGCCAGTTTGCTGGGTTGCTCCAAGTGTGAGAACATTTCTACGAAGCTTTAGTATGTTCAGTTGCATGTGTTCCCGAGTTTTCCACATGGTCTCTATGCCAGGCCCGGCATTCCTGTCATGTGAGTCTGTCTCTGTCTGTTGTCATAGCTAATGAAGGTTTATGAAACCCTGACAGCATCTCTGTCCTGTCCTGCACACAGGCGCCCCTCGACCTAAGGGCTGTAGCGCTTCTCTCTGTTTACTTAAATTTATGACCTAACTATGTCTAAATGTTGCACTCGTTACAAAGTCGAACCGCATTATGCAGTTACTGGAAGTATTTATTGCAAGGAACCATAGTTACAAGCAGTGTTATAGAGTTACTGTAGCATGAACACTGTATGTTACACAATTACCACTAGCAATACGTTATTTGAATATGGAATATGCTAATCCGTGTTTGTCCTCAATGACTTTGCTCGCTTTTTTGTGTTTAGAAGGTCAGTCAATTTTTAGTCGAAGCTTGTTTTCAATTTTGGTTAAAATGATCATGCATGTTATTTTGATGCTGATCTTCTCTGGTGCACATCATGTTCTTTATATGATAAACAGGCCATTAAACTCACAACCAGGTCATCCTTCTGAAGAGGGACAGTCTTTCTCGTACACCTTGGCCTACATACTTGTTAGTGCTATGTGATGCTTCGGTCCATTCAATCATTAACTCTGCACTACCTTAAAGGGCATCACGGTCATGCATATAGTGAGGCCACAGTCAAAGTGTCAGTCATGCCGTCTTCACATGTCCAGACCTAAAATATCATGTGTTCTCAGAGGTCCTAAGATGCTATGTGGCATTAGATGGAACATTAACCTGACTGCCCAGTTGAGACACATTTAACATTTTCTGAAAGTCTCTTATCTCCTTCATGCTATGTGTGGGTTGATAACAAGAGCCATATACTGAAGTGCGAATAGTGGAGATGTGGCATGTGCATTGTGCACAGTCCAGAATCTCAACTAAACACAGTGTACACACACAGTTAATGATTTTGGAGACTCGCATTAGCATCCTTTTTAAAAAGATAATTCTGTGAGACTTTCAGCATTATATTCTTGTTTTGATCCCACTTTAGATCAAATGTCTTAAACTATTATGTGTAGTATACTAATATTTAAATTAATCATTTGATACTTCACTTGTTGTGAATGTGCCTGTTACATTGTGTTTATGTTTTAAAAATACCATAATGTACAGCTGTAATTAGTTTCTGTAATTACATCTATAATTACACTGTTGACCCCTCCCTTATACCTTACAGTTCACAAACTGTATTAATACAATTATTTATTTATGATTTATTCATTTTAACTTAATTTATTATTATATGATTTACTTCTATCCACCTTTTGAAGACATCTAAATATTGACAACCTAAAACAATCATTATCAGTACTTGAAAAGTCAAGAAAAAACATTTCATCTCCAGGTTACCTTTAAAAATATGCACATAAGTAGTGCCATGTTTATGGCTGACTGCCAACTAAATCTTCAAAAACTGGGATTGCAAATGTTTCACACATTTTGAAAAGATGAATAAATGAACAGCCCAATTTAGATAAATGCATCATTATGTGCTGAAGTGTTTTGAAATGGTTTTATTAGTGTGTTTTCGATGTGCATCAGAGTAATTTGAGAACTTTCTCTTGAAGAGGTCACGTCATGTGTGCATGTGTATACTAGTACTATCTACTATAGATCAGAACTGGTATTTCTGTTATGGAACTTGCACTACATGAAGCTTTTGTGGTTCTACAGAAGAACTCATGAAAAGGAGTGAAAAAAGGGAAACTGTGACATCACTCTCTATTCAAATAAGTTGTGCTTATTTGGTTTGTGCTGTTCCAGTTTGTACACAGAATCGTGACGTCCCTGCGACCTTTTCATGTAGATCTCAACTTCATAGCTTGTTACAGTGAATGGGTTAATCACTAGCTGTTATCATATACACATTTATTGTGACAATAGTCTTATCACCTGATGCTTTTTAACCTGTTTGAGTTGGCGTGTCACTGTGACCTCTGGCTCATTTCAGCACGGCTGCTCTTTCTCATGGGTTGTTCCATCGAGTTATAATGATTTTATCATGTTTGTGTGTTTGCTGACCTTGTTCTTTTTCTTTTTTTGAAAAAAAGCTTCCTATGGAGATCTGTTTGTTTTCATTTGCATGGTCTCCTACAACCACTCCAATCCTCTGAGCGGTCCAGCCCTTTCTCAGTGGTGTAGTACTGATAGCTAATTAATATTCCCCTCTATCTCGTACGCTGTTTAACAATGCGCATACATTAGTGATGCTTATATAAAGAACTCTGTTTCCCCCCCATTCAGTTTGTTATTGGCTACTGGTCTCATGGCTTTAATCAGAATGATAGATTGTTCTATTAAATGATTGTTAATTATTCAACACTTGCTAAAGAATGTCAGTTATGATTTGTGGTTTTGTTATGCTGTCGGTCAGTGCTGAAGAAATAGAGAATTTTATTTTCTTCTGCCGTACACACACTACCGGTCAACTTTTGAATAAGTAAGATTTCTAAATGGGGTCCCTCTTTATATTAAGTGGCTTTAAGTACTATGTACTTACATTGAAAAATAAGTACAATGTACTTGTGCTCATGTTGTATTGTAAAACACTTTTTGCTGCTATTGAAGTGAAGTGTTATGGGATGGGTCAGCTGTGTAACTACAGATGTAATTAATTACATAAATTAGTTACAGCTGTAATTACATGCTGGTATTTTAAAATATAAGTACAATATAAAAACATGTATGTACACAATAGGTCCATTGTATCAAATTATTTGTTTCAATGAAAGTACATAGTACTTAAAGCCACTTAATATAAAGTGGGACCCTAAATGATTTTGAAAGATGGCATGATTATGCCTACCAATGCTGTAAAAACAGTAATATTGTGAAATTACAATTTAAAAGTTTATATATTTTAAAATGTAATTTATTTATCTGATGGCAAAGATGAATATTCAGCAATCAATACTCCAGCCTTCAGTGTCACACGATCCTTTAGAAATCATTCTAATATGCTGATTTGGTGCTCAGTGTTTATCAATTACCTTTCGCCGGCCCCTCTCCCAAAACGGACATTGTCCAATCATAACAACCGTTTCTATGTGAGCACATCTGTCAAACTCCAAGAAAGATGGTGAAGCGGTGCACCTACGGCGTTTGTAAATCGGACACTTTAGGGATGCTCCGATCAGGATTTTTGCAGCCGATACCGAGTACCGATATCTTGTCATGGTGATCGGCCGATAACGATACCGATTCCGATGCTTAATTGACTTAATATAAGACAAATAAACAAAATGGAACAGTTTAATGCAGCTCATAAAGTTTATTTAAACATTGTCCAATATAAACATTTAGTCTCCTAAAATGGAGAAGTCTGATGTAACTTAAACATCGTCCAATACAACTCTGAGCAGGACAAAATAAATAAAAAATCAAACAACATTTAAACTCCTAAAAGAACAAATTGAAGTGGTTTGATTCAACTCATTAGGTTTAATTAAACATTGTTCAATGTTAAAGAGAATAAAATAAATAGAAACATTTAAACTCCAACATGGAGAAGTCTGATGTAACAAATAAGGTTTAATTAAACATTCTCCAATATAAGTATCACGTACGTCCTCACGCGTCACGTCATCAAATCGCGATCGGTTTGTAAGATCGGCCAAGTTAGTGAGTACCGATCGAGTCAAAAATTTTTATGATCAGCCGATACCGATCTCTGGCCGATCGATCGGAGCATCCCTAGCAGGTACCCGAGAAATTGTCTGGAGGAGTTGTGTTCTTTCCGTTTCCAAAGCCGAAAACACAACTCGAAGTGGTGCCGACAATGGATAAAACCTTATGGATGGCTAGGGTGACCACCATCAAACGAATCAAATGTGGGACAATTATAAGTTTGTGTGGGACAATGTGGGACATGTTACCAACACTAAAACATACCCTGAAACTGTTGTTTATAATGTCTAACTTGATAAAAACATTTATATTTCTGCCTTTCAACTGATCAAAATGATTTGTTCTTTAGTCCCTTCCAGAAAAAAATCTTTATTTTACATGTCATTTAAATTCAACATCACTGAGCCCAAAGGCAGCGGGCATCATGCAGATAAATATTTTAGAAACAGTTCTGACCAAGTCCAACAAAAATCCAACAAAATTTACAATGAACAAATAAATAATAAAACAACATGAAATTAGATAGACAGTCTTATATATTAAGAGTATAATAAAAACCAAAAACGTTCATATTTTTAGAAAGAATGTGTATTAAAACAATCACAGCAGATTAAACAACAACAGATAAATTCCATTATATAAAAATTTCAATTTACCGAATTATCCATTTGTTTTCCGACAGGTAACGAATCACCGGTCCACATTTTGATTGACAGCCGTCACAACCTACGAGTGACCGGGTTTACTTCTTTCTTTTCAACCATTGGATAGTGAATAAAACACAGCTGTTGTATTTGTACTTATGATGAAGCGCTGAAAACTACGCAGCAAAAGTAATAAGTAAAATGCTTTCGTAAAAGGCAAAGGAACGCATGCACGTTTTCTTAATATGATCATTAAAAACTATTAGACTGATGAAAATGCGGGACATTTCCTCAATATGCGACGTGCGGACGAGAGGTGAAAATTCTGTGCAGTACAACGCAAAGCGGGAGGGGTGGTCACCCTATCACGGCCCCCTCACAGTTAAATGTGTTGAACATGGTTAACTCGCATGCGTGAGACTGAGACACTGATTAAGTTGGTCAAAGAAACATTGAGAAAGCAAGCGGATCAACAATGGAATTACGTTTTCTAAAGGGTTGTTGTTGCAACAAGTCTCTGACTGTCTCTCTCCTCTCTTCGTCTCTTACAGTGATGGAGTCAGCCGTTAGTACATCCACTCAAGTGTCAGATGAGTTTGACTGTAATGTTCCACGGATCTGTGGTGTGTGTGGAGACAAAGCCACTGGCTTTCACTTCAATGCGATGACCTGCGAGGGATGCAAAGGCTTCTTCAGGTACACACGCACACACTTTCTCTCATCCAATTTGGTATTCGCACATTTACACTGATGTTCATTAAGAAACACATTAACATGTATTATCTGGAACCAATGTGGTACTGCCAGACTATTTATAGTTTGTGTGTGTTCATTAGGCGCAGTATGAAGCGGAAGGCCAGTTTTACCTGTCCTTTTAATGGAAGCTGCACCATCACTAAAGATAACCGTCGCCACTGCCAGGCCTGCAGACTCAAGCGTTGCCTGGATATTGGCATGATGAAAGAGTGTGAGTTACTAGCCAACATGACACATCTTGGAACAGTGATCACGGGAGCCGAATCACTTTGTTAGATCATGTTTTAATTATAGTTTCGATTTTATTTAACCTTGCTAAGAGTCTCAACATGTCCCAACTGTCATTTTTACAGTTTTGAAGGGCTCTGAAGGGACAGTTATTGATAAGGTTGTTCAAGATAGATGCGAGTAAGGTGGTTCGTTGATGAAAGGTCCCTTACATCGAGGCTGTTAGTTAGCAAAGTGATGCTTCATATAAGGAAGTAGTTTTGCCATTTGTGAGCATATGATCCTGAGTGGCAGTTCTTTGCAAATCATTTTGTAAGTGAAAGGTACTTCAGGGATTTAAAATGCTCAATTGCCCTTGTGCTTTGAAGAATCATCGGAAAGTGTAGCTTATGTGTTGCCACTTAAAAAAAAAAAAAAAACACAAGATAAAAGATAAGATAAATTTGAATTAGACAAGTCATAAAGCGGCAATATTTGATGGGAAATGTTTATTGACCCAAACAAGCATAATAGCTTTAAACCTGAATATTGCTCAAGGTCACAGTTTGACCCAAAACAAACTGGTAATAATGCACGTTTTCATATAGGACATCGCCCCATGTTTTCAAATTGTGTGGTGCTCCAGAGTATATCAGGGAAGGCACAAGAGAATGATGTTAAAGGAGTAATTCACTTTAAAAAAATCTTTTGCTGATAATTTACTCTCCTCCCCATGTCATCCAAGATGTCAACGTCTTTCTTTCTTCAGTTCGAAAAGAAATTTAGGTTTTTGATGAAAACATTCCAGGATTTTTCTCCATATAATGGACTTCAATGGGAACCAAACGGTTCAAGGTCCAAATTAGAGTTTCAGTCCAGCTTCAAAAGCCTTTAAAACGACACCAGACGATGAATAAGGGTCTTAGCTAGGACCCTTCGAGTCATGACTCCAAAAAAGATTTGTTCATTTTTGATGAACGAGTTTGAACAGGAGAGTCACGAACGCTCATCACAGAACAGAGCAAGGCGAGCATTTGTGCTTATAAAACTTAAACCATTATATTTTTGAAATGACCGATCGTTTCACTAGATAAGATCCTCCTTATTCATCGTCTGGTGTCGTTTAAAGCCCTTTGAAGCTGCACTGAAACTGTCTTTTGGACCTTGAACCGTTTGGTTCCCATTGAAGTCCATTATATGGAGAAAATCCTGGAATGTTTTCATCAAAAACCTTAATTTCTTTTCGACTGAAGAAAGAAAAGACGTGGACATCTTGGATGACATGGGGATGAGTAAATTATCAGCACATTATTTTTTTAAAGTGAACTACTACTTTAAATTCAGTTAAACTTAACAATATTTTTTTATTCATGAGAGATTGAAAATTAATAATAATAATTATTCTCAGCTTAGTGTAGAAAATAGAGAAAAATATGCAGTAGATTTAGCTGTTTTAGAAGGTCAGGGGTCTTTCATGATCTTGTGGTTCAGTTATTTTTTCTCATATATTTTTACAAATATGGAATTGTTCTCCCCCTCATCAGTGTCTGTGAGACTGAATTTAAAGCTATTGATTATCATCAGCAAACAACTAAATTGTGATGCATTATGGTCATAATAGAGCACTGGGGAACAACATACAATATTTGATTTTAGTTTCTCATTAATTTTTTTGATGTATTTTACCTGTAATAAAATGATAGTGCATGGGTATAGCAATAATACTCGTCTGTCTTTTCCTTTCAGTTATCCTGACGGATGAAGAGGTTCAGAGAAAAAGGATCTGATCCAGAGGAGAAAGGATGAGGAGGCACAGAGGGAGGCGCAGAAACCCCGGCTCTCAGATGAGCAGCGCAACATCATTGACACGCTGGTGGAAGCGCATCACAAAACCTATGACGATTCCTACTCTGACTTCTCACGTTTCAGAGTAAATCTAATCTTTTATGCTCTTTTCCTTATCTTCTTTGACGGTTTTAATATCTTCTTTTACGGTGGCACCAATGTGTTTTTGTACTCTTGAGTGACCTAAAAAAACAATAAAAATAAATATCAAACCAAGTTCCTTCTGCAAACAAAATTCAGAACAAACTTTTCTCAACCAACTGGTGTTAAAGTGATTTTAAGTCAAATGTTACAATTTTCAGCAGCCTTTTACATGATCCGTGGGAAATAATTCTAAGAAACTTTTCTGTTGAAAATAGTTTTGCTGCTTTGTGCAAACTCTGCTACATTTTTGTTGGGATTCTTTTATGAATAGTATAATGTTCCAAAGAACTGCATTAAAAATATACATTTTTGTAACAATTTAAAAGGTCTTTACTGTCACTTTGGACTGATTTAACGTGTCCTTGCTGAATTAAAGTATTGATTTCTTTCAAAATATAAAACATCTTACTAACCCTGTGGTGTTTATATGATACCATAGTTTAGTACTAGCGCTGTCAAATGATTAATCGCATCCAAAATAAAAGTTTGTGTTTACATAATACATGTGGGTGCACTGTGTCTAATTATTTTATATATATAAATACACACACATGCTTGTATGTATTTAAGAAATATGTTCATGTATATACTGTATATAGATTTATAAATAATCTATATTATAAATATAAATATTTAATATATAAATAATATTGTTTTCTTAAATATACATGCATGTGTGTGTATTATATATATATATATATATATATATATATATATATATATATATATATATATATGTATATATATATATATATATATAAAATAATTATACACAGTGGATCCACATATATTATGTAAACACAAACTTTTCATTTGGATGCGATTAATCGCGATTAATCGTTTGACAGCCCTATTTAGTACGTTAACATTTTCCACTTTACATTACCTAGAAAGTGTCCAGATAAGTTTTCAGACAAAAATTTCTGAAACCTAACGAACCTTTTCTTTTTTTTTCTGACCGAATGTTTATGTGTCAAATAAATGTAATTGGTTTGATATTTTGTTATATAATTTGATATTTTGTTATATAATCTAAGACATTCATACTTTTAAGTGTTCAAATACTTTTATGGTCCACCTTTTTGTTTATTAGGTTTACAAAAATCTATTAGGTTTTTGTTTTTTAGATTTATTACATTGCTAATGTTCAGTGCACTCATATGTGTATGTGTGTGTTTTGTGTTGCAGCCTCCAGTTAGAGAGGGTCCAGTTACACGTAGTGCTAGCCGAGCCGCGTCACTTCATTCACTATCAGACGCCTCCTCAGACTCCTTCAGCCACTCTCCAGGTAACACACGCACACAAATGCGTATACATGCTACACAAATATGTACACACACTCGTTTGTGCATAAATCACCTGTAAAGTTCATTCTGAGAAATGTTTTTCAGCCCAGTGTGAGCCGTGAGGTGCAGGCAGGCATGAGTGTTTGTGTGTTAGAGGTTTCTGTTTCTTATACGCACAGCAGGCTCCGTCCTTCTCACCATGCATTACGTCACAGGAGAGCCACTCTAATGACAACCAGTCTATTCACATGCGTGCACACACACACACACACATTTCCCAGGTTTTATGGGGACTTTTCATAGACATAATTTTTATACTATATAAACTGTAAATTCTATTCCTTAACCATAAACCTACCATCACAGAAAACATTCTGCATTTTAACATTAAAAAAAGCATAATTTAATATGATTTATATGCTGATTTCCTCATCGGGACCTTAAGAATGACCTCACAAGTTAAAAAATACTGGTAACGCTTCCTTTTACAGTCCAGTTACCCATGTAAATACTATGTACTTATTTTAGTAACTACAATTACTGGGTAATAACTAGTACTAACCCTGAACCTACCCCTGTTCCATGTACTTACCTTATATTAGCCAGTACTTTCTAGGTAAGTACACTGTAAGTACACCATAAGAACTGTACTGTAAAAGGAAGCGTTACCAAAATACTTTGTGGGGATATTTTAGTCACCATAACATAGGGTTAAAACACACATACACTGCTTGTCCTTTTTTAACATTAAATATGATTTTTGATATACAATTGACATTAATATTTACATGCTGCTGCTTTAATTCATTGTGAAAGGTGTCAGTGACAGCATTACAATTATATCGATTCAGTGTTGTATCAAAACGTGTTTTTTCAGCTGTTTGGATATATGTGGATATTGTTTGCTGTATAGGGAAAATGTAAGAAAGAAATGTATTCGACTGTGTTGCCTGTTGACAGCTATGTTTATTGTCATGAAGGCGTTTGCAAGAGTGCAGAACAGTAACGCTGACAGTCAGTGAGCTTGTGTTGAGCTGCAGGCTCAACCAGTCACGTGTACCTCTGGAAACATGCAGGAAAGATGTCTTCAATGATTTTATTGCAAGCTTTGCATAATTTATTACGAATCTGAATAACAAAGAAATCCAAATATATATCCAAATATTACAATATCAAGGGTAAAAAGCAACATTATCGTGCAGTCATTATACATAATGGAATTTAATGACGGCAAATGAAATGTGCACAAATTTGCTGTAATGTTAATTTTTTTTTTCACATTATTTCCATACAATTCACTTAACATTTGCAACAGAAGTTGTTTGTTATCCGAGTGTATTATATAAGGTGATGGCAGATTTTGGAACAGACACAAGGGGGAGATAACGCTTCTGTTATTCAGCAAAGTAGACATTGAAATAGTGTGCCTGTCCATTTGTTAGTTTTTTTCTTGGGTCATTGATCCACATTTTTACATGCTCTAACAAAATTTTCATTGTCCCACCACAAGAATAATTAATAAAAAAAATAAATCATTAATTTTATTTCATGCAAATTAACGTTGACTTTAGTCAGTGGACCTATTACATGAATTGTTGAAGGTTGCTGAGATGAAGCAAAGCAAGAATTATTTTTTTTCTTCTCTCTTTCTCCTCATCTGTAGAGTCAGGAGATCACAAGATGAATCTGAGTAATCTGTTGATGAGGTATCATGAGCAGGGTTTGAGCTCCAGTCCGGACTCAAAGGAGGATGAGGGCTCCGGTCTTTCCATGCTTCCTCACCTGGCTGACCTGGTTTCCTACAGCATTCAAAAAGTCATCGGCTTTGCTAAGATGATTCCTGGATTCAGGTAAAGGAAATTCATGAGTTCATTTTAATTGAAATGGCTATAGAGGGAATGCGCGTGACGTCACCTCCGGCCGGAGTGCTGCAGTTTCTCACAGTGAGTGGCAAAAAGACTGAGCGGCTGTATACGTGTTCAGCGTGAATGCCGTGAAAAACAAACACAACACATATAAAGTGGGAAAGAGCTTTGCGATTGACTGTACAACTTGATTTTACAAAAAAATCGGAGGTATATTTTTACAGACTGCGATAGAAAGAGGAGCAAATGGATCGCTGCAATTCACAGAAACAACTGGACTCCAGTCAGCCAAAGGTGGATTTGCAGTTATCATTTGTGTCAATATGCTGAATTTAGCTGTAAAACCATACCCATATATTTTGTATTGTATATATATTTGCCTGTATATAATATATAATATATTAACAACTCATCAATTAAATATGTATCATTCCATATTCTGCATTATTGGATTTTTTTTTTTAATAAACACTGACTAAAAAAACTATAAAGTTTTAGGGCTGGACGATATGATATATATAGGCTATATATAACACTGATATAAGTAATCACCCAGATTTAAACCTATATTGTATTTATATAAAACATTCACAGGCAAATTTGCTTTATGTTTAGGTCTAACGTTATATTGCTTCTATTTCCCCGGTGTCGAAATCAGGCAAACATAACTGTCAGGCGACACGATTCCTGGCTGCATGTCAATAATATCCATGGATCACGATCTTTAGTAAGTTGTAAGGAACACTATATTGAGTCCAACATTTAATTTAAATTGATAAAATTGTTCGTTTTAGTCGCATTTTCGCAGTTTCCCCTATTAAATCCAGTCACGCAGCAGATCTTTTGCCACTCGGTCAGGCTGAGAGGAGGTTGTTCCGGCGGGAAAGTCACATGAATGCATTCCCTCTATAGGAATTACTGAATTGCCATTTGAAGGAATTTATTAAATTATGTATTATTTGATTTATAATATAGAGATAATTATGTTATATATTATTAAAAACTACTTTTAAAGCTGCTTTATTTCTTTAATTACTTTCCATTCATTTAATTGTTATTTAAATGTACATTTTTTAAATTCAAAATTGAATTGTCTTGCTCAATTCAACTGAATGGTGAGCAGGCCTAATATCCCTTACGGCAAGGGCTTTTTCTTAATTTTACTGGGCCTGGAACTAAAATCTTTTGTGGACCCGAGCAAAGGTGTTCTATGTTTCTTTCATCCATTTAGTGGTGCTCGTTTGTGGAAAGTTCCAGCGTTTTCGCAACAGGTTATTGTTGACATGACTGTCGTCTATTTGATTTCCTCAGGAACATAAAAATAGGTTTGACCTTCTAAGCCGTCACTCTCAGTACATGTTTCTTGCCGCCTTCTGTGCACGTCCATGTACTGTATTTCCCCGCTTCCTAAGAATGTGCGTACATGCATATGCATTACACAGTGCAGGTTGCTGTGGTAACCATAGGAGTGTCATGTTATCTGAACTGGATGGATTCACCCACTCCCTCTACATCTGCCATTCACAGAATCCAGCATGAGCCAACATTTGACGTGTATGTGTTTGTGTGTGTTCTTGTGTGTCTCAGAGAGCTGACGGCTGAAGATCAGATTGCTTTGCTGAAGTCCAGTGCTATAGAAGTGATCATGCTAAGGTCTAACCAGTCTTTCAGTCTAGAGGACATGAGTTGGAGCTGCGGAGGACCAGATTTTAAATACTGCGTCAATGATGTGACTAAAGGTACAAAATCAAGCTCACAGGGATAGACAGTTGCGTTGACATGCAATGGTTGCAGTGTTATCGTTAAATGAAGTAAAGCTGAAACAAAATATATAGATATAGCATGGATAACTTAAACTCTAAAAACTGAAACAAAAATTTGACTTGGCAACTAATTAAAATAAAATAAATTGAAGTTGATGTACTAAAATTGAAATGAAAGAAGTAGAAATATAAATGTTAAAAACTATAATAAATAATGAAAAGACTACATAAAAT
Source organism: Hybognathus amarus (assembly GCA_030378365.1). NCBI lineage: Eukaryota > Metazoa > Chordata > Actinopteri > Cypriniformes > Leuciscidae > Hybognathus > Hybognathus amarus. The sequence goes on from JAQIUQ010000655.1 coordinate 708,456, forward strand.
TCCTTAAAAAAAGGAATATATATATATATATATATATATATATATATATATATATATATATATATATATATATATAATTCAAAACATTAATAAATACTACAATAATATGTAATCATAATAAAATAACACTGAACAGTTTTCCTTGATTTTGAAGAGGAAGTTTTATTGTATTTTATTTATCATAGAAGTTAATCTTCTGATTTCTAAAAGTGCGTTGCAGGTTAAAGGTGAAATGTTATATTTTTATTTTTACATTTTTTTATCCCAGTTTTATGCATGGTGAAAATTACACTGGCTGCAAAAACTGACACTTACACCACATTTGAAAATGGATGCAATCTTTAAATTGATGATTAATACCAAAATATGTCGATCTTTTGAAAAAAATATATATATAGCACGTTCACTTCACAAAAGTAGTTTGAGTTGCTTTTACAATTCATTACCATTAGGTACCATGAACTAAAAATAAATTATTTTTTACAGCGTTTTTTTCCTTTAATCTAGGTTTGTTAATTGATAAACATACTATTGAAAAATTAATTCATATCAGTTCATAATACATTGCCTTTAAATGTATATGTACAAATTAACATTCAATTTTAGCATAAATGTTAGCAATATATGCAATGAAACTATAAAAGTGTTGTTTGTTTTATTTATGACATACTTAGGTTTTAAATTATTGATTAATATGGATAATAATTGTTATTAATTATACTAATTAATGAATTAGAAATGATCATTAATGCTATGAAAGTATTGTTTATTGTATATTCGTATTCTCAAAAATAATAATTATATTTTAAAAAATTCCCTTATTTGTGATGAACAGCAACGGGTGCATTTTTGAGAAAAATAATTAAAACTGGGGTTATGTCTTATGAAATCATCCTGATTTTGTGTATGTTTGGGGCGCAGCTGGGCACACTCTGGAGCTGTTGGAGCCTCTGGTGAAGTTTCAGGTGGGCTTAAAAAAGCTCAACCTACATGAGGAGGAACATGTGCTGCTGATGGGTATATGTCTGCTGTCTCCAGGTCAGTGTGTATTCCCAATACACTAAGCATACAGACTTTTTGAAACATGCCCATGCTTGCAAACAGGAATCTCATTTGTCTGTGTTTGTGTGCTCTGTAGACCGTCCCGGGGTGAAGGACCACGTGCGAGTGGAAGCGTTGCAGGACAGGTTATCTGAGGTCCTGCAGGCGTACATCCTCGCGCATCACCCCGGGGGCCGTCTGCTCTATGCTAAGATGATCCAGAAGCTGGCGGACCTCCGTAGCCTGAACGAAGAGCACTCCAAGCAGTACCGCTCCCTTTCTTTCCAGCCCGAGCACAGCATGCAGCTGACCCCTCTGGTGTTGGAAGTGTTCGGTGGACAGGTCACCTAGTTACTTCACCCGAGTCAGATCCAAGATGTGCGGGTTCAAACGGCGTGACCCGAAGAGGTGTGGAGTGAATGTACGGACAATCACCTTAAAATGCATACAGAGTTTCCAGGACGAAGTTTGTGAGTGACGTATGTGTTTGTGTGTGGTGTGTGTGTGTGTGTATCCCTCATCATTTTCAGATCGGCTAAGGGAGTGCCATAGATGTTTCCTCTTGTTTGTTGTATGTAAGGAGTACATTCTTACAAGAATGTAATATGGTCATGGTGTTTTTCACTGTGGCAACTCAATACAGTAATATTTTACTGTATTATCAATAGCCGACAGTATTACACTGCATGTGTAGGATGAGTGTGTAGGTGTGCGGTCCTGTTCTAAACCTCTGCATGGTCCCCAAAGCGCTGTCCACTACTGCTGATGTCCTGTCTCTTTACCTCCTGCCTTTAAATGCACAGGGTTACAAATACTAATGCAAGCACACAGCTCACCCAACTCACTCCTCGCCTAGCCACTTAACCAATTAAACGGCGGCTCCGCCCCCTTCTCTGCCTCTAAAGCTCTGATAGGTTGCTACACAATGGCTGTCTTCTCTAATGTTTGCCTCTGCTGTGATTGGCCTATTATCTGACGCCTCTGCAAAGTGGTTAGGGCAGCATTAGCGCTTGCCACACAGCTAACCTGTAAATAGGACTTGGTATCTATATTCGTACCTTTTTTGATTAGTGTAAATAGAGTTTAATATAGGCGCTTTCATGTGGCTTATGGTAGAATCTAGCAGAGAGAGACCCTGCAGCCCTGGCTGGCTATAATCAATATGTAAAGACTACAATCTAACTGTGCGTTAAGTGCAAACACACAGGAATTGGAACCATGAATTATGTTTTTTTTTAAAACTGACAGCTTTACCTCTGTTCTTTACATCGTTGTGAAGTCACAACTGTAAATCCTATAGGTTACTTATTTCTCAGCTCTTGCATTCCATCATTCATTTTATTCTTTTAATTTTTTTTTCAGATTAATCCAACTAGTTGCATTATTTGCTTCTTCATTAGTCAACACATTTGTTTTTCCACATGAAATCCTCAACATCCTGAATAATTTTTATCATGATTTTCCCCTTTTTTAATTTATAGTACATTTCACAAGCTATAATAAAAAAGTTCTAGGTTCTCATATCTTAAGCCAAAAGAAAAAAGTCCCCCCAAATGTAATTTGAAATACTGTAATATGAATATATATATATATATATATATATATATATATATATATATATATATATATATATAATAGAATAATACAAATATATAAATATATTAATACATATATTAATAGAATACAAAGAAAAAGTTTTTTTTAGAAATTGTAATATATATATATATATATATATATATATATATTACAATTTCTAAAAAAAAACTTTTTTCTTTGTATTCTATTAATAACGTTTTTTCACATTACTGCAGTGAAATCTTATCAGAAAAAGTTAAAATAAATAGAATAAATAGAATTAATTGGAAATGTATTCACTATATATATATATATATATATATATATATATATATATATATATATATATATACTTTTTTATTTGGTTTTGAAATATGACACGGGTATCTTCTTGAACGGTTTTGGGAGATTCAAATAATTTTTTGGTTTTGTGCATCAAACACTAGTAGGAATGACTTTACTGAGAAATAAGACTTGTTTGGTTCTCACCTTTTTAAGGGTAACTGTAATAGGAGCATGCTGGATAATTTATAATCTTAATGTTTGTCATCAGTAACTACGGTTTTACACGCTACCTGGGTGTTTTTGATATTTGTTTGCACAGGCAGGTTCTTCAAAGCATAATCTAATTACAGCATAACTCAGCACATTCTTTTCTTATGCTTGGTTGTTATTATCTAAACAGTAATTACAGACACCTAATACCATGTCGGCCATGGTATAGACGTTTTTGCATGTGTTTGTGCGTCGTGTTAATATCACTCTAGCCACTGCCTGCATCGTGTCCTCTGAACCAAACACAGCTGCCTTAGCTTGGCCTTAGTCGTTCACAGTTATTCATTTTAAATATGCTTGTTAAGTTCGTAAGAGTCCTTTTATCCACTGTGTATAATAGCTGAATGTGATATTTGCGAGACTGTCGACTCTCTGAGTCGCAATAGGGGGCTGATACTTACAGAGCACTATCTCTGTTGCTTTATATATCTTGTTCTCTCCACTTTCTCCACAATCTCTTTTTTAATCAAGTCTGATTTGTACGAATCTTCTACTTTTGTCAGGGCTCAGGGTCATTAGGAAAACCTTTTCTGTGGTATGAGAGTTAATCATGGTTAATGAAGATTGTCTGTAGGTGTGAGTTTGGTGTCGGAACTGGGTCGAACGATTTAATGATCGTGTAAGCTGAATTTAACTACCTGGAAACTGCGGTTCCTCGGCGGAGCGCAGTGCGCGTGTGTGTGTGTGGAAGCGCGTGTTTTTGAAGCGAGGGCGATGTATAGCATTTACCTATACAACAAGTATATTCACATTTGATTGAGTGTCACGTATTCGGCCCAGGATAGATGGGTAATTTGTGTGTGAGTGAAAAGGTTATTGTTTCCTTAGTAAATTACTAGTAAATAACTTAGTCATGGCACTTAAGATTTAATGATATGGAAGGTTTGCTATATATATATCTATATCTATGAGTATTACTTTGCAAATGTAAAAGATTAAAATATTTTCTTGTAGACTAGTTTTGATATTCTGTTATCTGTACAGGTGGAGGCACAGGGCAGATGGTTGTGTGTGGGAATGTGTGGGTATGTATGCAAATATAGGAACGTACGACTGCATGCTAACCTCCTGCCCAGTGCTGGTGAATATATATATATACATATATATTCGCTATCTTATTGCTCTTTCTTTCGACAGTCTATTTTCTCGTCTTCATGCCTTCTCTCAATACTAAGCTGCTCAGTACTTTTTTTGTGGGATGAGGGTGTACACTTCATTTTAAACTGGAAAACAATCTTCCAGTTTTAAGCGATTTTGTAATCATTCACTTATTTGTTTTGTTCTGATTTTGTGATGAAGAGTGAGAATATCCGTGCAGCACTTACCATTAATGAATATCAGACAAACCAGGACATGTCATGTTTAAACCATTGCAAGATATACATTATGCATGATGGTGATGATTGCGAGACATGAGAAAGACAGATAATGAAATTGATGTTGGTCTCTTTTCCTAGTCCAAAATGTAACCATAACAAACTACCTCTCTGGGGAACAGACACATTTGATTTGTATTTTTTTTATGATTCATATTTGTATTTATTGCTGTGCAGTGGCTCACATGGACAACCCAGTACCTCATGTATGAATATCACTAAACAAAGACGCCTTAACAGCTGTTTTATCAGATTTTTTAAACTATTATTATCTGTGTGTACAGTATTTGTATCCGTAGCTTTCTCCAACACGTTCACAAACACGGACCGACCGACAACAAACGTACATGTTCACGAGAAAGCTGAGAGCTGTTAAGATGTGGTCACTTCCAAGATTGACCGTGTTCAGTTGCTGCTGGGATTGGTTGGCCATCCTCAGGCCCTCCCCTCTCTATTTCTGACTGCTCAGTTGGATTTTGCTGCTCCGCAAAAACAAATTCCACAAAACATGACAGAGCATGGCCTTCTCTCTTTCTCTTTTTAAACGGTGATCTGTCAAGTGGACATCATCTACCATGCAAATCACACATGGTCAAACATTACCTCGCATATATACGCTCTATGGTCAATACCTCATGCCAGGTCAATCCTAAAATGGAGTAGAAGATGGATTTGAAGTGATGACAGAGTCAAATGACAAAGAGTTGATGAAGAGAGACATGCTCTTTACCTCTCTTCTGTCTGGGCACCATAGGACAGGAGATCAATAGAAAGTTTGTGGCACTAAATGGCTCATAAGTGCTGAAGCACTTCTGTCTCTGAGTGAATGGGTACTATAAAGAAAACTGTAATGCAAATGCTAGCTGTTTACAGGCTAATAGTAGTATGCCTGCTCACCAGGACAAAACCAGTTGAATATGACCATTCATGAAACGGTTAAATGTATGTTTTTTTTTCTCTTCTTTTTCATCATAAAGTATTGTAAATTCATGTTCCTGATTTTCATGTAATATTGGTCAAATGTTTTACAAATCAATAAAAGAATATAATAATGATAAACACTAGTTTCTTTGACGATTTTGTCATATAAAAGAGGGTGGGGTATGTCTATTCTAGCAAAATTATCTATTTTTGTTAAGAAAGGGCTCATTTAAAATTCTCAAACTGGTTATTCCAAAGCAAATTTCCCCATGTAATAGACATTACATATAACATTTAAAGTTGTCCAATGTTAAACCCACATGCATTTATTTTTTATGGGCACTAGATGGAGACTGTACACACTCTGAGGCAATCGGCCTGTGGAACAGATTATGCTGATATGCTAACTGCTAAGCTATGTCACTTTTACTTGTCACAAGATTGAAACATTGAATGTTTCACAACATTAAAAAGATAACATTGACAGCAGCATTAACTCTGGCCCTGGTCACCAATGTGAACAGTGCTGCTATCCAGGAAAGTTCAGCAGATCTTTTATATGTTTATTTATTTATATGTATGTGTATATATATATATATATATATATATATATATATATATATATATGTATATATATATAATTAATTTATTTATATATTATTTATTTATTTATTTATGTTGGACAACTTTATTTGAGGTTTGCTAGAGATTTTCCAAACCTGTAGGAGTTTCATTCTTCTGTTGAACTAAAATGAAGATATTTTGAAGGATGTTGGTAGAAACTTATGCTGGGTTAGAACAACAGTCAAGTCACATTTATTTATATAGCGCTTTTTACAATACAGATGGTATCAAAGCAGCTTCACAGTAATAACATGAAAATAATACAACACAGGCCAATAATATTGTTGAATATTAATGTCCCCAATTTAGCAAGACAAAAGCCAAAGCAATCATGGCAAGGAACCAAAACCCCATCAGGTGATTGAATGAAGAAAGAAACATAGGGGTGAGTAAAACAGAAATTTTATTTGAAATATCCATTAAAGAAAAGTCATTAATATTTTGCAATAAGTAGGATTCTGAATATACTGAACAAATACAATGCACGATGTTTATATACTCTAATTTAGAAACAGTTTAAACAAATATACTATGATGTGATTAAATATTTTTTGTGTTACTTTCTCTAATTCGTTGCTTTTATGAACTCTAGTTGGTATTAGTATTAGTTATTAATTAGTATCTTAGTCACTAGCATTCGTTTTAATTTTGAGTTGTATGTTATCTGGAATATGCCGAATTTATGGCAAACCAAATCTTATGAAAATTGTTTGGAAGAGACTCAATTTACTTTTCTGTGTTTAACATAGGTGGCTTGTGACCTTTCCAGTATGGCAGACATGGCAGACTCCAATATCAGGCAAACAAGGTAAGTGAAAGTTTTGTAGTATGTCAGAATTAACAGTATTTATAAAACAGTAGGCAAAAAGTACCCAGATGACCTGTTGCTTCTGAAGTGAGAATCCAATGAACACTTTACAATCCCATGAGGCCAAATTAGAGGATCTGTGAATGGCAGATTTGATCTGTGAACAAACTCTTTTAATGGTCACACAGTAATTAATATACAAAAGAATTATCCCAGAGAGGGATTTTGGATGCAGCTTTTGATCCTGAAGACCAATTTGTTCAGGTTGTGGTCCTTTTATAGGATTTTTTTCTACAGGATTAGTTAATGATTTAAACACAATAGCTCTGTCTGAATACGCCGTACATTCTCCCCTGGCATCATGGGATAGTAAAGTGTCCTTTGAATGTGCACCACCAAAAACTTGGCGGAAGTGTCAAGTCTTGACTGTTTTGGCCGACCGTTTTCCGCATTATATATATGGAAATATGCATGTTTAGACCAAGCGGCAACATTCTAATCTGAGAAATGAAGCCTACCCGGAAGTGCAAAAAACTGCAATATATTTAAAATCTGCTAGAGGGAGGTCCCAAAAGGGAGCAAATATCCATAGATCCCATGTTAAAATGTCTGTTTTCACAGCATAAATTCATGCTTTTACAGGTTGGTCCCATGGACTTTTATTGTATTTTTCGATAGGTTCTGAGTGCCTGACAACTGTGAGGGGGTGATTATTTTTTTGTTCTAACTCGTTAATTTAGATCGTATTTAGATATAAATTGTATGACAGATACAGTAAGGACGGTTAAGGGCTTTGATTACTTTGATAACTTTGATTTGATTGATAACGGGCTGCGCCTAGTGGAATTTGACGCTCTCGGCCATAATCTGACACAACACATCATACCACCTCTGTATCCTTTCTGAACATTTGTATTTTGTATTTCTCAAGGTTTTCTAATATGGCGCCGTACCATACCCCCCATAAACAGCCTCAGAACTGATCTTCAGAAAGTCTATGGGTGACGTCACAGACGCTTTGTCCATATCTTTACATCTCTATGGTTCAGACGCAGCGCAAGTCTTCTAGTTGCTTTCATTGTGAGGAAATGAGATCTATGAGAGCAGCTACTCAACCAATATTGGCTGGATTGACGTGGGATTGCTGGGATTGAAGTTGGAACGTTTTTTTGTGACTGTGAGTGGTAGATCTCATCTTTTGAGCATCTCTAAGATATCTTATACAAAGCAGACATGTTTTTTTCCATCTGCCTGAGTACCTTCAACTCATTGTGGTGAGTGTGGGTGTGGGTGTGAGAGAGAATAAGGAGAGAATAGAGTTTATCAGGCGCACAGTCACAAGACGATAGTTAGCAGAGCGTAGGTTGATTTTCGTTTCCATGCGGGGAACAGCTGAGTAAGAGGTGCCTATTTGTGCCACAGAGTAGATGGTCGGTCGTTACCCCGATTCCCAGGAGGAGAAGGGAGGGGAGACTGAACCAATTTCAGTAAAGCTATGTGATGAGTGGTGGATTTCAAACGGTTTCCAAAATTAGAGGAACGCCTTTTGTAGTACACTTACCTAAAGGATTATTAGGAACACCATACTAATACTGTCTTTGACCCCCTTTCGCCTTCAGAACTGCCTTAATTCTACGAGGCATTGAATCAACAAGATGCTGAAGCATTTTTTAGAATTGTTGGTCCATATTGATAGGATAGCATCTTGCAGTTGATGGAGATTTGTGGGATGCACATCCAGGGCACCAAGCTTCCGTTCCACCACATCCCAAAGATGCTCTATTGGGTTGAGATCTGGTGACTGTTGGGGCCATTTTTGTACAGTGAACTCATTGTCATGTTCAAGAAACCAATTTGAAATGATTCAAGCTTTTATGACATGGTGCATTATCCAGCTGGAAGTAGCCATCAGAGGATCGGTAAATGGTGGTCATAAAGGGATGGACATAGTCAGAAACAATGCTCTGTTAGGCTGTGGCATTTAAACGGTGCCCAATTGGCACTAAGGGGCCTAAAGTGTGCCAAGAAAACATCCCCCACACCATTACACCACCACCACCAGCCTGGACAGTGGTAACAAGGCATGATGGATCCATGTTCTCTTTCTGTTTATGCCAAATTCTGACTCTACCATCTGAATGTCTCAACAGAAATTGATCGGCAACATTTTTCCAGTCTTCAACTGTCCAATTTTGGTGAGCTCTTGCAAACTGTAGCCTCTTTTTCCTATTTGTAGTGGAGATGAGTGGTACCCGGTGGGGTCTTCTGCTGTTGTAGACCATCCACCTCAAGGTTGTGCGGTGTTGTGGCATCACAAATGCTGTGCTGCATTCCTTTGGTTGTAACGAGTAGTTATTACAGTCAAAGTTGCTCTTCTATCAGCTTGAATCATTTGGCCCATTCTCCTCTGACCTCTAGCATCAACAAGGCATTTTCGCCCACAGGACTGCCGCATACTAGATGTTTTTCCCTTTCACACCATTCTTTGTAAACCGTAGAAATTGTTGTGTATGAAAGTATGACTAGACTCGAGTACTACATCAAGTACTACTACGAGCTTCTGGAAGCTGGTTCCAGCTGCGGCTGGCATAATAGCTAAAAGCAGACTCTCCATGCTTTGAGTGAACCCTTGGTATTTCTAGCTGATGTGATCCTAATGATCTGAGTGATCTGTTGGGTTTATATTCAGTGAGCATATCTGCAATATATTGAGGTCCTAACCCATTGAATGATTTATATACCAGTAGTAATACTTTAAAATCAATCCTAAATGTAACTGGCAGCCAGTGTAAAGACCTGAGGACTGGTGTGATGTGTTCATATTTTCTGGTCCTGCTCAGAATCCTGGCAGCAGCGTTCTGTACGAGCTGCAATTGTCTTGTGGTCTTTTTAGGAAGGCCAGTGAGGAGGCCATTACAGTAATCCACCCTGCTGGTGATGAAAGCATGAACAAGTTTCTCTAAGTCTTGACTGGAAACAAAGCATTTAATTCTTGCAATATTTTTCAGATGATAGTATGCTGATTTAGCTATTGCTTTGATGTGACTATTGAAACTAAGTTCTGACTCTAGAGACACACCAAGATTCCTGACTTGATTTGTAGTTGTTAGACCCCTAGCGTCAAGGTATGCATTCACCTTGAGAACTTCATCTTTGTTTCCAAACACAATGACTTCAGTTTTGTCTTTGTTTAACTGAAGAAAGTTTTGACACATCCAACCATTTACTTCATCAATGCATTGGCACAGGGAGTCAATGGGGCTGTAGTCGTTAGGTGATAGGGCTAAGTAGAGCTGTGTGTCATCTGCATAGCTGTGGTAAGCGATTTGGTTCTTTCTCATTATTTGGCTCATTGGGAGCATATACAGGTTGAATAGGAGTGGCGCAAGAATCGAGCCCTGAGGGACTCCGCATGTCATGGATGTCCACTCAGACTTATGTTCTCCTATACTCACAAAATAACCTCTCCCTTCTAAGTATGACCTGAACCATTTTAGGGCTATCCCAGAAAGCCCCACCCAGTTTTCCAGCCTGTCAAGAAGTTCAGGCTGACCTGAACTTGTGATCGACAGTGTCAAATGCAGCACTGAGGTCGAGTAGTACCAACACGGATAATTTGCCTGTGTCAGTATTTAAGCGAATATCGTTTATTATCTTTATGAGCGCTGTCTCCGTGCTGTGATGCGATCGGAAACCAGATTGAAAATTGTCAAAGTATCCATTTGAGCTTAAGAATTTGTTCAGCTGATTGAAGACAACCTTTTCAATGATCTTGCCTATGAAAGGAAGATTTGAGATCGGTCTATAATTACTTAAGATGGTCTTATCCAGATTGCTCTTTTTCAGGAGGGGCTTGACAACTGCAGTTTTCAGGGAGTTCGGAAAACTCCCAGAGCGAAGTGAGGCATTTACCACTTCTAGGAGATCTGCTTCTAAGCTGTGTAACACATTTTTGAAAAAAGATGTGGGAAGTGTGTCAAGGGCGCAGGTTGATGTTTTAAGGTGCTGTACAGTTTCGACCAAAATTGTTCCATCAATTTCTTCGAAATCAGACATAGTTACTAATTTCTCAGGTTGTGGTCTGATCTGCCTGACCCCAGAGCAACTCAAGGATGTGCTGATCACCTTTCTGATATTATTGATTTTCTCAGAGAAGAAAGAAGCAAACTCACTGCATTTCCTTTCTGAGAGCATTTCTATGGGAATCTTGCTTGGGGGGTTGTCAGTCTCTCTACAGTAGCAAAAAGAGTGCGTGTGTTGTTTATATTGCTGTTTATAATATTTGAGAAGAAAGTCTGTCTAGCTTTGCCTAGTTCCCTATTGAAAGCGTGGATGCTGTCTTTGTAGATGTTATAATGGACTACAAGTTTTGTCTTCCGCCACATGCGTTCTGCTCTTCTGCATTGTCTTTTCATATTTTGCACTGCTGTTGAGTTTCTCCAAGGTGCTTTTTGTCTACCATTATTCTTCCTGACTTTCACTGGAGCAATATCATCAATTACACTCTTAACTTTTGAGTTAAAAGAATCAAGGAGAAAATCAACAGAGTCGGCAGATATGCTTGGTTTTAAAGATATAGCCTTCATAAATAGCACACCTGTGTTCTCATTTAAGCATCTCTTCTTGACAGACACAGCTCTAGCTTCAATGGCAGGAGAGATCAATATATCAAAGAAAATACAGAAATGATCAGACAGTGCTACATCCTTAATAACAATCGATGAGATGTTAAACCTGTACTGATAAGTAAATCTAGAGTGTGTCCACGATTGTGTGTGGGACCATGTACATGCTGTGTCAGATCAAAAGTTTTTAAAACAGTTTTGATTTCTTTTGCCATATTGTTTTCTGCATTATCTATGTGAATGTTAAAATCTCCAGCAATGGCAAAACAGTCAAACTCAGAGGCAATTGTTGATAACAGTTCTGTAAAATCCTCAGCAAAGGCTGGAGAGTATTTTGGAGGCCTGTAAACAATGATAAGTAAAATACGAGGAGCACCTTTTAACACAATACCCAGATATTCGAAAGAGGGGTAATTCCCAAATGATATTTGCTTACATTGATAAACATCTTTAAAAAGAACAGCTAAGCCCCCGCCTCTCTTACCCGCTCTGCAGACACTCATATAAGTAAAATTTGGAGGGGATGTTTCGTTTAGGACCGTTGCACTACAGCTGTCTTCTAGCCAAGTTTCAGTTAGAAACATGAAGTCCAGGTTGTATGTGGTTAGTAAATCATTGACTAGAAGTGATTTATTTTTAATGGAGCGGATGTTTAAGAGTGCTAATTTAATAGTCTTACTTTTTGTCCCCACAGCAATCTTAGTTTGGCGTGGAATAGGTACCAGATTAGATGGGTTTGCTGTACGGCTGTTGAAGGCCTTAGATTTTCTATCATGTAAATGAACAGCAATAGAGAAAGATTCAGGCACACTGGGTTCCTGCTTGTTTTGTAAACATTTGATAAAGTTATTGTTTTCATAGCGAGGAACCGACGTACATCACTTAGAGCTGGTATCAGTTGTTTTTGGTTCACCTCGAGCCGATGGAGGAGGGTGTGGGCCCTGACGCTGTGGCAGAGGCCGAAGAGCTCTTCGAGGAGGAGGGGGAGGAGGAGGGCGAGCTGGGCCCGCAGGCTTTGGTGGTTGTGGGGCCTGCCGTTTTTTGGTTGGTATCTGGGGGCTTGCAGCAAAAGAGTGGGATAGTTTGGTTCCAGCAGACACCAGTTGTTCCATTTTCTCTGAGAAGCACAGAAGTGGAGATGCTGGAGAGAGTGATAACGTGTCAGGTGAGATGGGCTGTTGCTCTGGTGTTATTGGAGGCTGTACAATGCTGTCCTGGTGTCCCTGGCTGTTTTCCAGAAAGTCGTCCTTGGGTGCTGAATCTTGGAGCAGTTCTGATATGTCATAGTCTGACTGTGGTGAGCTCTGTGGGCAGGGCTCTGCTGAGATTGTATCCGTGAGCAGAGGTTGAGCAACAATATATCCATTCAGGTGCTGAAGTGAAGTCCTGTGGTCATTCATACTGTGTCCAGGTGTATGTGTGCCATTCAGGTTGAATGGATTGGCACACACTGCAGAAGGATGATGGAGGGAGAAGTAGATATTGTCTTTTAGCACTCTTGAACCAAGTTTGTTTTGGTGATGGCCATCCCGTTGAAACAGTTGCCTCTGACTCCAGAAAAGATTGAAGTTGTCAATAAAGTTCACTCCTTTTATATTGCAGGTTTTTTGCAGCCATGTGTTGAGCCCAAGCAATCGTGAAAACCTGTTCGTTCCTCTTGCTGGGAGTGGTCCACTGATGAATGTTTCAACTTTCAGTCTTTTAAGTGGTTCAAAAAGTTCATTGAAATCCTTCTTAAGGAGTTCCGACTGCTCTTTATGAATATCATTTTTCCACAAATGAACGATGAGTCGATTTGCAGTCTTATGTTTCATAAGAATGTTCTGAAGTTCCCTGTTTACATCAGAAGTTGTTGCTTGTGGAAGGCAGCACGTAGCTGTATCCCTGCTACTAATGTTTCTGATTATGGAGTCGCCCACTATCAGAGTCCTGGGCCCGGCTGTGCTCTGAGCTGAGTGCCGCTGTCTGCTCGACCTTGAGCGCCGGCTTGCATCAGTGTTAGCTACAGGCTGACTCAGTCTGTGTTCGATCACATTCGTCAAATTCAGGGATTCCTCATTCATTAATACTTCAAATCTGTTCTCAAGATGTATAGGCGGTGGTAGGAGACCAGTGGTTGCAATCCTTGTCAGAGTCATATCTGGGGTAGATGATGCTACTGCTGAAATATGTGGTGCTCGTGACAATCTGATGTCTCTAGTGCCTTTGGGTCTCGCTCCCTGTTTGTGCCATCGATTTGTAAGTCGATCGGCTCGTTTCTCTACAGTCAGTATAGCCTGTCGAGGAGCACTAGATTCATGGGACTCACCGGCTGTGTGCTGAGGGCGTCCATGACGAAGCTCTGTTGTGCGTTCCGTCTGGTTTGTCGGTCCCGTATTTAACTTTGTTTCAAGAACTGCAATCCTTTGTAAAAGTCTGTGGCAGTTAGGGCAGCAAGTAGATTCCAGAAGAGGCATTTTCTTATCCTTATGAATGTAGGGAGTTGTGTTTTCTCTTCCCCGGAATGTAAGCAGTGAGAGGCTGGTTGAATAAAAGTGTGAAGTAATTTTTAAGTAATCCAAGCGTCTGAGCACTGTGCTGATTTGCTGAAGTTAAAATTAGGTGAAAAGGAGATAAAATATATAAAAAATAGAGCGATAGAGCAAAGCACGGAGCAGTAAGCAGGAGCGTCCGAACAGTAACTGAGCAGGAAGTGTGGTTTGCACAATCATTGCCCTAACAATGATTTTGCTGTCTTTAAACAACCATTTATTAATGTTACACAGCCATGAGAGGGCCAATGTAATTAATCTTGGTTGTGTCACACTGAATTCCTGTATAACATTAGTAAATAGAGGATGTTAGAAGTCAATATAAAGCTATTAAACTCAATCGTCCCATGCATCACGTCGAAAACCCCCACTCTCCTCAGTTTAGCTCATGCTCAGAATGTCAAAGTGTCAGTGAAATGTCATTCACGCACAAACACAGACACGGATGCACAGATCTGGGCAAATGGAAAGGAATGCGGTGAGGTCAGCAAAGGTATTTACTGGAACAACATACAAAAATAGTTTAGTGTTTTTTACTTTCAAAACATGGATGACACCCATGGGCTCGGCTCATTTTGAGACTGAGATGCATTTGCAGGTGGTTGTGCAAGTGGCCTGGGGTTGTTCTTATATGGGGCAGCCTTTTCGCGTATGTTTCTGAGTAAAACCACATTGTCCTCTCTGCTGTCTCAGCAAAGAGCCCAGGTATCTACATAGACAAACCTGGATAGAGCGCACAAACAGAAAGAATGAGAAAGTCTCAGTGAAGGGGGGTGAGGTCAAAGCTTCCTGTAAAGCGGTAGAGCAGTGCAAAACCAAACACAGATGCATACATTGACACTCAGAAACACTATGTGCAATGAGCTCCGAATGTACAAATTGGAGGGCCATTTAATATCATCATGCAAAGTTGATAACAAAAAGTTTGATCAATTGGCACTAAGGGGCCTAAGTGTGCCAAGAAAACATCCCCACACCATTACACCACCACCAGCAGCCTGCACAGTGGTAACATGATGGATCCATGTTCTCATTCTGTTTACGCCAAATTCTGACTCTGACCATCTGAATGTCTCAACAGAAATTGAGGCTCATTAGACCAGGCAACATTTTTCCAGTCTTACACTGTCCAATTTTGGTGAAGAATATGAAGAAAATCATAATTTGATGCTCAGTGCAAATGTAGAGGTGACAACTGATCAAAAAGCCTCAGAACCACAAACTTCTTCTAAATTATATTTAACCAGCTCAGAGAAAAAGTCAGTGATTAAAATTGTGAGAAAAATCAAGGATGAAATAAATAAAGAATTCTTCCTTTCATGAAGATTTCACGCATACACAAAACCAAATTAGGGTTTCGTGTTTAAATATAATTTTTTTCCACTATTTGTTTGCAATATAAAGAATATTGTTTAGTAGAATTTAGTAGAATATAGCCTACATATCTTAGTACCTCTAGTGAGCACAATTCGCAATATGTTTCATTTTAGCGGAGACTCAGGCTTCGTTTCTCAAAAGCATCATGAGCATCAGGAGCCAATGCTTCTAGAATCTACTTAGGCTTATGATACTTTTGAGAAATGCTACCCAGAATGGTTGTAGCACTTTTTGTCTAATTGCAATTTGCAAATTTTTGAAAATGTGTTCATAAATAATATAAAATAAGACGTTTTGAGGACATTTGAAGTATTCCTCGCTATATGAAGAGTTCCTAAATTAGCCAAATCTATAATATTTTGCATTATATCAACAGGTTTGTGTGAGTTTGGGCTAGGCAAATATCAGCATTTTTGTGCAGTATGTAAACCATTGCGCCTATGAGGTGTCCTCATTAATAGAACCAACATGTTTGTGTTGCTGCTTGACATGTAAACATGTTATGGTGTGTGACCTGAAATGCTTAATGGTCTCTCCACCGTATTCTACATATTTAGTGATTTGGTAAAACATTTGTATTCAAATGCATTTTTATGCATCATTCTTATTTTTCTCAATTGAATGTCTTTTGACTTTCCATCCCAGAATAACCCTTTACCGTACATTAATTGGTAAGGGTGGCACCAGATAATAGTGTGTGCCCTGCCTTCCTTATCTTTCAAAAACAGTGTCTTCCTTTACGTGACTCTGGCAGCAAACCATTTTGCAAGCTAAATTGTGGCAATTGCAGACATTTTATCAATCATTTGCATGCACAACTTGGATTCCAAATGAAATCATTGATCTGTTTTAACTCCCAGAAGAAGGCATGTAGCCGAAACGCGTTGGAGTTTTTTAGATGGTTGATTTGACCAAGCAATGGTAATAAAGGCTTTTTAGCTTTTCTACTTGAGAGTGCCTTGGAGTCCTCTTTCTTTTTCGTGAAATCATTGATAGATTTGTTAGTAGAGAGAAGCAAACAACAGTTGATGTTGTGAGAAGAGAGGAAGCTCAACAGGAGGGGCTTCAGAGTTGACAGCGTGAACATAAATGTAGCTAGATGTCACTCAACAAAATCACATCTTTGGAGCTATCTGTAGTCTGCAGGTGGTTTGAATTTAGATTTCTGTAGTTCTGCTTTTTATTTTTTGAAGTGGCCAGCCAGAAAGTGCAAATGCATGTTTTGTGTCATTTTTAGATGAACACTTGGTGCCTGGAAATGTGTTAGAGGTGGAAAAGCTATGCTGATGTGACAGGTAAGAGACCTGCATGTGTTTAAACTTTATTTGCTATGTTCAGTTACCATATAGACAACTGATATATCTGCCATCGTAATATTGTTGTAACTTAACAGGTAAAATATAATAGAATGTATTCGATCAAAGGTGGAAGTGTAATATTTCATTTTGGATTAACTATTGGTCAAACTTCGAATCTTTTTGAGTAACATTATTTGGTTTAATTAGTTTAGTATTGATATATATATATAGGCCTATATAAGCATGCCAATCACCTATTTGCTATGTGTGTGTAGCATGAAAGCACTTTTTAGTCTTTCAGCTGCTTTTATTCATTCTTAAATCTTAAAGCTTATTAAATAAATAATAAAATAAAAATAAAAAGCTTTTAAAATGCAAAAAATGACCCTGAACTTTTGGAAGTTAGACTTGTTCTGCATTGCGATGATTTTGATTGAATTTTGATGATCTTGACTTGATTTTGATGATCTTGACTGAAATGTTTCCCAAGAGGCATTTAAGTCAAATATAGGTCAGGCAAATTCTAGTATGAGAATAGCATACCATACTTACATAAATCCCCCCTAAATCAGACAAACAATTCTAATTTTGGCTTCAGGAAGTCGATGGGTTTCTTCAATGTGCGTTTTAATAGAGCACTTCCTTGTCAGCTGTAGGGTTACCATAGTGATCCAGCCCAGATTGAGTGCAGCATGGTTTCTGCGGTAGCACAACGAAATGTTGATGATCTTTTGGTATGTGTTGAGTTCATAAAAAAAATTAAAAAAATACGGTTACGGGCACTATAGAAACCAAAAAGCCATTTAATGTCTTCTCGCTCTAGGGGAACTGTTGTTGAGGGGTAAAGTAAGTCCAGTTGCTGAACCTATTGGACTAAGGGTTGTTGGCTTAAAGGATAGTACCCCAACCCTCCCACATAGTGCCTTACATAGACCCTCACTGTTAAAGCCCCTGGTTAGCATGCATACTGCAGTGCCATTTTCTAAACAAACCTGCTCTGGAGCTACTGATATTCAATATTCCAGTTTTCAGAACTGATATTCTGTCTCATCCTCATTATTCAGATGTCTCTACATCCGCACAGGAAGCTGGAGAGAGGGAGGGCGGAGTGCACAAGTGGGAAAACAGCCATTTAATCACCCTTTGAATAAAAAGAAGAGTGAACAGAGTATACGCATGTTTTTCTTTTTTTCACAAATATATATTTTTTTATTGTATACCGGTGTCAGAAAGTGGTTTTTTTTTGTTTTGTTTTTTTAAGGGTCGAATATTTGGCCAATTGGATTGATTTTCTTAGGGGCAAATATTTGTTTCTGAATGTAAAAGAATGGCTTGTCCATTTATTTCTAAAACGAATTAATCGCAACTAGAATGCCTGAACACATGCCTAGAGTAGATTATTATGACATATTTAAAATGTCAGATAAACATTTCTCTTTGAGCCCGATCTCATGAAAGTTAGTATCTATGGCACGAATGTCATTTCTCGTGGCATTTATACGCCAAAAATAGTTTTTGCGTGTATATGGCACGCGATTTTCGCATACATATGATACGCACTTTTTGGCGTAAAAATATTGCACAAACTTCCCCACCCCCTCCCCTAAACCTAACCCAGGGTTTTTAGTGTGTACCATATACACGCAAAAATCATTTTGGCGTTATAAATGCCACGAGAAATGACACTTCGTGGTATAGATACGCATCTTCATGAGACTGTGTTGTTTCTTTTTTGCTCTTGACATTTTTCATCTGCATTTTTCTGACCCTGTTGTATACTGTAATTCCGTATAGTGTTTCTAAACATAATTTGTCTGTTGTGGTGTGATTTGATGATTGTTGTGATTGGCAGGTGCCGTTGCCAGTGACCAGGTGAAACGGATACTAAATCAACATATCCGCAAGAAGCTGATCAGGTTACAAAACAATAAAAACCCTTCTCCTTACTGAGAGAATTATTGATCCCCTTGGTAAAAAAAATAAGAGAAAGCTAAGCAAGCTATAAAAATAAATCTACATAGTTTATCCTTTGATTAGATTTTTTTAAATCATAAAAATCGAACCTTTCATTGACACAACATCGACTATTTCCTTTTCTTCCTTGTAGGCCTGAGACGAGAGTTCAAGAGATTTCCACGACGCATGCGTGAGAACTGCGATCTTTTGCTACTACTTCTTGTTCAATTCTTGCGCATGTGTCGTGGAAAGTCTTGTCTCAGGCCTTCAAGGAAGAAAAGGAATGAGTTGAACAAAGTCGTTATTTTTGATTTATTTCCGCACAAAAAGTATTTCTTCGTCGCTTGATAAACTTATACCTAAGCCACTGTAGTTACATGGAATATTTAAACATTTTCTTCAATGACTTTCTGGGCCGTCAGAGTTTCAATCCAGCCTATGTAGCAGTGATCCACCTCTCAAATTTAATAAAAAATATCTTAATTTGTGTTCCAAAGATGAACAAAGGTCTTCCGGGGTTGGTACAGCATGGGGTGAGTAATTAATTACTTAATTTTAATTTTTGGAACTATACCTTTAAGATTGCTTTTGTGGTCCAGGGTCCCATTAAGGATTATACTCCTGTGAAACAGAAAGTCATGGCTGGACAAAGTTTCATGTTCCTTGTAAAAGAAAAAAGTAATATGAATGGGAATATACTTCAAAGATAATTTACTCATAAGAGTTTCTAGGGATTCTACTAACTCTGGCTAACATGTATTCGTAAAAACATCATAAAGTAGTTTTCTCCCACTTTCAATTGTTTTGGCTCAATGACAGGTTCCATTTTTGGGATTTTTTTAAATGAAGGATCAAAAGGATAAACAATTCAGATTTATTTTCACAGCTGTATTTGGCCATATTTACCAAGGGGGGGCAATACTTATAACCTCAACTTTGTACACCTATAGGTTGCATTTTAATTGTTGAAATTGATTTTTTCTTCTTCTTTCTCAGGAAATCTGAAAGCCAGGATCCACAACAGCTGCGTGCATCCAACACACCTGACTGTTACTTTGAGGAGGACAATCCATTAAGAAGAACAGGTGACACATGTACACATTCAAATTGACATGTGAGCTTGAAATGAGCAAACATCGAAGAGCTTACTTAACAAATAGTCTTCATGTACTTATACTGTAAACATACATTTGTGTGTGTGTGTGTGTGTGTGTGTGTGTGTGTGTGTGTGTGTGCATGTTTGTGAGAAGCCTCAGAGCCAATTCTAAAGCTGCGACCAAAAAGAAGTGTAAACTCTAAGAAGAACCCACTGCAGTGTAAAACCAGTGCGCCCCCTGCTGTCAGATCATCTGAATTTATGGGTGTGTATTAACTTAAGTGCTGTTTCAAAAGTGTCATTTTTTCATCTCTATCAAAAAAAAAAAAAAAAAAAAAAAGCAAAGATCCTGTAGTGACCTGCTGTTTGCCTTTTTTGTAGAGGTATCTTCCAGTTCTGCTTCAGTGTCCAAGAGAAGTTTATCACCAAATAAAAGGATGAGCCATCAAGAACCACAGACCTATAGCACATCATCATACAAGGTACGTTGTTGGTTTTAAAATAATTAACATGTAATTGATGTAAAGCTGCATAAAATGTATAAAATTTTGTTGAAATGAAAATTAATATATATATATATATATATATATATATAATATATATATATAAATATATATATATATATATATATATATATATATATATATATATATATATATATATATATATATATATATATATATATATATATATATATTTGGAAAATCTCATGCTTCAATTACAATTACAAACACCAGTGCTTCAATTACAGTTTTCCAAGTATGTAGTATATATGCTCCAATTACAATTTTCCAAGTATGTAGTGTATATGTATATAGCCTCTAAATGCCATTTAAAATTTTCTTCTAAAATGACCATTTTTTATCAAGCTTGTATATTTAAGTTCAGTAATTTCACTTAAATGACAATTAATAGGTAATCTTCATTGCCATTTAAGTGAAATTACTGAACTTTAATATACAAGCTTGATAAAAATGATGATTTTAGAAGAAAATTTAAATGTCACTTAGAGGCTTTTGCATCTGAACTCTTCATATACACTCACCGGCCACTTTATTAGGTACCCCATGCTAGTAACGGGTTGAACCCCCTTTGCCTTCAGAACTGCCTCAAATCTTCGTGGCATAGATTCAACAAGGTGCTGGAAGCATTCCTCAGGGAGTTTGGTCCATATTGACATGATGGCATCACACAGTTGCCGCAGATTTGTCGGCTGCACATCCATGATGCGAATCTCCCGTTCCACCACATCCCAAAGATGATCTGGTGACTGTGGAGGCCATTTGAGTACAGCGAACTCATTGTCATGTTCAAGAAACCAGTCTGAGATGATTCCAGCTTCATGACATGGCGCATTATCCTGCTGAAAGTAGCCATCAGAAGTTGGGTACATTGTGGTCATAAAGGGATGGACATGATCGGCAACAATACTCAGGTAGGCTGTGGCGTTGCAACGATGCTCAATTGGTACCAAGGGGCCCCAAAGTGCCAAGAAAATATTCTCCACACCATGACACCACCACCACCAGCCTGAACCGTCGATACAAGGCAGGATGGATCCATGCTTTCATGTTGTAGACGCCAAATTCTGACCCTACCATCCGAATGTCGCAGCAGAAATCGAAGACTCATTCAGAGCCAGGCAACGTTTTTCCAATCTTCTATTGTCCAATTTCGATGAGCTTGTGCAAATTTGTAGCCTCAGTTTCCTGTTCTTAGCTGAAGGAGTGGCACCCGGTGTGGTCTTCTGCTGCTGTAGCCCATCTGCCTCAAAGTTCGACGTACTGTGCGTTCAGAGATGCTCTTCTGCCCACCTTGGTTGTAACGGGATGGTTATTTGAGTCACTGTTGCCCTTCTATCAGCTCGACCAGTCTGGCCATTCTCCTCTGACCTCTGGCATCAACAAGGCATTTCCGCCACAGAACTGCCGCTCACTGGATGTTTTTTCTTTTCGGACCATTCTCTGTAAACCCTAGAGATGGTTGTGCGTGAAAATCCCAGTAGATTAGCAGTTTCTGAGAATACTCAGACCAGCCCTTCTGGCACCAACAATCATGCCACGTTCAAAGTCACTCAAATCACCTTTCTTCCCCATACTGATGCTCGGTTTGAACTGCAGGAGATTGTCTTGACCATGTCTACATGCCTAAATGCACTGAGTTGCCGCCATGTGATTGGCTGCTTAGAAATTAAGTGTTAACGAGCAGTTGGACAGGTGTACCTAATAAAGTGGCCAGTGAGTGTATATATACTACATACTTGGAAAATTTCATGCTCACCAATGCTTCAATTACAGTAATAATGTAATTTTATTACACAATAAAAAAACCTTTTCTTGTTTTAAGATGTTTTCAAATGTAATTCATTCCTGTGATGGCAAAGTTAAATTTTAGCATCAATACTCAATCTTGCATGATTCTTCAGAAATCATTTTAATGTGCTGATTTAGTGATCATGAAACATTTATTATTATTATCACAGTTGTAAGTAGTTGTGCTGCTTAACAATTTTGTGGAAACTGTGATATTTGTTTATTATTATTATCAATGTCCGAAAACGTTTATCATTTATTTGAAATATAAATATTTTTGTAACATTATAAATGTGTTTACTGTCATAAAGCAACCCTGCTAAAAAAAAAACAACAACAAAAAAGTATTAATTACTTACTTAAATAAAAAAAAAAATCATACTGACCCAATCCTATTGAATGGTAAGTTTAGTTAATGCTAATGATAAGCCTGCACTTTGCTCATTGCTGATTGCTGCTACTTTTCCCCAGGTTGAATCTCCAATACACATTGGCGTTCAGAACCCCATCCTCTTGCTCTCCCGCTCATTTACAGCCACTGCGTCCATCGGTCTTTACCATTTATCCACATAATTTTCTTACAGGTAAGTTAACACACATTCACTGATCTTGAGAGTAAAAAACAAATAAATCAGTGTAAAAAATGTTTTTTAATATAATTTGCACTTTTTCTCTCACAGTCCCACTCCCAGAACATTGTGTAGTGATGCCTCATAGGCCTTTGTGCAAAACCCAAGCTTCGGAACCTTCTTTTATTCAGCATTGTACGCACATACACACTCAGACTCTTATGGTTCCACACCCCATGTACCATCAGCGGTGGCCACAGGATAGATTCCAACAACACGCTCCAAAAAAGGTAAGGCAAAATGCAAATGTCTTTGCACACAAACACACAGTTCTTTTTCACAAGTTCTATCTCTTTATAAGGTACCTGTTCGCTCATTTTGGCCTGGGTCTTCTGGAGAGAGATCAAGAGAAGCAGTAAGCATTCCATCTCAAGTCCCGCTTGATAACTGTTGTGAGCAATACCCCGGGAGAACTGCGCAGTAAAGATTATTGGGATTGGCAAAACAAAACATACCACCGGAAAGTTGAACGTGCTGCAATCCTCTCCAGACACCTTTGAAAAGAAATCTGCCTTCACATTTAACCTCACCTCTTGCCCGGAATGTAAGGAGCAAACCAAAATACACCACAGGTAGGAGGAAAGAGGGTGTCAAAACATCTGTTAAAATGACCTGCAGAAAATAGTGTGGGGTGTTTAAAAAAAGAACACTAGGAAATATTTACATTTTTTTGTATCATTTATAAGAAGTCACTAATCAAATACGACATCTTGTTCTAGCTCTCATTGAAGCACAAGATCATCAGGATTTAGACAAACTTGAGATCAAGCATGTCGGTAGTATATATGTAAATGAACAAAGTTTAATCTTTATTTGTGCTACCTGGTCCGAGAAATTACTGTTTATTTGACAGCTCCAGGTCTTTCACTGTAAAAAAAGTATTTTCAAGATTTGTTATTGCAACATTTTTTCTATTGTCAAATGAACTTAAATAATTTATTTAGTTGAGATAACTTATTATTTTGAGTTTCTGATGATTAAATCAATCTCCTTCATTG
This sequence comes from Hybognathus amarus, assembly GCA_030378365.1. NCBI lineage: Eukaryota > Metazoa > Chordata > Actinopteri > Cypriniformes > Leuciscidae > Hybognathus > Hybognathus amarus. The sequence goes on from JAQIUQ010000655.1 coordinate 732,178, forward strand.
TATTAACTCACTTTTTCCAGTTCAATCAACTTAAAATTTTATGGCAACCAGCTTACTTAGTTTTTCAAGTTAAATCCACAATATTTTTTTTACAGTGTATAGATTATATTTTTAATTTTTGCATCCTGCCCGCAGAGGGTTAACAAAACAGATATTGTGAGAGTAGGTTTATCAGTGAAAAATGAGCAATACGTAACTGAACCAAGACTG